>LJPI01000943.1:356-173791 GCA_001430955.1 Chrysosporium queenslandicum | reverse complement strand
TTGCTGAAGCTGCAGAAAGGAAGGAAGCTCGTGAGGCAGCCTGTATAGAAGCTCAACAGGCCAAGGAAGCTGAAAAAGCAGCTAAAGCTGCTCAACAAGAGGCTCAAAAGGCAGAGAGGGAAGCTAGGAAGGCTAGGGAAGAAGCTGAGAAGCTTGAACAAGCTTGTATTAGGAAGGAGATCAAAGAACAGAAGACTGCCAAGAAGGCCTGCCAAAATAGAAAGGCAGGCAGGGATCCTACTAGGTCAGGGACCCTAGGAACCTCTGTTGTTGATCTTACTACAATGGAACCAAACCCAAAGGAACCCCCCAAAGCAGATTCAACCCCTCCAGCTCCAAATTCGAATAATGCTGTTGCTCTTATTCCAGAGGAGTCAAAACCAACTTTGTCACGCTCCGGCCGCATTATTAGGCCATCCATGAGGATTCGGGATAATCTATAGAGATTTATATGTAATATTCCATTTGGTTTACTAGCTACTAATATCTCATTTGAATATCTTATTTTGTTGTTGAGAAATCATGGAATTTGTAGAGGGCTTCAAGTTGATTTTTGTGGGCGCGAGATGATTGTGGGCGCTGGTGGGGCAATTACGTTAACATCTCTGAAGAGCCGATCACGTGTGGCTGCACCCGCTCGCTAGCCACGAAGCTGCAGAACGCTAGCCTTGAATGAGTTAACCCAGCGACTGGGGGCCATTTCTCAGCCTAAGGCAAGCTCACCACGGTTTTCTTGGAGCTGGAGAAAATGGGTTCATCGCAGCAGGAGGAGGTTACAGCGAGGCGCAACTACGGTGACATCAGAGGGCCAGAGAGGTAGTATGTACAGTACATACGTCGAATCCTACCACAGTGGTACCAATTCGGACCCTGGCTCCATTCACTCTTCAAGAGACGACAATGAGCATGCCGAAATCGAAGGCGAGAAGGGACAAAAGCAGGGCATTAATCAGGTCTCCTTTATTTCACAAAGCATACGCCTTCTCGAGGCGGTACGCCGCAACGATGAAGAGACCGTCCTCCACCTGTTAGATGAAGGTGCTGGTGTGAGGGCCAGTGACCTTCGTGGGCAAACGGCACTTCATATCGCAGTGAGGAACCGCCAACGTTCCATGGCACAGCTTCTCCTTGATAGAGGTGTGGATCCAGAGGCTGCAGATGGAGACGGATGCAAGGCTCTATATATTGCTGCCGAGGCCGGAAACCTTGACATGGTTAAACTCTTGTTGCTATCCGGTGTCAATGTTGAGTCCTTTAACCCGGAAACTCGATGCACAGCGTTCAGCCAGGCTGTTAGACATGGCCACACTTCTGTGGCCAGTGCTCTCTTGGATTATGGAGCAGACATTGATGGATTGGTCGAAGATGGAACGTCGCCGCTATTCGATGCTGTTGCTCGTGGTGACTTAGAGGGCACAAAGTTCCTGCTGAAAAATGGAGCGAATAAAAAGCTCCGTGGTGACGATGGCCAAAGGGTTGAAGACCTTGCAAAGGAGGGAACAGAGATGATGGACTTGTTACGATCTGACCAGCTGCTCGAAGGCCCAGTGATCTCACACCCAAAAGCTGCAACGGAACCACGAATCAAAATACCGCGCCTTAATCCTAACGAGCCTGATAAGTTGAAGGCTTGTCAGGGCTTCACCGGCACTATAGTCGACTTTTACGTTGGGGAAACCGAGCGAAGGATCGAGAAGACAGCATCGATTCATGAAATTCTCTACGGAAAAGGGCCAGAATCCATCATGGCTTCAGCCGAGCGAGCGAAGCTAGACGGCCAACAACCTTCATTTCGATGGTATCACCTGCCGGCAAACAATGTAGGATGTCTCTTTGGCATTACGAAGCCACAATTGTATCTAACTATATCTAGATTGAATGGATTCATGTATGGCTTCGACCTATTTTTTTACACGCGGGCATTGCCATAGTGGAAGAGACTGACGCAGAACGCCATACCAAACTCTGAGCAGGTATTGGTAGATCGACATTTTGAGGCTCGCCGATCGAGTGACCTGGTACTTGACGAGGAATTCAAATCCAATCTTGCGCTGTCCAACTCCACCCTTCGGCAATATCGAGTTTCCACACCTCATTCTTCTTTTATGAGGCCACAGTGTCGAGTTGTAAAAGTAGGCATCTATTCATTTTATGTTTTCCTCCTAAATGCTAATTCATAGCCAACAGCAGTCAGTACTAGACTCCCGATCAAACGGCAAAGAAATAGACAATGTTATGTTATTTGTATGTCGAGACCCCTAGAAACGCGAGGTGGAAACACTGATTGAACTACATATTCCATTCCTGCACTTCGAAACCTCTAGCGGATATCAAAAGATGGCTCAGTTTGTGCAGACACAGGAGTACGCACGTCACTTCAAGCCAACTATGGCTGAAGAAAAGCCCAAAAGAAAGCAACGGGTGCGCTCGTCATCATTCTCTGAACCCATAGTCCGCTCTTCTTCTGAGACAGGGTCATTTGAGACGGCCATGCCAACCGACTTTCTCTCCAGAGGCATCAAACGTGCAGGAAAGCATATGCGATCGACCTTTCAAACCTTCAAGGATTCGATAAGGCAAAAAGTAGGTTGGACTGATTCTCGAGCAGGCTCAGTTTCGGGTGCTTCAACCGATGTAGAGAAAGGTAACCGTCCTGGGAGCCGGCAGGACTCAACTGGGGTAGCTACCGATCCCGGGATAACTGAAGTACTAGACCCGGGCTCTTTTGGGATTAGAAGCTCAACTACTCAAGGAAAGCCAAATGAAAGGCCCTTAGCGCAAGGGAGAGCGCAAGCTTCAGAGGAAACTAGACAGAATAAAGCGCTGGCAGATTCACATTCCAAGGAGAATGCAGCAGACGATGATCAGATACGTCCGTATCCTGAGCCAACTCCGAAACAGTCTCCCGAAATCTCTCATGCGCAAGCTACGACCGATACTAAGAGAGAACAAGGTCCTTCTAGGTTGAACGTCCCCTCAAGCCCTAAGCATCGATCTAATGAAGAGAATCAGAGCATCGGTCAGGCTCATTTGAACCCTACCATTGCAGCAACGGAACATATCAATGAAACAGAGCAAACTGAGGGAAATCCGGAGGTGCCTGGGAACCACGGGGGGAAGCCCACACAACCGGTTTGGAAAGAGGAGCTAGGCAACATTGCTGAGCATCTCCTTAAAGGATACTTCTTGCCCAATAATCCCGGCGACTCACCTCTCCAACTAAGACGAACCCTCGATCAATACTTTTATACTCATCTTGCGCATATGTCAGAGAGAAACACCGGGGGCCAAGTGGTGCAACGATACACCGAGAAATATTCTTCAGAGCCAAAGATGTGGATGGTAGACCAGCTGTGGCTCTGGGTCCTCAATGATGGTATTTAAATCCTTCACATCGGTGGCAGTGTCCATATTGACTGAGTCAGACACTATCATAAGCTGCTGCCCCCAACGGTGGGATATATGGGCAAACGGCCCTGTTCGGCCTATTAGGCCTTTATCGCCGCGGCTATACGATCCACGGGCTCCTGAAAGGCCAACAGCTACAGGTGTCCGTATCCCATCGCCATCTCATCCTCCAACCTCAATCGAGACCATCCGATCAAAACCCTCAGATAAGAGAAAGAACGAAGGCAGTGATGTCTTAGGGTGGATGGCTGGTAAACAGTCAAGGCGGCTCAAAAGAACGGGCACCGGGGAAATGGATAAAGAACTGCCAGAACCAGAACGTCACGCTTACATGAGTGTCTGGTTGGATAATCTTGAGTCGGTAGTTGAGAACAGACGGCGTCGAGCATACCTCCAAAACGACCCTTTGAATGTCCATCAAATCATTCTTAAACACCTACGAAGCAAGGCGCGAGATCCTATTACCTCGGTTTACCAATTAGCAATGCTCATTACAGACACATCTATAGGTCTATTTGATCAACATAGAGTCCCAGATGAGTTTCAATTCTTCGACTTTTTTGAGCGATCTATTGGGGACGTAGTGAGTGCATAAACTACCAACAACATACGGCAAGAAACTCACAAGACATGACAGATTGATCAAGAAGCGCGGTGCTTCCAAACCTTTGCACGAGAACTTGCTGATCAAAAGATTGGTGAAGTTCCGTTTAGTATCACAAACGAAACGCAGTTAATGGTCGAGATTAAAGACATTAGCGATGAGCTCGGAATTTTGAAAATGGTTCTACACGACCAACAGGAACCAAGAGAGATACTCGGCCAGATTGTGGCTCAGCAGAAAATAAACGATCATGCGATGGGAGATAAGGTTGACGACCCGTTGTCAAGGAACCCTGTGCTGGGGAGCCATCTGCATCGAATTGAGCGTATGGAGAAGCTAGCAGAGAAGTCTTATCAAGCTGTATGGATACCGAAACAGTTCCAAAATATATGCTAACGAAGAACTAACAGCTTTATAACCTGCTCGACTTGAAACAGAAGGAGGCCAATGTCTTGGAGGCCCTGTCCTCGCGTAAACAGGCTGAGAGTACTTTTCGTCAAGCTCAAGCTACACAGCAGCTTATTGAAGAGAGCGTAAGACTAGCAGAGTATGCAAACGATCAAGCGCGAGAAACTTCGCGGCAAGGAAGAACAGTCTTGCTCTTTACTGTTGTCACAATCATATTCGTAAGCATGCATCTCGTTTGCCGTGGATGACAAGAGGAGACTGATAGTCTATAGCTTCCGTTGTCATTTACCGCTGCGTTCTTCACCATCAACATCGATGCATTTCCCTGGAACGATAGTGGGCGCATCCCTCTGGACTATACTTTGAAATATATATGTATGGGCTCTATCTTATCTCCGAGTCATTTAATTTTCGTTTTAGTGCATGCTGACTTGGAACTTTCGTTTTGACTAGTTGGAATATCAAGCGCTGTATCCATCCCCTTCGTTATAGTCGCATTCAACCTGGAAAGGATCTCCAAATGGCTCAAATATAGCCGGAGCAAACCAGCGTTGGGCTGGGGAGCTGTGCTGGCTGCCGCAGTGGCAATTCTGTCAATCCTCTGGACACGGGATTTAGTCTCAGGCATAAAAGCTGCAGTGACAGTGGTTTTTATATTCCTGACACTTTTGGTGCTCGCTGCGTATGGCTTGTATCGGCTTGCCAACAATATCAAATTTGTATCTACATCTAAAAAACAGGACGACGAGTAAAAGCCATGGCCACTGCTAATGCCGTACGCATGTATGTATGTATGTACATACTTATATACTGAGTACGACCACCAATGGTGATCGAGTTCTTCACGCCAACGCTAATCGTCCGTAAGTCTCACTAGAAGTCTGATACTCACTATTATAGCTGTCGTACCGAGACCGACAAAAGTGGATGTAATGAGTGCTCCCCATCCTAATACCATAGCGGCAACACCAACATGACCAGTGACAGTGCCATACGAAAGGGTCTCGACCATCATTATGCTGGCGGAGGTTGAAATGTGCTGCCAAAAGGCCGATATGAGAAGCATAAAAGCAGCGATATACGCAACCACACAAGCAAAGTATACAATAGTTTTTGATGGGAAAGGCCTAACACTCACACCCTCATCACCTTCATGCCATCCAGGAAAGGAGGCCAATATCAGAAAGAAAATGACCAGGAGGGCGATGGCTGTGAATCTGCAACCACAAGTCAGTCGGATGCATACAAACGGATATTGCCCACAGCAGCCCACATACAAGCATCCATTAAAAACAAGTTTATCCTTGAATGTCTTTGCAGTCCAAATCAGATTCAAGGGGTCGACAGAAGAGTTTTGGCCTCCAGCATTTTTGACCAAAGTTGCAAGGAATTCTGGGCTTCGCGCGCAGATCCACAGGTCTAAGGATTGCTTCAGGCACATCCCCAAATATCCAGCGCGGACCTCAAGCGATGGGGTAGAATTGTGTGCGCGCACAAGGTTCTCAAGTGTATTGGCAACATTGTAGTTGACTTGCGTAGAATCATGGTAGGCTTTGCTATTATTCCCAGGATGATAGGACAGTGATAAGAGATAGACATTTTTCAGATCACTGCTTGTGCAGCCAGCAGCCAATATTGCTGCGGGTGATAAGCATTGTCAACCTTAGCTCCAAGTTCATGATTCGAACAGACGAAGAGTGACATACATAAGCAGATAATGGGAACAATGGCTATGCCCATTAGCAGGTGGTGGAAGGCAATGATGCTTAGCACACGCGAAATCGAATTGAGACCTAAGATGATTGCATTCACACCCTCGGTTAGCTAGCGAGTACTAAGTGAATACAATAAATGACTTGAACACATGGGGGTCAAATCACCAGTCATACAAATCATTGTAAAACCTATTCACGAATCACCGTGCTAAAATAAAGCAAAATAATATGCCATCTAAGTTGTATCAAGTCCCTCAGTCATGACACAATTCTTTGGAAAGTTGTAAAAAAGCCTTCATGGCAGCAGCTGAGTGGGGGCCACAAGGGAGAACTGCTCGTGATGAAGCTAATGCATGCACCCAGGATGGTCTGTCTTGGCTTGGCCTTCTTCTATTCATCTCGAGTTGATCAAGCACCCGTCTGATGAGAGAGGGCAAATCATTAGTTATTTGTTGGGTATGTTTCCAATGACATTGAATTTTTCGGCCAAAAACAGAGAACAAGTCTTTTTTAAAAAGAGAAGAGAAATTGGTCTCAAAACTTCTGTTTGCTGATTTCATCTAAAGACCAAAAGAAACACAAACAGGGGGTGAAGCTTGTCCATTTTCATGTATAACCCAAAATGCCAATGATAAATGCTGGTATTGTTCGCAGGCTTCCTCAAACCGTCGCCACATGAGATCAAGAAATGCCTTATGGCAATTGCTGGCAAGGAGTCACTCTGGGGCATATCATTCTTGCTGCAGGACAACCTCTGTCCTGCCGTGCGGGCCAAAGCCGCCCATTACACGAATAATGGTTGAAGGTTGGTGCCGACGGCTCCACACGAAAGCCGCCATTTCCTCTTGAGAAAGGTGAGCTTTGGAATAACGACGGAACATTGACAAAGGCTGATCTGGGACACAACAATGCGGGATGGAAGGAATTGTCAGGGGCGTGGACATGGTAATGATAGTGATAGTTTTCTTGACGTTTGCGTGATGTCGGAGGTTTGTGGCACGAATCGAATTCAGTTTCTTCACCGTCGACAGAACCATTGTCACTTTCATAAGTCGAATGTAAATCCTCAACTAGGGAGTCTCTGCTAAGTTCCCGAGATTAGTAGAGTTGAAGCTATCAATGGCCCATGCATCTAGGAGGACCTTCACTGCGTTAAAGACCGTAGCAGAACATACAAAGTAATGTCTCCGTGCCTCCGATCTGGGGCGAATTTCATCACATGGACAATTTTCGGTATCAATCCTTGGAAAACGTTCGTAGCCGTGCCATCGTCGTCAGTATTATCAGACAGGTCTGACACCAAAACGAAAACCTCGGGCTCGCGTCCACGAGGATAAGCCTCTCGGCCACCAAATTTTGGCATTATTCGCGAAAGGGCTGAGAATGCAACTACCTCGAACTAGGCTTCAGCCCAACCCTTGAGTCCTTCAAAGAAATATATTCGTCTCGCAATAGAGAGATAATAAGTGATGGGGGAGCCTTGCGCTCTTAAAAAGGCTACTCAAAGCGGATATCTTTTGGAGTGTATCGAAGGCTATCGTGTGAGAAGCTTTTAGATCCATAAATATGCCTGATGTTTGCTTGTTGAATATTTGATAGTGTAACACATTTGATAGTCCAAGTTGATGTTTGCTTGAATTGTAGTATCGAACCGGGCGCAAAATGCCCGTGCATGGCCTAGACCATATTCTAATGTGAGTACCCGCCACGAAGCCAGCTGATTGCCCCTCTGACAACGCCGGACACGAGTTGAACACCCTGCCGGATTTTACGCTGTAGGGCAGCGAGGCTATAAAATAGACTTAGCCAAATCTTGAAGTCTGAAGGCCGAAAACGACAATGAATGTGCTCTTGGGCCGCTGACTATAATCTGATCCCTTGCCAAAGATAGTATAAAGTGTGGCTCAGGGTATAGTGAGTACGTGGCCAGATGATGTGGTCACTGAGGATGCGGAAGTCATAGCGGGTGCAAAGGGTCGAATCCAATTCCTTAAAACAGACAAGAACACCTGACAGACAGCGTCCACTGCATCTCCACGTGATGGATAACAACTTTCAATATAAACTAGCAAATAAATCCATCAGCCTTGTCTGGAAGTATTGGGCCCAAGCAAACACTTACTCTTCACTTTGGGCTCCGTACCTGAGGCCCGGAGAGTAAATCGGAGGCTTTCGTTGGACCACACCGTCAGCATTTGCGAAGTTGAGTCAATAGGCAGGTCTGAAACATTGTTCGGCGTTCCTGTATCGGAACCTTGTGTAACATCGCGCCATCTAGTGACCGGAAAGGCTCCTATGGAGCTGCGCTGAGCTTCGGGGAGATTCCGGATGCTCTCAAAAAGGGTTACGCTGGCGCTGGAGTCGGGAGACACGAAGTAGGTGTTGAGTGTCTCATGATAGCCGTAGATCTGGTACAAATGTTGCAATTTAGTAAAAGGGGTAAATCCCTGCTTTGTCCATTGCGCTTGGGCAGCTAGGAAGACCATTGCTGCAGTTAGCCCGTCCTTGTCATAGGACACTTTGCAGAACATATAGCCTAGAGCTTCTTCAAATGCAAAAGGTACGTTATAGCCTTTGTTTTCAAGACTCTTTGCAACGTTACCGAGCCACTTGAAACCGGTCAGGGTTTCCTGAAAATGGAAGCCTTCTCTCTTTGCCATTTTCGCCAGCATATTACTAGAGACAGCAGTACTGAGCATCGCCATTGTTTTTGGCTGATCTTGCCGTTTCCACACATCCAATATGTGGGAAGCAAGAAGAACCCCGATTTGGTCCCCTGTGAACTTGAACCAAGCTCCGCTGTTTGCGATCGGTTGATTAGTTTACGGTCTCAAAGATTTGCACATTAGCAAAGCCGGGGGCGGCAGAATATTGCCGACGTACCCGACTTTTTCAGCAAGAGCAAATCTGTCAGCGTCAGGGTCGTTAGCAACAATGATATCAATGTTCATATCATCCGCGGTTTTCATTGCAAGGTCCAAAGCTCCATCCTCTTCGGGGTTGGGAAAGCGAACTGTCGGGAACTCCGGGTTTGGATCCCGCTGCTCGGCCACGACGGTCATCTCTTGGATATCTAGTGCCTTACAGAGTTTCGCCATGGTCAAGTAGCCAACGCCATGGAGGGGTGTGTACACGAAAGGTCCAGGTGAAGTAGAGATGTCGGTCGTCGAGGCCTCCTTTTGATTAGCTCAGGTCCAAAGTCAACAGGGATGTTCCACCAACCACGAAAGCGCAGACATCATTACAATAAGCTTGTTGGATTTGCTCAAATTCGCTTTCACTCAAAGATTGGTTACTGTCGTAGCAATTCCAAGCTTTTGGCCATGGTGCAAGATTGCATGCTATGGAATCTCGAATCTGGGCATCGATGGGGGTGTTTATTTGGGCCCCGTTCGCAGAATAGCTGGGCCATGTTAGTTGGTGATTTAAAAACGTAGATAGCTTTCACTCAGACATTTTATAACCTGTAAGCAGTGCATAAAAATAAGTGATAAGTCACATCCCGGTCAATGGCGAATGTGTGCTCACCATTATCTTGTGACGGATTCTACCCGACGGGTCAGCTTCTGGACAAACACAAGCAAACGGAAAAGACGCTTACATGACTAGCAGTGATCACTATTCCCGCTGCAGCCTTTTTGATGGGAACTGCATAGGAGACTAGTGGCGTGGGAACAGGATGGTCAAAGGACCATACATGAATACCCTGGGCCCTCAGAGCGTTGGCAGCGAGGAGTGCGAATTTTTCAGAGTTGTACCGCGCGTCTCTGCCAATCACAACAGAAAGCGGTTCTTCCGAGCCCTTCATGGACTCTTTCAAGAATCTGCTCAAGCCTTGGGAGGCTTGAATAACAGTCAGGCAATTCATGTAGGAAAAGCCAGCTTGCATGCGGCCACGCAAGCCTGCGGTGCCAAACTGAATACCTACATACAGTACATTAACAATTACGCTCCAAGCAAGGAAGCAGAATTTAGCCCGTTCAGAACTCCTACATACGATTTCGTAGACGCTTTTCAAGTTCAGGGATATTGTTGGCTTCATGGAGGTTCCTGATTTCCTCCCTGGTTTGCGGATCCTATAGCATTCACGATCAACATTGACCGTGCAAGGCGGTAACCAGAGTAAGGGCTAACCTACTTGGTCCCAATCTAGCCATCTCTGGACCAATGCTTCCAGAGGTTCCTGCCAGGGGGTTGGATGGTCAGCTTGCAGTGCAGGGGTATGCGACAACCAGGCAAGCATTGCTGGTACTGACCATTTCGTTATGAGTATGTCAGTGACTAGGTAGTTGTTGGTGGCACGAATGTAAGACCATTGCTTTGCTCTGCCGTCGTCGTCGTCGTCGTCGTGTTGGTCGTTGGGCGGGGATGGAGCAAAGAGGGGACTCGAAGGGGTGACGTTCTCGCCAAGCTTTCCGCTGAAGGACTAGCCCCAAAGCGGCTAGCCCAGGTCCGCCAGTGGCGGGGATGTAAGAACTATTCTCCGGCCAGCTGGTAACTTTGAAGTTTTGTGGAAAGAAATTCGGCTGTTTCCATGGATCCGGTGCAGTTAAGCGGACTCTGTGCCTGGTCCTTTGTTTCTATCCCAGATCCCAGGGGCTTCCGGGCTGGAACTCGACAGTGAGGTGATGTGTGGGTCGACGATGGCCAAGAGAGTTGTGGTTTCAAAGTGCAATGCCGAGCTCCGCCACAACTAGTTCCACCAAGCGAGGCCTGCAGCCATGTGCTGATCCTTTGATGCTCCTGTCCTCTCTCAAGCCCATCAACCCGTAACTGAATACTCCTAGCGAGCAGCAGAAAGGAGAATTCACTCTGCATGGAGAGCTTCAATTGACCCTCTCCGCCTGCTATTGCTTGTTTGATCACTGATCTGTGTCTAATGACCAGTGTTCAAGTAAAACGCAGAGGGGCCATGTCAAGCCATGCAGCAAAGCCGTTGCTGTCCTCCCGAAAAGATGTTCTATTGTGCCGCCGAGAGATAGAAGCATTGATTGCTGCAGGAAGGCACATCATCATCTTCGAGGGCAAAGTGCTCAAAGTTGATAGCTGGTTGCAGTTCCATCCCGGCGGAGAAAAGGCAATCCAGCACATGGTTGGCAGAGATGCCACCGATGAAATCAATGCGTAAGGATCGCCCGAAACACATATTTATCTGTCTTGGTTTTGACCTTTCAACTAGATTGCATTCGCAAGAAGCCCGACAGCGGATGAACTCTTTCCAGATCGGTCGAATCGAAGGGCAATGGTCGAATTTCCTTCCACCCATCCAGGGCGGCGTCTTTCGTCGCGACGATTTCGATTGCCCGACCCCTAGCGAAATCGACGATGCCCTCTCATCCTCACAAGAAAGTTCGTATCCTCCCTCGCCTTTGTTCGAGTCAGCCGACCGTCATTCCTCATTATCACGAAGACGGCAATCGAGCACGACTTCCGTCTCTTCCGCCGCTTCCACCGCCCCGTGTCCCACGGCCAAGCATACCTTTCAGCCAAAGCCGTTTTTCCTTGATGCACGAACACAAGAAGAAATCGTCTTTGATGTTGCAAAATATCCGCCCCTCGATACGGAGACCCAGAACCGCATTGTGGAGAAATATCGTCAGCTGAACAAGCGCATTCATGAGGAGGGCTTGTATAACTGCAACTACTCTGCCTACTTTGTGGAATTCTCTCGCTACAGCCTCCTTTTTGCACTTTTCGTCTTCTTCCTTCGACACGGGTGGTTCGTTACTTCTGCATTTTTTCTGGGATGCTTGTGGCACCAGTTGGCTTTCACCGTTCATGATGCCGGCCACATGGGCATTACCCACCGTTTCCATGTCGACACTGTGATAGGAATCATAGCCGCGGATTACATCGGCGGTCTGAGCCTTGGTTGGTGGAAACGTAACCACAATGTCCACCATATTGTTACTAACTCTCCCGAACACGATCCTGATATCGAGCATATGCCCTTTTTTGCGATCTCGCATCGCTTTTTCGACAACCTTCGAAGCACGTATTATGAACGTATCATGAAGTATGACATAGTTGCGCGGTTCCTAGTCCGCTACCAACATTACCTTTACTATCCCATCCTGCTTTTTGGGCGCTTCAACCTCTGCCGGCTCAGCTGGGAATTTCTCTTGCGCCGTCAAGGTCCCAGGCGAGGACCGGCTTGGTGGCACCTCTGGTTCGAGATCGTGGGCCAACTCTTCTTCTGGGCCTGGTACGGGTATGGACTGCTGTATCTCACTCTCCCGGACTGGCGCAATCGCCTTCTGTTCATCCTGGTGAGCAACATGGTGCCGGCACCTCTACATGTTCAAATCACTCTTTCTCATTTTGCAATGTCTACTGCGGATCTCGGTGTGCACGAGTCCTTTCCGCAGAAGATGCTTCGAACCACTATGGACGTTGACTGCCCACCCTGGCTGGATTTCTTCCACGGTGGTCTTCAATTCCAGGCCATTCATCACTTGTATCCCCGTATTCCCCGGCATAACCTCCGTCGGACGCAGGAGCTTGTCAAGGAGTTTTGCAAGGATGTGGGAATTCCCTATGCAATATTTACATTTTATGATGGGAATAAGGAAGTTATTGGCCGATTAGGCGATGTTGCAAAGCAGGCGCGGATATTGGCGGAGTGCCAGAGAAATGTCGCACAAAAAGGTATTTTTGCAGGCCATCACCATTAGCCGCACCCGCTCAATCCTACTTTTTTAAGGTCCAGTATGAAATTCATGGCGTTTCTCAGGGATGGCTGAAACGAGGACAATGGCTCCCGGCGGATTCAAAAACCTTTTCATCGCTTTTCGAATGTTCTCGGCATGTTTCCCATCAGGTTCCATTGGCTTTTCTTCCTTGGGCGTATTAACTAGGATATCGTCATTCGTCAAAGACTTTCTGTAGATAGAGGTGTTTATTCACGGTGTTCCCGTTCTTTAGATGCAATGTACGCTAGACGAACGACCTATGATTCATTTGCCGAGGGCCCATTGGTATCAATACTAACTGAGCGGTATCAACTTTATAACCCCCCTCTCGCAACCTTTCTTGCTCGTTGATCCTTTCTATTGTGGTTTGCACGCGAAGCTTTATTGGCATCCTTTCTTTTCCGAGCAAGCACGGTATCGCGATCCCCTGAAGCCCCAGCGACATCTCCTCGCGGCGCACCTCGGCCGCCACGTCCTCTACCTCTTCCTCTCCCTCGTCCATCACCGCGCGACCTTCCAGTGGTGTCACCAGCCCTGCCAGGCTCCGCCTTCGAGCCATCTACGCCATCTTCTCCTTCATCTTGCGCGCGTGGTTTGCGGTAGGATGTCGACGGAAGATCAGTTTGGCCATGACTACCGAGTCCGGCAGAGAGTGCAGAATCACGCTCCAATCTCGCCATGCGCTTAGGGTCACGAGACAGCATCACCGCCCATCCTTCGATGCTTTCGTCTGTCATTCCGGTTTCTTTTCGCAAGGAAACTCGGTGCTGGGATCGACGGGTTACCGAATCTCGCTTGAACGCGTCGGGGTTGGACTTGTATAACTTGAATAGCATTGACTCCGTGTCCTCGCTGACTCCGCTTCGTAACCTCTGCGCGGCTTCCGCATCCAGGTCTATTCCTGCGCCTTGTGGCATTGAATCAACGGTTCCGCCGACGTCTGCAACGTCGTAAGTATCATCACGTTCATCATCGTCAGAATCAAAAGCGGCCAGGGCAGAGAGGATCGCGGCTTTGTTGGCCGAGTGGCTAGATCTATCCGCCAATATGTCATCGGCTGTCAGGTCTACGTTTGCGCGGCCAAAATGCAGTTTAGATGGCGAAATGGCTAAACGGTCAAATTCATCGTTATCGAAAACATTCCTTCTCGAAAAGAAAGGTGGCGGAGAGGGCGTTGACCGAGGTGCGATATCTGGAGGAACCTCTGGGATGCCAAGTTGATCTGAATGGTCAAGGGATTTGAGATGGACAGGCAGCGAGTCTTCCACGAGGTGTGATACGATAGTTTCGACATCGTCAGAGTAGTATTCAAGTAGCTTAACCACGTATCCAGAACCAAGGTCTGGAAAGAGATCTTGAATCTGAGTCACAAGAGACATTTTGTGAATGTGAAACTCGTTTTCTTCTTCAGCGTCAGTCATACGTTGCTTTCCCTTGCTTTCTTTCCGCGGACGTCGGCGGATGGGGTGCATTCCCCGGCACGCCTTACGGTATGTCCGTAATGAAGATATAAGATTTTCACCGCGCTTTTGTGGGCTTATAGAGAACAGGCGATCCATGCGCCTCAGAAGATTAGTACTGCAGACGAGATCTGATAACAGACTAGGCTCTTTTTGTGAACTTGTTGCTACATCAACCTTCGCCAAGGATTTCAAATTGAAAAGCTGGTCCAAAAGCAACGAGATTGCCGGAGGAGACATGATCATTAGCGAGGATAGTGCCACGTATATGTTGGCAACGATAGCATCTTGTAACACCTTGTCTTTCTGATTCTGATATGCCTCAAACGTCGTATCGATGTAATCGGACCCTGTCATAAGGACATAGCCTGCGTCTGGAAGAGCAACCGCTAACAGTGTAAGAGATCGTAAATGGCTAAGAGCGTCCTGTTTCTCCCCAGCACTATCTTGAGAGATCCCTTGCATCAAACGAGATTTCCCCTTCTCGATGCTGAGTGTGAATGTTTCGGAAGCTCGCTGCCATACATCCTTCAGGAAGGATTTGAGAGCAGAGCCCGGATTGTACGAAATACAAAACGCTCTCAAGAGATCCCAATCCAGAAGACTATCCGGTACTTGGAGAAATAGCCGGTGGGCTAAGAGAAAACATAAGCGTCGTAAATTAGTGGCGCTTGGTCCGGTTAATGCTGCAGGGGAAGTAAAGTAGGATGAGAGAAATGATGTAATTTGGGAATCTTTGAGAGCAAGCGTTTCGAAATCCCCATCGGAGACTTTCAGCCGGAACTCAATAGAGGCTATCCAAGCACCTAGACATGCTGCCCAGTCTTCACTTGGGATACGCTCCCGAACACCGGCCGGAGGGAGCGGGACAAGTGGAGGAAATTTAGTGACGGGCATAACAACGTTAGAGTGAAAAGGGTTTGCTGAGTCCTTCGGAGCAGAATTTCATCATAAAGTGTAAAAAATAACACGGGCAAGAAGAAAAGAAACACACCCTTCCTGGCCGGCTTGATGGAGGCGAGTGTTCGCTGAATCGACTTTCAATGATGATGCTCAAGCTTGATAGAACCAGCCCGCACTAGCCCTATTGCGGTTAGGCGTCTTCAGCCGAATGCCAAGAGTTCGCACCCCACAAAGACAATTCTGCCGAAAAAGCGAGACGACGAGCTCAATCTCGACAACACGTTCAGTCTGCTCAAGCAATCGCCTGTCATCACATTACCGAACAGCCCGTTCAGGTCTTGACTGGCACTTCGTCTCGCACACCACCAGCTGTATGTTCTCCCTGTGTTGGAAGCAAGCCCATCTCGCATTCGCTAACCAAGCTCTCCAGTACTTCCCTCAGCCCGTAAAGATGTCTTACCAGAAGCCCGAGAAGGATTTCGGCGAAGGCCCAGTACGTGCGAAAATTTACTCCCACCTCTCGCCAAGCACTATGGATTCTACAAATATCAAATAGGCTCTAACGAGGACGATCATCTGCAGAAAATCCACAAGATTCGTATCACTTTGACCTCCCGCAAGGTCGCTTCCCTTGAGAAGGTCTGCCAGGAGCTCATCGAGCGTGCGCGCTCCAAGTCGCTCCACGTGAAGGGCCCTGTCAGACTTCCCACCAAGACTCTTACCATCTCCACCCGCAAAACTCCTTGCGGTGAGGGTAGCAAGACCTGGGATAGATTCGAGATGCGTATTCACAAGCGGTTGATTGAGTGAGTTCCCACGTCTGCCCAGTCTTTGAGTTGCGCTTTCAGACAGCGGTGACTAATATCATTGTGAATATAGCTTGAACGCTCCTACCGAGACGGTCAAGCAGATCATCGTGAACATTGAGGCTGGTGTTGAGGTCGAAGTTACCATTGCTGCGTAAGCGGTCCAATGGTTGATCGATGTTGATCAGGACACTCGGAGATTCAGTTCGATCCCGGGTCCTGTTCAACCGACGTTTTAGTACAGCAGATCTGTATTAGAATATCAAATAAAAGAAGAGAAATTGAGCAGTATTGCATGACAACCTTATATGGGAGTCGTTCACTGAGTGTTAGACGCCTTGCATCCGCCTTGCCTAAATAATCGCAGCGGTACCTTGAAGAACACGGTAGGCTAAAAATAATAATACAAGCATGAGGCCAACTCGAAACACATCCTAACTCATCTTTAAACCCATGTCCTTCCAAAGAACTCCATCCCGAGAACACCGTGACCGATTGTAAGCTGCTCGTAAGGACATTGTGCCGGCATTTAACAAAATCAATATACGCACAAACCAAGTAGCACTCAGAGGTCAAAGCTGCACCACTCCGGCCTTGGTGGAACTGCCGGCATAACTCCATTCTCGAAGGAGCCATGCAACTTCAAATATTTGTATGCCGCTTCGACCTCTGGTGTATATTCCTCGGGCTTGCCAACTGAGCTCTTAAAGGATTCCGGAGCCGGCGGACCTTGCGGGAAGTAAATGTGCACAAATGTTGCTGGGTCGTCTGGATGCTGGTAGCAGGGCTCGTTATCAATATATTTAGTCTGTTGACCTTTCCATAAAATAAGCTTATTTGTAACGGGGTCTCGCCGGGTTTGGCCCGTAAGGTTTGGCAGCGGGTTCAATTTGCTGGAGTCCTTTTTAAGTCCAGCTGGCGCTGAAGTGATGGCTGCGGCCAGAGGTGTTGACTGAGCCGCTGGCTGTGTCGCTGGCGCAGTGGTGCCAAATCCAGACGCTTGGGCAAAAGGAGATGATGTTTGCGGTTGCGTATTGAAGGGTGATGATGCAGCAGGCGCTGCCGGTTGTGATGGTTGACCGAATGGGTTGCTACTGGGTTGTGGTTGTCCGAATCCACCTGCAGCAGCCGACTTGTCGAATGACGATGGGCCTTGGGCCTGGCTTGAAAGCTGTGCGAAACCTTGGCCCTGATTGGCAAGCTGAGTGAATGGAGACGCGCTGCTCGTTTGGCTAAACGGGCTCGCTTGTGCAGGGGCTTGTGGAATCGGCTGGCCGAATGGGGATGGTTGTAGTGCCGATGGTTGACCAAAGGCTGGAGTCGCGGTTGCTTGACCGAGGTTAGAAGGCTGCCCAAAGGCTGGTTGCCCAAATGCTGGATTGGCGGTCGCTTGGCCTGGCGCTGAAGGCTGTCCAAAAGCTGTCTGTCCAAAAGCCGGCTTGCCAAAAGTGGATTGTTGCTGCTGTTGTCCCAATGCAGAAGGCTTCCCAAATGCCCCAGCATTCGCTACAGGTTGCGAAAAAGGCGTTGGCTGACCAAAGCCTGGCGCTTGGCCTGTAGCTGCGCCGGTGCCAAACCCACCCTGCTGGGAGGGAGCAGCTCCCGTACTTCCTTCTATGATATCAATTCGATTTGGGTGTTGGTTCGCGCCGTCGATAATATACTTGATGGCTCCCTCAACATCGTTTAAAATGAGGTTAATCTGTGTTTCGGCGGCGGCATAGAGATTATTCGCGTCCTGGATAGCCTTCTGGGGGTTGCCGGCAGCAACAGCAGCATAATGCATGACACGCATTTCCTCGAAGCTTTGCTCCCTTTCGGGACCACCAAAGAGTTGGATTGGAGCATATTTTCCCGGACCGTAAGCTGAGAAGATCCATTCTGGTCTTCCCTTTCCAGGGGTGAGATCACTTTTTATATCCTCGGGATTCAGGCTATATCTATTGTTGCCACTTAGAATCATAACAAAAGCGAGAAAGCTTCCTTGCTTTTCGGATACTCACTTCTTTCGAAGATCTTCCTGAGTTGCCGGACGGGTAACTGGCCACATTTAAGTTAATTCAAGTCAATAGAATATTGTCAAGTATTCGGCTGTTGGTAACTGCTTCAGAAGAAATGGCCCAGGTAATCGCAAGGGTGCTGGCTGCCAAAGCATAGTCTATGCGAAGATGCACAACTATGATACCGCAGGGGGGGCCATGGGAATCCGGTATAGAAATAACAAAGACAATGGCAAGAACAATTTGAAGCAGTGTGTCATTGATTGATCTGAATAGCTCCATGCTTCAGACACGAGAACAAAGCCGGGCCTTACCTCCAAACCCTCCACCTCCACCGGTCTGAAGAACCCCAAACCGGTTCCCAGGAAAGGATTTACTTCCTGGATGTTCGTTCTTGCATCGTTCTCGATGAGAGTCAGCATCTGGTGGAAACCGGGATGATTTCATGCCCACACATACCTCCAAAACGACATCTGCCTTCTTGATAGTACGTACACACGACCATTCTTTCAATCTCTAGAAAGGCAGTATAAACAGGCAGTCTTAAAAGAATAATGCCATCAGCTGCTGTTGAAAGCTGGGATTGGTGTTGAAGTTAGTATTTGGGGTTGATGCCAAGAAGTGATCTCTCAGCAGAACCAAATCGATGTTTAATCGTTCGAGAGTGGATGCCATTCAGTTCATTAGAGTATATACTGTATACTACTGAGAATTGCAGCAGTTAATGGAGCCTACATGCATGCGTGACGCTTTTGAAGAAGTTTTGTGATTACTATGCAACCCGGTCCCTGGCGTTCATTTCGTAACTAGTATCTTAGAGATGACCGCCGGAATTGTGGCCTATGCCAGGGTACCAAGAGTACGTGAGATGAATTAGTCTCAATAGGTATCTAGTGTTGGTTGAAATGCTGTGTCTCCTCCGAAGTGCAAAATATAAGTGTCATAAAAGGAATCATTGCTGCTTTTTAGTGCAGTAGGAAATATCCAGCCATTGTAAGTCCCCAAAACTGCCAAACTCCGGACCTAAATGCCAACATGATATCTCAACACAAAAGCTTCAAACTAGTGGAAAGCATTGCAAACGGAGTCATCGTTCCACTGGAGGAATGCTGGGTTTCAGATTGCTTCTTAGAACATCCCAATTCAAACCTTCAATCTTACGACCACCGAGAGACTCGAGGTCGCCCGAGTTGTTGAGACGACCCATGGTAACTCGTCGCATCATAACCGTGTCTTTCGCACCCGGGAGATGTTTTGCCCTTCCATGCAACAAACACTCTTCAAACCATTCCAGCTCTACTTTGTTAAACGGCAAATTAACTAGCTGCATAGCTCGCTCGGCCCTCTCCTCGCTCGCAGGGAAGGAGAGGACGGAGAAGATGAGAAGCTCGAAAAGTCGATGCTGAGTATTAGCGGGCCATTTGCGAGCAAAGTAAAAGGCAGTATCCACTCCCCTCACACACAACACCGCAAAATAAGCATTCAACACTTCTCTGGTTGCCAATGGAGGGGAGACAGCTACATAGTATGCCTCGGCTAGGTTACGAGGCTGAGCTGGAACTGTGGCGAGGACGTATAGGATTTCGTCAGGGAAAGTGGGTATGAGTGATGGCTCAGTGAGGTAACCTAATGCTTTCTGTCAAACACCGGCATGTTAGCAAAAATGAATATGCCCCTGCACATAGCACCGGCACTAACCTGAAATTGTTGTCCGTCTAGATGCCAAAGGCCATCGATTAATACCTTGTACGTCTGCGAGAGGAAGCATTGCTGTGCAAACTGAAGGCTATTGGATCCATCGGCTGTCCCTTCGCAGTCCTTGAGAAGGTAGTATATCACGGATTGCTTGTAGTGACTAAGTGCACTCGAGGCAAGTACCTCTCCATGAAGCTTCCGGAGGGTTTCAATGGATTTCGGCGGATATAGTCTCGGGGCTGAGAAAACGGTCAATGACATAACTCTGTGGAGGGGAAATCTGGGTATTCTCATCGTACCTGAATCAATGCCCAAGATCTTGAGAAGGCGATCAATGAAGAGAACGTTGTGTAGAGCCTTTCGATTGGCAATAATGCGGCTAACGACCGGGGGGGTGTACGGATAGTCTTCTTTGAAGCCGAAAGTAAGGTCGAAGTTTTCCCAGCGTGACATTGTGAAGCTTCGATGTATGATCCGGGGGGCTATGGTACTTGTTTCAGGCTCTCCCGGGCCGCAGCTGTCTCTTGAGTCTTCGCGCTCTCTCTTTCTCTTGACTTCGTGCTCACTTGAAGCCCTTCGGTGCCTTTCAAACAGCTTGAGCGAGATGCAAAGTTGCCAAGATATGCCTTACATAACAACCTTTTTAGTCAGCAAACTGGGCTTCAGTGGTTATTACTGGCCAACACAAAAGCCAGCCAATCAGTATCCGAAATAACGTGGTTTCATCGTCTGGACTAAACGCGGCCCTGTAACGAACACCGCACGGGCCAAGCCACGGCAGCTGGTTTGGGTTAAAGATAAACAGCCATCGCAACAACAACAAAATGGCGGGACGTTGACCGTCAGCACTCCCCCGCCGCATTCGCACAACAGTCTCTATAACACCACAATGTCATCAATATCACAATCGCGCCCGACGCGACGTGCTTCCGCCAGGAAGAGATTGATCCTCCAGGAAAGCTCAGAAGATGAATTACAGTCAGGCCAGACGACGCCAAAGCTCTCAACTCAAGAGGACGATGACGACGACGAGGAATTTACTCCGGTCCCCAAACGCATAACTGCAAGACGGACGTCTCGACGCCAAACTGCTGAGAGCACGCTTGAAGACCCCCAGGCCACTGTCCGACCCCCGCGGAAGACCCGGCGGACACAACCCCGAGAGAGCTTGGAAGCGTCGCAAGCGATGAGTGGAGAGGAAGCAAGTACTTTCATTGGGGACCCTGATTCTCCGAGCAGAAGACAAGCTGCTTCCAGGTCGAGACGGAGCACGACTAATCGAAGTACTCGTATGTCTTCAGTCACTCCAATGGAGGTCTCCTCTTTTCCGACACCAGCACCCTCACAATCTCCAGAGCCTAGTTCGCGCCGGTCTCGTCGGAGCGCCTCTCAACACGCTGAGATACCGCCATCGTCAGCAAGACACAGTATGTCACCGACACCTATCCCATCAGTGGAAGTTGTTCCGCAATCGTCCCGTCGAAGCACATCCCAGCAGATCGAACCACGTCGGTCTCTAGCAAGGCATAGCCTGACTCCAGCGCCGATCGACTCGGTAGAGATAGATAGGCGACTCTCGCGTCGGAGCATATCTCGACACATAGAACCAACTCCATCTGCGGCAAGGCATCAATCAGTAGAGAGTGACGGACTCTCGTCCCGTCGAAGTATCACGCCGACGCCATTGCGGACACCTAGAGCTGGTGCCACTCCAGTAAGGGGGCAATCCATAGAACCCAGCTCTGCTTCCATAAAAAGAAATGTAACCCCTCGTTCGGGTGCAGCACAGCCAGCGGATGATCAAACAGTCTTGCACATACCAGGTCAAAATGAACCATCTAGCGTTGAAGCGATTAATCCAATGTCGACAACATTGGAGAAGCCAATGGATATCTTGATGAAGTCTCGCGCGATGCCGCAACCTCCGGTGGAAGAACCATCAGGCCCAAAGCCACGAATGGTAATAACGCACCTGGTTTTGACGAATTTCAAGAGCTACGCTGGTAGGCAGGTTGTCGGCCCTTTTCATGCATCCTTTTCTTCAGTAGTGGGACCCAACGGCTCCGGAAAATCGAACGTCATCGACTCGCTCCTCTTCGTTTTCGGTTTTCGAGCAAGCAAAATGAGACAAGGGAAGATATCGGCTCTCATTCACAATTCGGCTAATTTCCCAAACCTCCCTTTCTGCGAGGTCGAAGTGCACTTTCAAGAAGTCCTGGATCTCCCGGGTGGTGGCCATGAAGTGATGGCGAGTTCGCAACTAGTGGTTTCTCGGCGAGCCTTCAAGAATAATACGAGTAAATACTATATGAACCGCAAGGAGGCTAGCTTCACCACTGTCACTGACTTTCTACGAGCGCGCGGTATTGATCTCGACCATAAGCGGTTCCTCATCTTACAGGGCGAAGTTGAGTCAATTGCCCAAATGAAACCCAAGGCTGCTAATGAGCATGACGATGGCCTTCTAGAATATTTGGAAGACATAATAGGCACTTCTAAGTACAAGGTTCCTATCGAGGAGGCGGCGGCCGAAGTTGAAACGTTAAATGAGGTCTGCTCGGAGAAAAGTAGCCGTGTCCAACATGTTGAAAAGGAGAAATCTTCTCTTGAAGAAAAGAAGAACAAGGCCTTAGCGTTTATCAAAGATGAGAACGAGCTTGTGGAGAAGCAATCTGCGCTCTACCAAATCTATATTGACGAGTGCAATGACAACACTCGCGTTACCGAGGAAGCAATTTTGCAAATGCAAGAATTATTGAACCTCGAGCTTGAGAAGCATCAGGGTAGCGAAGAAGGTATCAAGGAACTACAGCGTCAGTTTAAACGAGGCTCAAAAGAATACGAAGCGATGGAAAAAGAAACGCAGGCCATCTCCAAAGAAATGTCCAAGTATGACAAGGAAACCGTCAAGCTGGAGGAGAAGCGCAAATTTCTGACAAATAAACGGAAGAAGCTAGAGAAGGCCATGCAATCCAGTCGCTTAGCAGCTTCTGAATGTGCCAGTTTGGTGGAAAAACATACTGATGACATTGAGAAAAAGACCGCCGAAATCACTGCACTCGAAAAGGAGATGAAACATGAAGAAAAAGAACTTGCATCTATTCGTGAGAGTCTGAAAGGTAAAACTCAAGGTCTATCCGATCAAATTGCCGTGAAACAAAAGAGCCTAGAGCCGTGGAACGAGAAGATAAACGAAAAGCAGTCCGCAATGGCGGTTGCGCAAAGTGAGATGGACATTATCCATGAAAAAAGTAATGCGGGTGCTGTTGCTTTGGAAGAAGCCCAGGGAAAAGTCGTTTCCATCCAGGAGGGCGCTTCAGCGAAAGCAGAGGAACTAGAGAAACGTCGCCTGGAGCAAACCGAACTTGAGAATGAAGTCGCCGCCTTAACCACTGAATTGCGCAGATTTTCTGACAAGGAACCGGAGTATCGTTCACGTCTCTCCAGTGCGCGACAAAAGGCGGAGGAGGCCCGGGCAAGTCTTAGTAGCACCCAGAATCAAGGTAATGTGCTTGCTGGCTTGATGAGGCTGAAAGAGTCGGGTCGTATTGAAGGGTTTCATGGCAGGCTAGGTAATCTTGGGACAATAGAGGAAAAGTTTGACGTCGCTATCTCGACTGCTTGTCCCGCTCTCGACAACCTCGTAGTGGACTCCGTGGAAGTCGGGCAGCAGTGCATCGAATATCTTCGGAAAAACAACCTTGGTCGAGCGAATTTCATTCTACTGGACAGGCTACCTCGAAGAGACATGTCGCCCATATATACCCCAGACAGTGTCCCACGGTTGTTTGACTTAGTCAAACCAGTCGATCCGAAGTTCAGCCCGGCGTTCTATAGCGTTATGCAAAACACCCTTGTTGCCAAAGACTTGGCCCAAGCTAATAAGATAGCCTATGGCGCTCGAAGGTGGAGAGTCGTTACCCTTGACGGACAGCTGATTGATTTGTCCGGTACAATGAGCGGAGGTGGAACTCGTGTCGCCAGAGGCGCTATGTCATCGAAGAGAGTGGCCGAGGTTTCAAAAGACCAGGTTGCGAAACTTGATGCCGAACGTGACTATATGGAGAAAAGGTTCCAAGCTTTCCAAGAAAAGCAACGACAGTTAGAAGCATCATTGAGAGGCAAAAAGGAAGAGATGCCCAAGTTGAGTACTGCAATTCAGAAGCTTCAACTCGAGATCGAGAGCGCCGAACGAAATCTTGCGGACGCAAAGCGTCGAGCCAAAGAACTTACTGCAGAACACAAACCATCCAAGGGTGATGACAGTAGAGCCGTCGCACTTGGAAAGCATATTGCCTCCCTAGAAGGAGAAATCAATCAATTGCGCGCCGAGAAAAGTGGAGTAGAGGAAGAGATCCAAGCCCTACAAGACAAGATTATGGAAATCGGTGGTGTGAGACTTCGAGGCCAAAAAGCCAAGGTTGATGGGCTCAAGGAACAGGTTGCGCTGCTTACAGAAGAAGTTTCGAATGCAGAAGTGTCGAAATCCAAAAACGAGAAGCTTCGAATCAAACATGAGAAATCGCGTGTGGACTCTGAGGGAGAACTTGAGCACTTGGCAGAGGAACTTGATAAATTAACACAGGAAACCACGCAGCAAGCTAATATGGTTTCGGAAATGAGAGAAAGGACCGAAGAGGCACAGGAAGTAAGTATCAGCTAAGGAATGGGTTGGACTGGTTTGCTGATTAGATCTAGGCTCTGGTTGCGAAAAAAGAGGAATTAGCAGCTCTCAAGGCTGAATTAGACGAGAAGACAGCTGAACTCAACGAAACACGCGCCGTCGAAATCGAGATGCGCAACAAGCTGGAGGAGAACCAGAAAGTACTGGCCGAGAATCACAAGCGCGGTAGATACTGGGAAGAGAAACTATCCAAGCTCTCATTGCAGAATATAAGTGATCTCGGTGAAGAACAAGCCTCTGACCAACTTCAGGTGTATACAAAGGATGAACTCTCTGGCATGAATAAAGAGTCTCTCAAAGCTGTCATAGCTGCCTTGGAGGAAAAGACGCAGAACGCCCAGGTGGATCTTTCGGTTCTAAGCGAATATAGACGTCGAGTAGCAGAGCATGAGTCTCGCTCTGCTGATCTTGCAACTGCATTGGCTTCTCGTGATAGTGCGAAATCGCGCCTTGACACCCTGCGTTCCCTCCGGTTAACAGGGTTTATGGAAGGTTTCAGCACCATTTCTCTTCGACTAAAAGAAATGTATCAAATGATCACTATGGGCGGAAACGCTGAGCTCGAGCTGGTAGACTCCCTTGACCCGTTTTCAGAGGGAATCCTTTTCTCTGTTATGCCGCCTAAGAAAAGCTGGAAAAACATTAGCAACCTCTCTGGCGGTGAGAAGACGTTGTCGAGCTTGGCCCTCGTGTTTGCTTTGCACCATTACAAGCCCACGCCACTATATGTCATGGACGAAATTGATGCTGCCTTAGATTTCAGGAATGTAAGTATACTTGGGCGTACAGGATTCCCGCAATTGGACTTGTCTAACGTGCTCGATAGGTCTCAATTGTTGCTTCGTATATCAAGGAACGTACCAAAAATGCGCAGTTCATTGTTATCTCTTTACGAAACAATATGGTACGCCTCCTGAGCCCGCTCGGCGCCTGTCTGACTTCCTTGATTATTGCTAACATTTGTGATACAGTTTGAACTTGCTTCGCGGCTTGTTGGTGTTTACAAGGTCAACCACATGACCAAAAGTGTCACCGTGGAGAATAAGGATTATATTGTAAACAGAGCTTAAGCAAGTACCATGTTTATATTTCTTGCTGTGGGCTGAATGTTTGGGCCATTTTCTATCTGGATACCTATTTCTTTTGTGTTATCTATCATGAATTAGCGTGGTGGGCATTCCAGGCTTATGATAAATGGATGAGGCTGGCTGGATCGAGCGACGAAAGCTTTAATCCTCTGTTCCATCGTCTGTTCAGAGCGATGATGTCTTTTTGGCCTTTTTGTATATCCTGGCTCTGATACGGCGATGCCTTTGGGATGATCTTAGGTTGGACATGCTCTGCGGTGGTCAATACCAACTCTGATTGTTTTTTTCTACCTGTTGGGAACGAGTATGCCGTATTAAAAGTAACATGATCCCCAGCAAACATACGGCGATTTTCAATTGCAAAATGTATTGTAGAATGTCAGAAAGTTTAGTACCCGGATTCGAGCTCCCCATATTAAATAAGCTTCCATAAAATGTGATTAATTGTCAACTCCTGACCACAATCCTTACCCTTTATTTTTCGGTGAAAAACATATTCGCAAATTTGATTTCCCAAAATCATCGACCCCAAGGAGATGTCAGCTCTATCACCGGTGGTGACCCGTATGAAATTATAAAGCCCCAAATTCCGGGAACCCAGCTGCGAGATCTCCGAAAACGACATCCCAGTCTTCAAAGAACTATCGTTTTTTTCTTTGGTTAGTCTGACATGAACTAGAGTATGGAAGGTACAGAGGACATACGGTGAAGTCCACAGGGTCATTAGAAGGAAACGTCCCATCAGCAGTGGGAGCAACTACTGTAGGCTCATTCAAAGGAGGAGCTGGATTAGGCTGTGGATTTTAGGATTAGTTGATGTATCTTGAAATGAATTTAATAGAATGATCTCAAAGCATACCCAATTCTTCTCGGCCACATCCTGCTTTGGCCTACCCATGTGCTTTGCAAGGGTGTTATAGCATAACGTAGTCATTCGATCCACGCCTTCTTTGCGGTATGCATCACTGGTCTCGGGCCATAGTTTACCCTTGACCATAGAAATTGTGACGCAGAGAAGGAAATACTCTCGCATTCCTTTTTGTATGCAAGTGAACTTTTCTTCCCACCAGGGTAGAACGCGTTCCGCTAAAGATACTAGCGATCGAGTTAAATCTGGAAGGACCTGTCGGATAACTGAAGAGCCTGGAGTGATAGCATTAGATTCGAAATCCCAAAAAGTAAATATGTGACAAATCCGGGACTCACCAACTCCGGTATCTGATGTATATAGGTAGTGGCAAACGGTCACTGCAGACTGCATGATAACTTCACTCAGGGTGAACCACGCCTGTCGCCCCAGCCGATCCAGGAGGAGCTGTTGTTGACAAATAATAGACATGGCAATATCGAGTCGAGTTCGCGATGAGTGCGCGAAGATGCCCTCTTTAGAATCACCCAAAATGCAACACGAATGGAGCGAAAGCTGACTGCGTTGAAGTTGTGTCTGAAGCAGCGTTCTCCATAGCAACAGCCTCGAGTCAGCATCTCCATTGGAGTTATGGAATTTCTTCCACTCCGGAATCCTAGAAAGTTGCTGGGAAATCGCTTCGTCCAACTCCAGGAGCTGGACGGACGATATTGAAAGGCGGGGAGAATTGATGAGTGCGCAGATGTGCAGCCGTAGGCCCAGAGACTTGGCCGCAACAACTTGGTATGAAGAGTCCGTTGGGATACTTAGAGGCTTTTGGATGGGAAACTCTGTGGTCGATTCCTGAATATCATCATCATCAATGTTCAAAGGAGGCAGACAGTCATAGTCTGCATGCTGTACCGTCGGAGGCATCCCGCGATCTAGAGAGGCCTGTAAATCAAGCTCCAAGATTGTGGCCCAAACCCTTCGCCGCATCTCCCTATTGAAAATGGAGATTCGGGCATCTGGCGGCGGCTCGCGATGGAAGCCGGCAGACATTGCTAGCTTCACAAAATTGCCCGTGGCAGCCCATGCCTGATTTCTCTGGGAGTAATTCACCTCGCGAGCCTGGACCAAGAGACATCGAACTTGTAGAGTGGTGATGTTTGGACGCTTTATCCCAGAATGCTGGAGCCAGGTATCAGCCCAGCGTATCCAATTTGAGACCGTGCTTGGAGTAATGCTTCCATCGGCATGGGCGTTCCAGACTATCGCCAGAATAAGAAAGATCTGGGCGATGAAGAAGGGCGGGACGGACTGTGGCCGGTCTTTGATAAGCTGTAGATGCCGGTTAAACGTTGGTCTATGGAAAAGGCGTTTGATGCTTCCAACGGTGTTGAAATAGATTCCCACGCTGCTCTCGATGACTGGCCAAGGCGGGAGGAGGCCACTGAGGTAAATACTATCAAGGGCCAATTCCCCTGGCAACGTGGATTTTTGAACCCGGCCTTCTTTCAACTTTGATAGGTCACGTAGAAAGCCTGCAAGAACAGGGTGCTCATGCTTTAGGCGATGAAGATATTGCTTCAGTTCCGGAAACTGAACCATCTCATTAACGCATGTCTTTGTAGGCGGAAGCTTGGATAGGGCAGTGCCGAGACTGTTCTCACCTCTGGATATAGACTGTAGACGTTACTGCAGCCATGGAAACGGGTCTTATTTTCCCTTCCGTGGAGGCTGGTGTTACTAATGGCGGCCGGCGTGGTCGCCCGTTTGGAGGCAGCAGTGTCATCAGGATCGGCGCCATGGAAATTGACCCTGGGAGAAGAAACCTGGGATTCATGAGGATTAGCATGCACGGAATTGGAGAGAGCCGAATGCTGCTGGGCAAGGCACTGGACCAGGTACTCAAGGGTCTTGAGTTTCCGGTCCTCTCGCGGCTCGGCTTCCTGGCCGGACAGGGGCGGGTCAAGGCGCGGTTGGGCTGGGGCGGCGTCGTCGTCGGCATGGAATGCTGGCGGGCCGTTCTCATACGTGCACCTCTCGGGCCAGGGGGTCTTGAGACACCTCTCGCAGGATGGATGGCCGAAGTCACACTTGACCTTCCTGTTGCGACACTGCAAACAGGCCAGAGTCCTTCGCTTCCTCTTTTTCCGAGGCGGCTCGGAGACGCCGTCGTGACACTCTTTGACTTCAGGTTCGTCTGCCATTATCGCTGTCGAGCCTGGAGTCTGCGAACCGATTACTCCGCTTGAGAGAAGGATGGCGATGGACGTTGCGATGGCACAATAAATAATGCTGCCGTCCGGTAAGCCCGCGATGTCCGGCGGGCGAGTCGGGGGTAACGAGGGGGTGACACAGCTAACGCCGAGGCCGGCTTCTGATTGGCGGGACAACTCGCTTCTTGGCGTTGTCGCGCTCGGAGTTTCTCAAACAAAGGCGAGAAGCCGCTTGAATTGCTTGTTGGATGGAAGATGGAGAGGCAGTTGGGGGCGAAGAAGCGAGAGATCTGCCTGCAGGGAATATATACTCCGTGTTGTGTAATTCCTGTTGCTGTTCTTTGACAGGTTCTTCCCAGCTGACTTGAAGCATCATTGACTCCGACATCTAGATGGCATCAGCTGGCGTGTAACCTCAAGACTTCGTTACCACGGAAGATTACTGCTCTGTTAGTTTTCTAAGAGGTATTTATACTCTCTAGTCAAAATCCCAGAGCTGCAGCATCTTTGAGCAAACACCTACGAGCATCCACATCCACATAAGCAGTGGGTTTTGTCGTAGTACTAGCTTCTCTACACATCACGTCGAACAGAGCAGAGTGTTTACGCCTGGAGCACTGCACGGAGAATTCAAGGATCGCCATCGGAGATAATACAGCTGCTCGGTGAACAAGTTTCAGGCAGAAAGATATCGTTGGTTGGGGTCAACAGAAAGTTCGTCAAAGGGGTATAAAAACAAACATCCCAGTGTCAATTCACCTCTCTACACCCAAAGTGTGCGAATTCCAAGTTGCCCGACATGTTCAACTCCTTCGTGTCTCGCGCGAAATCCGTCTGGGGAGGAAAGCCAGAAGATGGCTACATATTCCCTACCGTGGACCCAAAATCCGACGGCCCAGACTGCACCAAAGATTGCGCGGATTGCACTATAAAGTACCCTTCACGTTTCAAGACTGAAACCCAGCGACAACTCTATGGCAAGGTCAAGCCGTTCGCTACCCATGTCCTGGTGGGAACTGGCAAGTCGGACTGGATGTCAAAGGTCGAAAATATCAAAGGGAGCTTAATGGAGGCCTTTGCAAACACATCCCGTCAAACGGAGCAGGGTGTTCGTACCACACTCCCCTTTGTTTTGTTGGAAGCGGATTCTGCTAACACAGATGCGAACCATGCAGCGCATTATGGTCTCAGCATCAAACATATCAACCTCGCAACCTGGAACCGATCTTGAGGCCCGAAATGCCGAAGATGAGACGACTGTCCTGATACTGCCCTCGTTTACATTCGTCGACAAAGTACGAGTCGGAGATATCCAAGAGCTAAAAGACCGCTTCATGACCGACACCGCAGCAGATGAGAAGCAAAATGGGGCGGACACGAAACACCGTCTAACGTCTCGACCGTGTCCGCGGGATTACATCGTCCTGCTTTGTTCACACAGAACCCGCGATTCGCGTTGTGGCATATCGGCACCGTTGATAAAGCGCGAACTAGAACGTCATCTGCGGCCTCTGGGGCTCCATCGCGACGAAAGTGACGACCGCCCCGGTGGAGTGAGCGTCTACTTTGTCTCCCACGTCGGCGGCCACAAGTTCTCCGCGAATGTCCTTATTTATCGAAGGGAGGATGAGCAGATGATATGGCTTGCCCGAGTGCGGCCGGAACACTGTGAAGGCATTGTGAAGCACACCATTCTGAAGGGGAAAGTGGTTCACCCGGACTTCCAGCTTCGAGGAGGATTCGATAATAAGCGCTGCTTGACGAGCTGGTAACAAGTTGGCATTCAGTGTAGTAGTTTGCGGCGTCCTTAGCAAAGTGGAGTATGGAGTATACCTGGAAGGGACAATACACAAAGAACACGGCGTTGTGGTTTCCGGGTATCAATTGTGGCGTACAAACTCCAAAGCATTTCTAGAGAACTATTTGATAGAAAATCAACAATTTTAATTTCTTCATGATCGTTTGACGTCATGTGGTTGACGCGTGCGGATTAACTCTAAGACGCGTCCACGCGTTTGAGGAGCGCCGAACACACCACATCTCTCTTCTCAAGGCTGATTTGGAATCCTCCACATGGAATGCCGTCCTCTTAATTCAAATACTAATAGGTCCAGGAGTATTACTCTTGCCTGAAACCGTTTTGAGATTTCACGATGGCCACTTCCACGGGGTTGCCCATCGCGGAACAGCTATCGTCCCTCCGCGCTGAACTGAAAGAGTGGGAGAAAGCATTCTCGGACGCAAATGGAGGTCGAAAAGCCGCCCGTGAAGATATCAAAAATGATCCAGTTATAGGTAAAGTCGGCTGTTCTCTCTCCTAAAGCCTTTCACCATCTTGCATGCTAAAGATCAGATCGGACAGCTGCAAAATACAAAACATATTCGCGCCTACGATCTCAACAAGCAATTTCCTCTCCTGCCAAAACCACCGTTTACAACCATGGAACGACTTCTCCAGAACACTCGCATAAGAAACGGACGTATCCCTTTACCGATGCTCCGGAACAAAGTGAAAGTAATACTTTTGCTACCCCCCGCAAAAACGTAAAATACTCCTCAGGCCTTCAACATCCGTCCCAGCTAGACCCATACGAATCGCCCTCAAATCTCAGAAGGATACTTAGTCCCACTGGAACGAACATATCACCTATACCTCTACGTGCAGCCATCGGACCTACTCCTCAACGCGATGGCAAAGTTCTGGGACTTTTTGACCTTCTTTCGCCTTCAACGCAGGATACCGCTACACCGTCAGCTAAGCAGAAACCATTCAGCCCTATGCGAAAGCCCTATACACCCTCCCGTGCCAACGGAATGGCAACCCCAAGCCGAGGTCACGGGTCTGCTGTTTGTCCACGAAGATACTCGCTTACTCCCGTCTCATCAGCGAAGAAATTCTACCTGTCGAATTTCTTCGCGACTCCAACCACAATGCGATACGCCACTATAATCGAAGCGCCAGAGGCAGCGGAGGAGGACGATATTGCACTACCGGCCCCGCCTACTCCCGCCCGGAGATCTCACGGCACGGATCCAGAAACTCCCACCTTCCTGCGAAGAAGGAATGTTCTATTTTCCCGTCGAACGAGTCGAGGAATAAATAAAGCAAATGGCACGAGCCCTGTTGCTGTGCGGATGCCGCCGAAGGTGGTTGGCAAGGGCCTTAGCCAGCTCGTTCAGGGGCTACGTGAGCTTGAAGAAGAGTTGGTACAGGACGATATGGATGCGCTGCGTGAAGCTGAAGCGGCGGAAGCCGAGGCAAGCCAGGCTTTTGGCGACGAAAATAGTGATAATCCAGAGACTCCATCCAAGTCACAACGGCAATGGAAGAAAAAAGGTCAAAAGAGAACTACCAGGTTGGTTTGTATGCGTCCCGTGCGCGCGAAGCCACAGCGAGCTCCGGTACCTGCCGTACTCGAGGAAGATAGTGAAGACGAACTTGCTGGTGTGGCAGAATCAGAGCTCCCTATTTCCAATAAGAAGGATGACGGAGATGCGATCGCTGCCGAACCCAGAAGCAGGAATCAACCTGAGCAAGGGAAGCAGAGCGGAAACAAACTTATCCAAAAGGCGAGGAAAATAAAGGCTGCCGCGCATGCCAATTACAGAGCTCTCAAGATTCGAAGCAAGAATAGCAGTGGCAAAGGACGATTTGGACGCCGGAGGTGAAACCTAAACGACGAATTGAGGGCCGATGCTGCCTGATGTTTGCACTAAGAGCTGTTCTCAGAGTAAAGACCCCATCGCATGGATGGGCATTTTGTGCGTCACTTCTGTCTCGTTCTTCTTATCCCCCCTTCCCCGAGCCATCAAAGAAATCAGGGACGCGTATATGTCTCGCCTCCGTTGATATCGTTTCTTTCCGAATATTATCGGCGTTGGAATAATCCCAATGCAGAAGGTCATCACCAGGAAGAGATGCTCCGAAGACGCCGGCCAGACAGCAACGGAACAAAGCAATAACATTTCCAAAAGCACGTGCTGACCTATATAAATATTCGTTATAAGCCATAAAAGATTCAGGGCGTAAACCCTTGACGATAAAGATGCTTCTAAGGGAGATACTGGAGCATTAGTGACTAATTAGTCCTTGGAAGATTCTTTATGAGGCCCTACAAGATCCTTTATAATTAAGTAAGTCGCCCCTAACAATAAGGAAGGCTTTTAGGGGGGGTTCTAGAATATGGAGCATTGAAAACTCACACACTATCCTTAATGATTCCTAGAAGCCCTTAAACATCCTTAACCAGGACCTAAGCGAGGAATTCTAAGGAAGCATTCGAAATGGCGGTGGAGGAAAGTATGCCGCTTACTGTTACATTGCGCTCCATCTCCGAACAAAGCAGGGATAGAATGACCCAAAGGCAAGGAGAACAAGGTTGCTGTCAAAGGAAAAGCTGCTGGAGGTGATAAAGGGCAATATGGACACAAGATGTGAACCTGGCACACTGGTTTCTGGGCTTTTGAGCGAGGAACAAAAGCTCCAAATCAATCGTCAGGGAATGTGTTTTTGGATATCATTATGTGGTATGACAATCCTTAGTAGTAAAGAATTACTACGAATAATTTACATCTCTTGTGGCTTCCAACGTGTTCAATATTTCGGTCAGATGGGCCACAAGTCTCGCCATGAAGCACATGCCGTATCAATCGGCCTGATACAACCGTCTGGCTCGCTCAATCCTCCTAGCCTGCGCACAATTCGATCGCCGATCGTGTATCGGGCGTTTTCTAATCCCTCGTGGTTGGTTCCCGCGTAGACCAACCGAGGATGTTTGAGCTTGTCTCCTGTCTATTCGGCGAGACTCGAGTTCTCCGCGATTAATAGTCGGCAGTGTGGGCTCGGCACGCTCATCGTACTGCACAGCTCTATCCCAGTCCTCTAGCGAATTAAACGGGCTACGCAGCCACGCTTGCAGCTCATGCAGGAATAGTCGAGCATTCTCTCTTCCGATAAACTCCTGCAATAGTTCTTCCGCCTGACCGCCACTCCCTTTGATATCCACTGTGCGCAAAATCGCAATGATATATTCTAGGAGAAATTCGGCGTTACGCGCGCGGCGAGTTCTGGAAGCTTGGTTACCATCCTGCTGCTGTTCGTGGCCATGCATGCCCTGATTATCGGGGTCGAGAAACGAGAATACTTGTAGCTCTCTCCGTATCCACTTCCTCGCGCGGGACACAAGGTTCTCATCCCTGTTAAATAGCTCTGGGGTGAGTTCTCGGTACTGTGACAATCGATTTGATCCTACGCGCTGGGAATATAGCTGTCTTCGATAAATATACCGCCTACGAGCCAGAGGGTCGTCGGGGTGTTGAGGCGAGCTTCCGGTAGTAGGTACTCGCCTGTTTGGATGGCGGTCTGTGCGCCATCTTGGACGATGCCGTACAGGTGGATAACCGGTAGTCGAATCTCTTTCTTTGGACGGCGACGGTACATGAAATGTTTCGGGACCTTTCGGTGACTGGAAGTTGTACTTAACTCCGGTTACTTCGGCCTGGCCTGTGAACGTCGAGGTCAGTAAAATCCGATTCTCCACAAATATCAGATAGCCCACTCACACAGCGGACAGGCGCGCCGTTGCTGCAGCCAGCTCACAAGGCAGAGGAAATCAAAATTTCCATGTTTGCAGGGTATTGCGACTCCAACCTCCTGGATCTGCTCCAGGCAAATCACACAGGGGTTCGCATTCTCGTTAGCGGCATCACCGGCTACCTCATTAAGCGTTTTCTGCAGTATTTCCTGTTGCAAGTCTACTCCATTGCATGCCATGAGCGTCCAGAGTCAACCATCGCGATCTCGATGAGCTTCGTGCCGACTCGTGAAGGCGGGAGACGGCAAGCAAACAAGGCTAGTCCCAGAACGGAATTTTGCCGCTAGCCCCAGCTTACATCATCCGGCGGGAGTCGAAATTGCACTTTTCGAGACGACGAGCTGCGAGAACGGACGAAGCCTTTCGCCTCATCTCGTGGATTGCTTCATTGAGGGTGAGCTTACTGCTGTTTCTCCTGGAATGTTGCAGTTGGGCGACCCTGTGTGATGCTCAGGCCAGCAAAACAACTAATCTCTGCTCGTGCGGCTGTGTACTCGAAGATGGCTCCTCCCCTGCTCAACTCCTCGAATTCTTTTGATGCGAAGCGGTCGGTGACGTACAGCACTACGGCGCTAAAGAGATGGTCGTGCTTAAACAATAGTAAAGACTTACCAGGTGCGAAGCTCTCCGATCATGGTACTTGCTTGCTTACTGACGAGGAGATCATAGCGGTGTCTGAAATCAAGGCTATCCATGTTTATGACTTCGACAATACCTGTATGTGTTTACCCAGAGGTTCCCGGTGGCATTGGCGCATGGCTCATGTATGCGGCAGTGTTCAACAGTCCCCTTCCAAACCCGCAGCTCTGGAATGGTCCCACAGTAGGCTTCCTCCAGGCCTATGAATCGTTTGCGAGCGGTGGCTGGTGGCATGACCCAAATATCCTTGCGGCTACTGGCCAGGGCATTGACATAGAGGAATCACTAGCCTGGAAAGGATGGTGGAACGAACAAGTTGTATGTTGTTTACATCGGAAGAATCGTGGATTTCCGGTTGCTAACTAAGTGAAGGTTGAATTAGTCGAACTAAGCATGCAGCAAAAGGATGTTCTGACAGTACTGCTCACGGGGCGGGCCGAGACTTCGTTTTCGGAAATTATAAAGCGGATCGTTAAAAGCAGGAGCTTGGAGTTTGATCTCATTTGCTTGAAGCCGGAAATTGGACCCAACAGCCAACGGTTTTCCAGCACAATAAATTTCAAGCAAATCTTCCTCGAAGATATGATATTCACCTACAAACATGCTGATGAAGTCAGGGTTTATGAGGACCGAATCAGGCAGTAAGTATGTCGCTGAAGGGTAACATGGCCATTTTCTCATTGTTTGCAGTGTCAAAGGGTTCCGCGATTTCTTTGAGCAGTTCAACCTCCAGTTCCTCCCTCCCAATTCGCACCCTATTCGAAAGTCTATTACCGCAGAAGTTGTCCATGTTGTTGAGGGGACCAGATATTTGTCGCCGGTTGCGGAAGCTGCCGAAGTGCAACGCATGATTAACTCACACAATGCAATTGTGCTCGCAGCATCAGGAAACGTGACCAAATCGCCATATGGACGCCTGCGAATTCACCGGCTAATATTTTATACCGGATACATGCTTTCCAATGCTGACTCCGAGCGGCTGGTAAAATATATTACCCTACCGATGCTTCCATCCGGACTTGTTGAGTCAGGGGACGTCAAATTAATGGCTACTACCATCTTAATTACGCCGCGCGCCGCACCGAAGATGATTCTTGACAGGGTGGGGGGGCTTGGTAAGGTTGTGCGCTGGCGGGTCACAGATACGGCGGTTTTTGAGAACAGAATATGGGCTGCAAGGGTCGCCCCTTTGTCCGACTCGGAAGGGATTTACACTGACAATCCTGACCCAGTCATTGTTCTTGCCCTAAGAAAAGGTACTCGTCCTATTGATGTGGGAAAGATTAGAAACTGGAATCCGGTCTCCGAAGAGAATGCGCTGGTGTTTGATGCCGCCGTTGGTGAAAAATTAGTTTTACGAGTGGGAGAGGAGCATTCAGACGAGCGCGAGGGCGATGGCCCGAATGCAGGCCGATTCAAGCGGCGACACAAATATGATACACGTGATAATGAGGACGTACCTTCGTACCAAAAGGAGAACAATCGTGAACCTGGACGCACGCGTGGCGGCTATAACGATTATTCCCGGTCTCGCCCCGGCGATGATAGACCCCCACGGCATTACCATGACGACGATTCTCGCCGCGGCCCACCACCAAGCTATCGCGGAGGTGGTCGTGGGCGCGGCGGCCGAGGAGGTCGAGGAGGGGGCCGAGGCCGAGGGCGCCCGCCTGGTGGTCGAGAGGGAGGCGGCTATGGCGGCTATCGATCTTTGGATGATTATCCACCTGGCAGACCCAGCTATGAAGCCGCGAGTGATGATCGAGGAGGGCCTGGGAGCGGGAATCCTGTCATGAACTATTGAAACGGTTTCGTTTCCCCCCTTTTATGCGTTTCCCCTTCATTTCCGATGTATATTGATATTCCCCATCTTGCTTCAGAGCATGGCGTTAATATTGCAGTACGCAACGGTACCATGTAGGTGTTGGAGCGGCGTTTGTTGGTGGGATATGTCTCTTTGAGCTTTCGGTCTCTCGGATGGCGTACGGTTGCGTGGATGAGTTATACGGGCACGAGACGTCCAGATTTACCGGATGGAGATGAACGGTGCACGTTCTTTTTCTCTCTCCAAATTCAAATATCAGGTGTACAGTACATATGCGTACGAATAGCGATGTAACCAGTGCAATATCATGCCATTGGCGCTGCCATTCCATCCCCAGACAACTGTTTATCGAAGTTTTAGTCAACCGGTGCACTCTAATATCAGAACCATAGCCAGTATGTGAATTTCTCACATATCTCTGGCAAAATCAACCATTAGAACTTTGTAGTTTAGATTACCTCCGAATGCGATTCAACCCGATTTTATTATATGACAACATTTCTAGGGAAAAGAAGAGAAGCTCAAGGGAAACATTCCGCCCCCAACCGCCGACCATAAAACATAACCGATAGAACATGAAACATAAAGGGCCCATGCAAATACGTCCGTCCTGATGATCAACCCATCCCATCATTAACAGATCAAGAAAATAAATTTTCCGGATATCATCAATCATCCGTCAACTTCGTCAACAAACTGATACTTAAAATCATCACGAGCAACCCAATGGTAACAACAACCAGCAATCCAAATCCGAACCAGCCCAGTATCATCGCCGACGTGCCCACACCGCTTTTGACACTCCCGTTGCCTAGATCTTGTGCTACCGTGCTTGCTGCGACCGATGCGGTATGCTGCCAGAGTACTGAGACCAGTACGAAAACAGACGAAACGAAGACGAGAGAGAGAGCAACTTGCGAAACCGGCCGTGATGGAAACGGCCTGACATCTTGTTCGGAGCCGTCGGGGGAGAGTTCTTCGTGCCAGCCAGGAAAGGTGCCGAGGATAAGGAAGCAGACGAAGGAGAATATTACAGCCACAATTCTTGCAAAAGGCAGATGCATGTTAGCTCAACTAGCCCTGAAATACGTTGTGATTGAAATGGGACTTGACTCACATGAGGTAAGGAAAGACAACGGCATCTTTGAAAGTTGATGCAACCCACACGAGATTCAAAGGGTCGTCGGTAGGGCTCAGCACACTGGCCAAGGTGGTGGCGTTTGCGTTGCAGATGAATGATCCGGACGCTCGCTGAAAGCAGATTCCAAAATAGCCCACTCTAACCTCAAGCTGGGCGCCGCCCACGATGCTTGCAATGCTGTTTACAACTCCTGGGGCGGCTTGTGCGGTGTCTTCTATGGGAGGGTATTTCTCGTAGAATAAAGATATTAGGAAGATGCTCGGTATTTGGGGCGACGACGAGGAGCATCCGGCTAGTAAAAGTGCTACAACGGATACTGTCAGCCAACGTACCAGCGTAGAACGAGCGCAGGCTCCTACTTACAAAGAAGAATAATGGCGAGGGCGATGAATATCATGAGCACATGGTGGTACCCGATCATCGGTATAAACCCTAAGAATTAACGTGTCAGCCATACCTTACAAGCAAGTCAATCCCAGTGCCTTGATATCTTGGATTTGCTCCGGCTGGTCACTTGAAAAAATAGGAACCACGTACGGCGTATACCGGTGGCAAAACCAAGCTCCGGCATTGTGATGGTGTAATAATGGTGTCAACTCCGTAGCCCTCCTTCTCCAGGTCTACTTCTGGCCCTCTTCTCGGCGGCCCCGAGAAGGAGCACTTGAGAGTCCCAATCCAACGATTCTAACGCTGTTTAGCAGCCCTAGAAGGTCCACGCGTGCCACTGTTCAGTGTGAATATGCTCTGTAAGGCGAGAGTGCGGTAGGGATACAGCCGTCTGGTTCAGAGCAACGGCACGACGTGAATCGATCTCCACCTGCAACTGATTCTTGGTAAAAGATGTCAGATCGTTCAACTTAACGACAATGCAACGCAGTAGGCAGGTTAAAAGTATAGGGAGCGTGAAAGGAAAGGTGGTGAATGCGAAGTGATGATAGGGAGTGAATTCAATCTCAGCGTATATAGGCTCCGTCTCTCCTCCCCAAAGAAGTACAGACCGCAAGACCGAAACGAGCGACCAATCTCATGAAGGACAGACTTGCAGCGCCAATAAGTTGATATCGACATGAAAAATCAGGTTCCATCCACGGTCACAAATTGAATAACGGTGGCTGGATCGATCGCACGAAGTCGCAGGTTACTCAGTGTGGCTGGGCCAACGAGGTACCTCTTTTGTTTACACTGCGCGGTACGACGTATTACCCGGGCAACAATCTCCGCCGCTTTGGCAGAAACAGCTAGCGCGCGCTAAGATTAGCCGAGTGGAGCCCACGTGGATTCCCGAAAGCGCTAGACCGTTATCGGTTAGTGTGGTGGAGCGGTCCTGTCACTTCCTCTGTAGACAGCAACAACGGCCGACGACACACCATGTTAGACCTACAAATACTACATACATTTGCTTAAGGAGGTTCAGTACTCAATATGTCATTTTAGTACTTTGTCCAACATCAAAGAGGTATCTGACAAGCCCTTGGCACGCCACAAACAGTGTCTACTCGAGAATGGTCGGTATGCAAGCTATGCGTCATCGCCCTTATTCAAACTCCAAATGCCCAATAACAGCCCAATGCCCAGGTGTTTAACACGATGCAAAAACTCCGATATCATCAAAGCCATATGAGCTAGAGCAGTACATTATCCTATGCCCTCAAATAATAAAAAAAGAGAAAAAAATGGAGCCCACACCTGCCTGGCTCAATTCGCCGAAAATTTGAATTTTTTCAGGTCTAGGCAGTTAAATGCTTGAGATCTATCCGCATTCGAAGCATCGTCGCTATCATCGGTATCTGGAACAATCAAGTCTTCGCTTCCTTTTGGTTCAGACAGTAGCCCGGAAGTTCGCTTCTGTGCAGAGTGATCCGAGTCATATCCACGGTCCTCTTGTCTATCCTTGGCCATCTGTGTTTTCAAGGAATTCATGGATTTTGACCTACCCAGCGCCGTCTGCTGAAGTCGTTGGAGGGGCGTCATTCGGGAAGCGTGCGGTTGTTTGCCCAGCAGGGCATAGCCTGTTGTATCGATACCGGGCTTTTGCACGAGGGCTTTACCAGATTCTTCGTTGTTGTCGATAGGGGGTTGCTCGGCCTCCTCAACATACGCAAATTTTGCCTTGAGGCCTAGCGGAGCCGTTTCTCCATTCTGCTCAACACCCAGCGCCGGTGGACTTTGGTCGGATCTGGAAGGCATGGAGACATTGCATTCCAGTGGCTTTGATCGGTTCGGGTTCGTGGTATTACGCACCCTCGGTACTTCTGGAAGTAGTGGCCCAGCTTTGTCATCCGCAGCCACTGCCATATTATTTCGGTCCACCGGAATGGATGCGGCAGCGTCCATATTCTGATCAAGTTCACGCATGATCCCTTCAACGCTGTCATCCGAAAATACCCCAAAATCCGCCCGTCTTGCCTTCTTAAATTGGGCTTTTCCGGGCCCCTCCTTCCGTAGGACAGTACCACTGGCTGTAAAGAAACGGCTGCGCTCTCCTACTAGTGAAGTGCTGGGCTGATTTTCTGCGGCATCTGAGCACAGACGCTGTCTCTTAACAGGCAAAGACTGAGCTAAAGTTGCAGCCCGTGACAGGAATACTTCCCTGTTCACTCGTGGCGAGTGTGAAGGAGTCTGTGATTCTAACACAGATCTCTGGAGGCTTGGCGGCGTTGAGACTATCCTGGCCGGCCAAGAACGCCGACTATTTTGCGCGAGCAGGACTTGCTGGCTTGGAGAAGGCGTGAGGCTGTTGGGATCTAATTCACCTAGTGGCACACGCTTTGGTGTGAAGAACGAGCTTATAGGTTGATTTCCTCCCTTTCCGTTGGCGGAAGGAAGCGTACGTCGCCGAGCATTCACCAGTCTCGCTCTCTCCGGGTATGACGACTTCAGACGTATCGGCTCTTTAGTAATGGGATCCAACTCACCACACGCAATTCCAATGGCAGTGTCAGGTTCAATATCATTTCCGATAAAGTCCATTCCATCCTGTCCGTTGTTTGGAAGCGGATTAAGCGTGACCAGCCTTCGAGCTCTAGGGCAAAATACTCGCTGATGAAGAAAAGTGAGCTCGGCTCGTCTAAACTCTTCCAAGTAGTTTGGAGGCACACGGCTGTGGTTCTCGAACTGCATCATTTTCACCACCCTCTCGACAGTCTTGTACTTCCTTAGGTTGCGATACGCGGTCTTAAGGCCCAGTCGTGGGATGTTAGGGAGGTAATCGCAGCCACTAAGAATGCACATTTGACGAAAGTTCTCATCCGTCCATCCCGTAAGGCTAACATCTCGACAGGCCGAAAAGTGGTTCCGATTGACCTCAATGCAGTCACCGTGCTTGTCGAGTTTCGAGAGTAGTACTTTCGCGCCAAAGACGAGCATGTCTGAATCCTCGGATATGATCCCATTGATTATGCCTTGTTTTTCAAGATAAACCAGCTGTGCATCCGCCTCATATGGTGCAACAACGTATTGTACATTTAGCTTTTTCAATTCTTCGATGAGGACGCGAGCCATATACGGGGTTACATCGATAGCTTTTTGCAGTTCTTGCTGTGCTTGGGAGGTGCGGCCGGTTCGATAGAGCTCTAGACCCAATGTCTTACTCTCTTCACGCCGGGAAGCTCTCGCCTCCTCTGTCGAGTCTTTACTTGGCAACCGTCCGCCATCAAAGACGAGGTACGGAGTGACACCGTAATAGAGGAGCATCCGAACCCTGTGCATCGCAAAATCGACATACCTAAGCGGGTATTAACAAAAGGCGATCGTTTTGTGTGGCAGATTTGGCTATATGGACATACCTGGTCGTTTGGCGCTCCAAGGCCAAATCGAGAGCAAACGCAACGCTCCCTCGGTGAAGCCATCCATAAGCATCAACCCCAAGGGTCTGACCCTTGAATTTCTTGATATTGCACGGCTTCTGAATAGACTTCAGAAGAGTGTGTAGGCCTATGAAATATGTCAACTGGTTGTAATCAACATTCAGAGCTTTCTGTCATACCTGCGATGCCCATGTTGGCGATATATGGTCGACTCCGCCAATGTTTACACTTCAAGTCAACAGCACATGGACAAGACTATTGCAGCTTGGGCCTGTAATTTTAGGCCATAATTCAACAATCACAATTCACAAAGACAGGTAAACATATACACTCTACAACAGAGTAAATAGAAGAGTCTTGGAAGTAATCAACTGCATTTCGCTGGGAATGAACGACCTGCAAGCTCGGAGTGCAACGCGTTGCTGCTGCAGGTACCTGCACACGCGACTGCAGCCAATCAGCGCCCTCTTAATCACGTGGCTCTATACCAACCTTACTATCTAATTGAACAAAGCTAATCTTATCTGATTTCAGGCTCACCGCCCTTTTCTGCCCTATGAAGGAAAAATTGCATTGAAACTCGATCAACCCGCCGATACACTGAACAAGCACGAGACAAAGCAATTCAAAAGCAATCATGGCAAGGAATTTGCAAAAGGTCCAGAAGCAGATATCCAAGAAGCGAGGGGCGCTCGATGCCCTCCACGCTAACAGCAGAGATTCGAAGCGTCTCCGAAGAGCCAGTGCGAGGGAAGGGAAGCTGGCCCGCACCGCTGCAGAGCATGTCAAAGGCAGGCAGATATACTGTAAGAGGAGCTCTTCCGTAGCAGCTGATATCTAGGCTGACACGACCATGTTGGTGTGACAGTGGATAGAGTGGGCTTTTTCAAAGATGCTGTAGTGGACACTGAAACGCCTCTCTCGGACGAAGACATCGTTCAATTGGTTACAAAGTAAGGCATTGGTGCCTCGTCCATCACCATGGCTTCGATTTAGAGCACCGACTAACCTTCTTTCGCCAACAGATACATAGCGCGATATATCCCTGAACTCACAGAGCTCCGTCAGGAGCGGAGAAAAGGCCGGCCACCGAGCAAACGGGAAGAAACACTAGCGCAACGAGAAGAAGCTGAAGCGAAAGAATATTCCACGGGCTTCTGGATACCAGATTTGGGATCAAAAGATAATCTGTGGAGGGTGAAAGGGTGGAACGGGGACTGGTCATCTTTGAGTAACGTGGAGTTCATCCGCTTGGATAGAAACGGGAGCAGGCAGAAATCAACGTTTCCTCCGAGGGGTCTTTCATGATTATACGCGTTCGGCTTTGAGTTCAACACCCCATTTTGACGATTTTTTTCAGACTATAGTGACGAACAATACGGTTCATTGCAAATTTGGTTTGTGACGGTTGTGCCAACGAACTACGACTGGACATTGATATCTTTTGATATTGGTGTTGAGTTGAATTCACTATGTTGTTATGAGAGGAGGGCATATCTGCTGAGTGACTGTTTCTGCTTGTCAGCGAAAGGAGTGCAGTACAACCTGCTTATACTCGAGATGTGGCGGCAACGGGATGGTCAAGTGAGCGGTGTGCTCAGTATAACATCCCGGAAAGTCAAGGAAAGCAGAGGATCTTCCCTCGTTGAGCTTCCGCTGTGAACCCGTTGTAGGAGATTACGAGCGACAGGGGCCAGCGAACCGTGCGTGGCGAAGCTTTCTGGGCCAACGGGCATCCTAACGGTTGCATTGAAGCAAGCAGCCATTGAGAAACTTCGAGATCCAACTGCTTCTGCACCACCACAATTGGTTTTATCTCAACTAATAGATCCGTTGTATGATCTATGCACATAGCTCGGTTATTAGTATGAACTGACCTGCTCCGCTTCCTGGCTTTGTATTGGCTTCTAAACAATCATCCATCCATTACTTGAAATTGAAGGCAGTACTAGTCTTGAGACTTGTCGGGCAGTGGTTTGCCGTCACAACCCCATCGACGACGATGTTTTCCGCGGTAATCCTCGTGGCTGTTCCTTAACGACAGAACTAGTAGTTAACAGGTCACCTTCTTTCAACGACCACCAAAACAGTGTCACCCTCTAACAAACGTCCCTGGGCACACTCTACACCCATCATATCTTTCTCCCTTCAAGGCTCATAGCCCATCGTCCTATACAGAACACCAAGGCCACAAGGAAAATCTGAAATGGAAGCTTGTTCACGGGGAAGCTAATCCTCCGAGCCTTCATGCGCTCCGCAACCCCACTTCACCAAGCTTATCTCCATCCTTGCATCAAACAATCGTCCATATCATCCTCTCATCTCGGTTTCCGAGCTCATCCAGGCCCTGGGTGCAAGCCTGGGCCGCTTCTTCGAAGCAAAACTGGCTGGGTACCAACGCTCAAAACAAGCCCGGAGAGGGCAAGGTTGTCATGTGCTTACCGGGTAGATGAGAAACGACCATTTCCGATGCTGCCAGTCCTTTATCTATTGGCTTTGACTGGGTTGTTGGCACTCCAACCCGCCATTAACCATGTTGATCGACAATAGAGAAAGCCGGGGATGGGTAGTCCAGTATGCTCCGCGATGTAACATCCTTCCAATGGCAACCGACCCTGAGGGGTTCCAATGAAAATCGTGTCCCTCCTTCTCGCCATTTGTCGGTGACACGATGACGGAAGAGGACCTTGACTACATTATACAGAGGTCCTCCCCCCACGCGACTCCAAAGTTGCTGCTTTGGACCGCTTCCAGAGTGGAATGGCACTCGATTGTCCAATTCTTAGTCCATCATGGCGTGGAAGAAGCTATTGTTCCGCTCATCTGCAGACGCTGGCGGACAGGGTGAAGGACAGACGCTGTCTGCGCAGGCTGATGATGTGAGAGAGATCAAAGCTGTCCAGCCTCAGGACCGAGAGATCGCGGCAAACGACCTCGAGAAGGTCGCGAAGTCTCACCAATGGGACCCAAACCTCCCTAGTGACCGGATTGATGCCATAGAGGAAGCAAGGAGGACCGGAGATATTGAGACTGTAACTCAAATTGACAAGACATTTCTCGAGGATTCACCCTACCCTGAAGTTCGTGCCGCCGTGCGGAACACCGACGGCGGAGAGGTAGCCAACACCGTTCGCGCCTGGATCTTAGGAATGTTTTTCGTCACAATTGGGAGCGGATTGAACATGTTTTTGAGTATGAGGTACATACGTTCCGCGCTACTCGGCTCCTCTTTCTAAATGCTAATGATTATCCCAGGAGCCCTGCCATCACTTTTCCTTCGATAGTCGTGCAATTGTAATATTTCATTACCCTCGATCAATTCGGACCTTGCTAACAGGGCTCCTGCTTAAGGCTGGTTTACCCGATCGGATGTTTCTGGGCGAAGGTTGTTCCAAAAAAGATTTTCAACACGTTTGGGGTTCGGTGGACATTCAACACTGGCCCCTTTACCATTAAGGAGCATGCTGTAATAACCGTATGCCAACCCTTTCCTCTTTTAAATTACAGTGGATGGATATTGCATGCTGACATTCTCTTTAGATAATGGCAAAGTAAGTCTCAGGGACCGACTCAATCGCTTTAAGATTGGCATGCTCATCAAAGCCCAGCGTCGCTATCGACTATGCCTATAGCACTGATGCCCTTCTCGCTCTTCAAGGAAAACGTCTGTCTAGTATATATAGCCCGTCTTTGATCCACTAACTGACACGGCTTTCAGCATTCTTCAACGTAAACCTGGGATGGGGTTTTGCCTTACTTTTCACTTTGAGCAGTCAGATGATAGGAATGTCCCTGTCTGGAATATTTCGCCGTTTCCTCATCTGGTCTGTTCAACCGGCTTTCTCTTCATACCATTCTGGGAACACACATTTGCTTACAACGTCAATAGGCCGTCGGCAATGATCTGGCCGGTTGGTTTCTCAAATACATCATTATTCTACGCCCTCCATGATAAAACTGCCTCTGATCCGTCCATGACAAACGGCTGGAGAATCTCCCGGTACCGTTGGTTCCTGTACTTGACTTTGGCTGCGTTTGTATACTATTGGTATGACGCAAACTATTTTTCGACGGTAGACCTATAACTAAAGGCATCATCTAGGATACCTGGAGTTTTATGGCAAGGTCTTTCGGTCTTTTGCTTTGTAACCTGTCAGTTTTCCGCTTGCTCCCGCAATATCCAGCCGCCTAACAATACTCAGGGATCCGGCCAAACAGCCCTGTTATTAACCAGTTGTTCGGCGGATTTACGGGATTATCGTTGATCCCATTGACATTTGACTGGACGTATGCGGCCCTTCATTTCTCAGCCATTTCATATCTAAAATGGTACATAGATACATATCGAGCTACTTACTCAACCCGCTGCTCTCACCTACTCACTCTCATCTCAACACTTTGGTCGGTCTTGGACTTTTTGTCATAATAACGACTGTTGGCATTTCTTATTCAAGGGCTTTGTGAGTAGCCTTCTTTTGCTCTCACGTTGACCCAGTGCTAACAAACATCATAGATACTCGGACTATCTTCCTATTAACTCCTCTTCGACATTTGACAATACTCAGAACTTCTATAATGTATCAAGAATCCTCGGGCCGAACTTCTCATTCGACCTCGAGAAGTACAAGGAATATTCCCCATTGTTTCTACCGCCCACCTTCGCTTTGAATTACGGTCTATCATTTGCTGCGCTCACCGCTGTCCTTGTCCATATTGTTTTATATCATGGCAAAGAAATCGTCTATCGAGCCAAAGCTGCAAGGAATCAGGAACCGGATATCCATATGAAGCTGATGGCGAAGTATCAAGAGTGCCCTGAATGGTGGTACGGGGCCCTTCTAGCTATCTCCTTGGCCCTGGGCCTAGCAACTTCAGAGGCATACCCTTCTCAGCTCCCATGTAAGTGAATATGGAACATGACGGCCTATAAATCTTAACCTTGATTTAGGGTGGGCATTCTTCGTTGCCACAATCCTTGGATTTGTTTTCGTCGTAAGTATAACCCAGAATTTATCTAGCCTCCAGTGCTAACTTTGTGCAAAGGTCCCTACATGCATGCTTTTAGCTATTGCAAACATTTCTCTTGGTAAATTAGTACCATTCACCCATACAAGCAGAGCAAAACTAACACTGATACCAGCGCTCAATGTGCTGTCGCCTTTTATCGGTGGTTTTATGCTACCGGGAAAGGCTATTGGCGTTATGGTTTTCAAGGTCTATGCAACTAATACACTTGGACGAGCGTACGTTGTTCATTAATTTGAGGCGAACAAAGTACTAAATGGCAACATGCAGGCAAACATATAGCCGAGATCTGAAGGTGGGGTTGCTTCCATTTCCGTCTATAATTCGCGGTGCAACTCGCTGATCTTGACGGCATTAGCTGGCTCACTACATGAAAATTCCGCCCAAGACAACCTTTGCGTGCCAGGTTGGAGCGACTATATGGGCTGTCTTTGTACAGATTGCGGTCATGAATTGGACGCTTGGTAATATTGAGAATGTCTGCACGCCGTTAGTTCCCCGTTTCGTTTCCTTAGTCCAGCATCCGGCAATGGTTAACATCTCGAATAGGGCTCAGAAAGCTCATTTTACCTGCCCTAATGGCAAAACCTTCTTTTCGTCGAGTATAGTATGGGGTAAGCAACAATTCTAGCTGTTTGATACTATGCCAGTGGTTTGTTAAAGACATCCCCTTCTAGGTGTTATCGGTCCGAAACGAATGTTCGGGCCAGGGTCCATATACTCCTCCATTCAGTGGTATTGGCTGGTTGGAGCAATATTGCCGATTGTATTTTATGTTCTCATTCGGCTCTTCCCTCGGTCTCCGGCAAGGTTCCTTAACGCTCCAGTGTATGTGACATGTTGATTCGAAAGTCATAAGTCGGTATCAGAACTAGCTAACAGACGAAACTCAGGATGCTTGGTGCTATGAATTGGCTACCTCCGTAAGTCTTAGCCCCATAGCTGGTGCAGAAACTGGTGCTGTGACTGACTCTAAAAAAAGTGCTACTCCTTTGAGCTTCTCTTCCTGGGCCATCGTTGGGCTGATTTTCAACTACTGGATTCGGCGCAAGTGGTCGGGCTGGTGGCACCAGTATAACTACGTCACGGCCGCCGCACTCGATTCAGGCCTTGTGATTGCGACGATTATTGTATTTTTTGCAATAACGTTTCCCAAAGTCGATATTCCTAACTGGTGGGGTAACACTGTCCCATATCAAACAGTAGTAAGTACACTGGGAAAGAGAGGACTTCGCTATCTCACGACTAGAAGAACGCTGACTTGTTAAAGGACTACATGTACAAAGCGGTACGTAAGACGGTCGCAGAAGGTGAGACATTTGGACCGCCAAAATGGTAGTGCTGTCCCTTGGAACTTGAGGGCCATCTCCGGGGCTCAGAATCTTATATGTTGTCTAAGAAATGGATCATCTTGCTTTCTTTGCCCTAGTTTAGTTACATTGAGCAAAGCAATCTAGTTTCCATTCTTCTCAGTCAATAGTCCCAATTTCCTGCATACAACCGGAAAAATTCGAATTCCCAGTTTCGGTTTGCTCTAACAGCATTCCATGAAAATCTCATTACAATGTAAGGCTTGAATGCAGTGCGTGTTCTAAAAGGAAATTTGCCTCTAAATTCGGGCGAATAACAAAAAGGTCATGTCTGAGTACTTGATAGCTTGCACTACGAAACAAATGCGTTCGAAAGCACGGGCATTGAGCATTTGTAAATCATGACACAAAATCTGATCCTCTCCTATTGTGTGTAGAAGAACTAGATCTTGGGACCATCCCAAATCAGTCAAAGAGCGCAAGCCCCGGTCGCATACCGGCCAATTCCTTCATGTGCAGGACTGGGAATCTCAAGAACATAAACAGGATCTTTGAAGTTGTTCAATCCAATTGACCCTTTTCCACAAAGACGATCACCAACCTCCGTGAAACGCCCTTTTTGCGCCTGAAGTGGCAGTTGACAGCTGCCCCTTGACCGAAATGAACCGCATTATCCCAGCCATGTTTCCTCGACTACTTCGATCGAAGCCCATCAATCCATTGCCTTCCAAGCCTAAGAAGCTTCTTCCAGTATCCGAGCTCTTTGAGGAAGAGAGAGCTCCTCGATACAACTCTCGTCACTTCTATCCCGTTCACACGGGTGAAATCTTGAACAACAGGTATCAGATCGCGGCAAAGCTTGGCTGGGGCACTGGCTCAACTGTCTGGCTGGCAAGAGACCTTAATCAGTGCGTCTATGTAACTCGCTCCTAGTATGATACCATTTAAACCTGACTCGGGAAAAGATGGCGTTGGCGCCCTCCGCGATACGTCGCGGTTAAAGTGACTACGAACAATTTTGACAGCAAGGAGGATGCGGACGAGGAGCTACGAATACTACAACATATCACCAAAGAAAGTTCCTCAGGTATCGGCCGTTTCTTCGTCAGCACTCTCCTTGACTCCTTTGATCTACAGGGACCGCATGGAACCCATGCCTGCATGGTGTTCAATGTTTTGTTTGAGCCACTTTGGATGTTAAAAGGCCGGTTCAAGACAAACACACTGCCTCCTGATGTTCTCAGGGCAATAGTCAAACCGATGCTCGAGGGACTTATGTGTCTCCATCAGCAGTGCAAGGTTATCCAAACTGGTAAGTATCACCTTGGGAATTCCGTCAATATCGGAGTACCTAGCCGCTGAGTTGTCCATTCCGCATAGATCTCAAATCAGACAATATTCTTTTAAATGTCACAAAAAAGTCTGTGTTGAGTAATGTTGCAACTGATGAGATGATAAGTCCTTTACCTCGAAAAGAGCTTGACGACCGAACGATCTATCTTTCGAGAAACGACTTTGGTTTTGATCCCGAGAATTTGGGAGCACCAGTCATAACTGACTTTGATCTTGCTGTGCGTGGAGATCTTCGAGAGTACAATCACTTCATTCAACCCGATGGGTACCGGGCGCCCGAAGTGATTCTCAGGGCAGGCTGGACCTATAGTGCCGATATATGGAACTTCGGTGCTTTGGTATGGCTTCTTACATCCTTTATCGGGCTGAAGTTAGACTGAATTATGCATCTCTCCTAGGTTTGGGACCTGCTTGAAGGTCGTGGCCCGTTTGATGATCCAGAACAGGGCGAAGAATATTCAGACGAGCGATATCTAGGCCGTATGATTGCTGTGCTAGGCCCTCCTCCAGCCGATCTTTTGGCCCGGGGAGAGAAAACCTCCGAATTCTTTGATAATGAAGGTAATCTTGAACCAGAGCCTTTGAGATTTGATTATCGGTTAACGTGAGGCGTTAATTGTAGGCAAATTCAAATATCCAGAACTGATACCCGACAATTTGCAATTCGAGAATCTCCTGACCCATGCTGGGGGCGAACAGAAGACCAAGATCTTAAATTTCTTGAAACGCACGCTTTGCTGGACACCAGAAGCTCGGAGTAGTGCTAAAGAGCTTTTTACAGATCCCTGGTTTGATGGCATGGTCTTGTAATTCCATGATAATCACTAGCTATCGGTGTTGGATACTAAGGCTTCGGATAGTCAGTCCGGCGATACAATCTTCCAGTCCGTGCCAAGACTGTACCAATTACTAATAGAGTTTGAAAAGTTTCGCCGGTTCCGACGAATTGATTGAATCCGCAAAACTTCTGCGTTTCGAGATCATCAATCAGCCACTCGAAGCCGTCCTGAGATACCCACTGCGTTTCGCCAGCGGTCCTTTACTCCTATATCTACGTTCACTTAGTGATCTCGTCCTTCCATTTGCAGATCGAACCCGCCGCTTCTTTGACACAATGGACCACTCCCGCGATCCCTGTCCCTGGTAATACTTTTTTTGGCGTCATACAATTACTGCGACTGCGATGGAACAGACTTGCTAACATGATTTTGACCAAAGGGTTGCCTTGTCCGATTTCGGAGGAGCATTTTGTATGGGTGTACGTGCGCTGCTTCGCCTTTTTGCCTTGATGCTTAGGAGAATTGTTGCTGACCTTTCTTTTGCCAATTTGATAGGCGATCGGCGGCGCTGTCTGGCATGGTGTCAAAGGCTTCAGAAACAGCCCTTACGGTGAGCGACGGATAGGTGCAATCACAGCCATCAAGGCGCGAGCGCCTGTTCTCGGCGGAAATTTTGGTGTTTGGGGTGGACTATTCTCAACGTTCGACTGCGCGGTGAAGGGAATCAGAAAGAAGGAGGATCCCTACAATGCTAGTACGTCTGCTGCTTATTCTCAATTGCCATGTATTTGGCATGTCATTTGCTAAAATGGTGTCCTCTACTTGTAGTTATTGCTGGTTTCTGCACAGGCGGCGCTTTGGCGATTCGAGGAGGATACAAGGCCGCTCGAAACTCAGCTATTATGTGTGGCGTTTTCCTCGCAGTTATCGAGGGCGTTGGTATTGGATTCCAGCGCATGATGGCCGACAACACAAGATTAGATGTGAGTCGCTTTTTACCCCCATCTCCCAGGTTGCTGGCGAACGAGTGTATGCTAACGAATGGCGCCTGTGTTCAGCTCCCTCCACCCCCTCAGACGGACAAGGCCATTGCGTAGACTCGTTCAATTTCGTCTCATCCCACGACGGTTGCCGCCTATAATTTCCTCCGCCAATGCTGTACAGCTTCTGTATCATATCAGCCCTTCTTCTTTGCTCTCCTTCCGGCGTTTTGGGTCACGGGTCATGAATCCAAAAAGGGCATGGCAAGGTGTTTTTTTGTTTATAATCATGTTTCTTTTTTAATTTCACGAATATATGCGTTCGTCCGTTTTCAGCGCTCTCAGATCCCGAGTTGTGCCGAATGGCGATACTGAAGCCCGTGCTTTGGACCTTTTTGCGTCAGAATGTCACCAGCTTAATCCATTGCCTTCATAGACAAAAGAATAATTCTAAGTCCTTCGTGACCCTGCAGCAAAGCAGTTTTTTCCTTTTATCCCCGTCATATCCCGTTGACTTTGACCTGTGTTGTAAACGAAGCAAACAAAGCAAACAAGGCAAACCTTCGATCATCATCAAATCAAGCTTCAATGCGACGACAACTTTTTCGACTTGCTGCTCTTCCTGGCTGCTTGACCAACTCACCCAACACCACGTTTCACACATCACAGCTTTGCTTCCGTCTTAGCTAGAGCTGTAACTGCTTCTTGTATAGTTTTGCATAATGTTTTCTCTCAGAGCTCTCTCGCGTTCGCTCCCCCGAACCCTCTCCCGATCCATCGCCAGACCTGCCCGAACTGCTCTCCCAAAACCAGCATTTTCTCAGCCAGCATGGAACCTAGCTTCTCGTCCAGCTTATGCTGCATTTTCTACAACAAGGGCTAGATGGGAATCAGCTGGTCAAGGTACAATTCTGGTACAAATGAATTTTGGATGCTTTTATTGCTGACCATTCTTGCGTTTAGTCGATGTCGAGCTTGCAGCTAAATTCCAGGATGAGCTTGCCTTGGAGACAGAGACCGGCGAAACAGACAAACTCCCAGAGTCGCTGAAGTATTTCTTGGACAATGGCCCATTTGAGGTACTGGCCACCCACCTTGTCTGGTTGCCATCATGCTAACATTGGGTTTCAAAGATTCAAGACACGCCTGGCCAGGAAGAAGTTATCCTGACTCGCAAATTCGGAGATGAAAAGTATGTACATGTTTATGTCGAGGACGCCGTTCTTTTTTTGTTGTAACCAGAACTAACCTGGGGCAGGATTCGCATTTCGTTCTCCATTGCCGACCTCCAGAACCTTGGTGCCGAGAATGAGTTTGACAACGCACTTCCCGATGAGCTTGACGAGGTCGAGCCTCGTGCCATCAACGAACGAGGTGCCAGACCCGAAAACGTCAAGGTAGCCCCCGAAGACAAGGTTGCGCCTGCAGATCGCGAAGATGACCTTGGATTGGACGAGGAAGCACCAGAGCCCGCATACCCTGTCCATATCAATGTCTCAATTGAAAAGGCTGGCAAGGGCTGCATGACCGCCGAATGTGTAGTTGAAGATGGTGTTCCCCAGATCTTGGAGCTCCAGTACTTCGACACGTCCGACGTTGCCAACCCCCAATCTGCTGACAAGCACTGGTTCAGAACCAGCCTCTATGCTGGCCCACCATTTGGAAACCTGGATGAGGATTTACAAGTACTTGTGGAGCGGTACTTGGAAGAACGAGGCGTTGATGCTGCTCTTGCTTCTTTCATCCCAGACTACATTGACTTCAAGGAGCAGAGGGAATATGTTCGCTGGCTCGGAAGTAAGTTTTTCTGTTTTGTCTGCTCCACTCTGACCAGAGGCTGGTAGCTAACACCGTTTGCTCGTCACAGACTTGAAAAAATTCGTCGAAGCATAAATTTGACCTTCGCTCCACTCTACATCATTGGTTTCGGACAGGAAGCAAATTTTCATCGTTGTCGCTCTACTCTACCTTCTATCGCAATGTCTTGCTAGCATTATCATCTCCTCTTAATACCGGCTAGGAAGGACACCTCGTTCAAGCACAAAGAATGTAGCTTAATATGGATTCGCTTCGGATGTGTTTGATGACAGGGAGTCTATTGTGGCGGTTATGCCCGGCGGAAAATGCTTCGTTCCGTTACCTTTTCACTCCATGTAATATAGAAACAAAAACTTTTTGATGACAGGCCCTTGGTGTATGATAAATAATCTTTTGTGTGTCGTAAAGCCTTGAGGGTATCATTCATGACAGCCAGTTCGAGAATCACCTTCAATCTTCCCTCTAAAAATTTATCACAGCATTTAATTAAAAAAAAAAAAAAACAAAAGAGAATGTAATGCGCTTGCGTCTATATACGAGCAATTAAAAAGCACCTCGTAATCCGTCGCAACTCCCAGCCGGTTACCGCCGTAAGATACTATTTTCACCCAGATGGCCATAAGAAACGCTCTGAAGTCCCAAGTGCCGCGTCAAAACAGAAGGAAAAGGTCATGATAAACGCAATGAGACTAGAATTCCATCCCGTCATGGTCCCCAGCTCCATCCTCATCCCTATCCCTTTTCCCCGACGCGCGCTCATCCCGATTCAAACTGGCGACAAAAGTCCTGAAGTAATCAATATACGGCTTCAAGCTCGTCTTCTCGTAGTCCTGCAGCCGTTTGCTCTTCGAGTCGCCGGGTGCATGGCCGCTCCCATCTTCGCCATCGCCCGCTGTCGCATCTCCATTTGCTTCGGGCGGGTCCTCAAGGTCCCAAGCGTTGATTTCATCCAGCAGCTCCGTCACGGTGGGCACGTCGAGGGGATTGAATTTCTCTACCTTGCGCACGTCTATGGGCACGCAGACCCGCCCGGTGCCGGGGTGCACGACAAACGGCGATTTGAGCAAATGGATCAGTTTCTTGCTGACTTCGGCGTCGAGTCGGGGGTAGGTGTACTCTAGGACAATGTCCTGCTTGGCTTCTAGGAGGGCCTTGGTGTCCAGAGCGCGGCTGCCGGAGGCTTTGGCCACGGCGTCGATGTCTGACCATTTCAGCGGGCTGGCGCGTGAAGGCGCGGATTCCCATTTCTTTTGCAGGGAGTCTTTGAGGGACTTGTCGGGGATGAGTTGGAGGAGTCGGCTGGCTTGGTCCCAGGAGGCGAACGCGTCTTGGTCGTTGAGCACGGTGGAGCCAAAGTACGGACGAAGGATGTCGAGACTGCGCGTGATGTGTGGATGGAGAGGTCGCTTTACGTTTACACGTTTGCCGCTTTGTGCTCCGCCGCGGACGAGTTCGAGGTATCCGGCGATAGCTTTTCGTCTGTCGTCGGGCAGATCCCTGGCCCGCTGGTCGCAGACCCAGGCGTGTGCGCCTCGGCGACCAGAGTAAACCCAGAGGATGTGCTCGAACCCAAAGTCTTCCCGCAGAGCTCCATCTATGACTTTGATCGCCATGGTGACAAACGCCCAGCACTTTGGGCATATGTTTGCCTTTTCACAGCACGTTCGAATGTCGTCGTAGTCTGTCAAATCGATATCAAAAACCAACTCTTTTGAAACTGGTCTGAACGCGCTGGATTTTCGGAGGGATTTCCTGTCGCGCGGGTTTGTACTGTAAACAGGACCGATTTCGAACCGAGAGGGATTAAGGCGGAGGATATCGTTGCGGAGACTGTCAAATGGTCAACCAAGTACTCAAGAAATATTCTCCGATTGCCGGAAATGTCATGATATGTATCCTACCCTTCAGCTGTTGGGAATGACTGGTAGCGTAGATATGCGTCGTTTTGGAGGGTGAATGCGAATTCCCGATTCCCAAAGTCGACAGACGGTTTGATCCCATGGTTCAACCACTGGAATAGATATTTAAACGGGAACAAGCGCTGATAGAATGCATACATCGTCTCTTCGTCGATCTTCACCGGAGGAGGCCCTGAATTCCTAACGTTGGCACCATTAGCATTTCATCACCGTTATTTGCCTTGAGAGCCGTACTCTGGGGCTTCAGCTTGAGAGCTTTGCGCTGCCGCACTCGAGAATGGGTATTCGTCATCGTCATCGTCATCATCGTTGAATAGATCTTCCAATTTCACGTTACTCGTTTCCCGTGCAGGATCTTGTCTTGCATGCGGTGCGGACTCATCCCCGTTGCTGGCCTGTTCGGATTCGCTATTCTCTGGGCCTGAAGGTGCGTCTGGGAGAACTTCGTCGTCGGACATGATTGAAGATCAATATAGTGTAGATATGCACACTCAAGTACGGCGAAGACTGCCCGATATCTACTACGTAAGACTCTTGCATCGCAAGCTTCAGCGTGAGGACGCGACGAGACGCGCGACGCGTTGGAGGTTAATGGGAAAAGTGGGGTTAGTCGGTGCTTTAGAATCCTTCAGGCGAATCTGTCTAAATCTCAAACTTCACGCGTCTCGCCCTAAACCTTAAACGAGTCAGTCGGGATAAACGAGTCGAAGGAGCATGACCGAGCGTGCAGAACTACCATGCAGCGACAACCTGCTATCAACCGACAACACCGCTTGCGATAATGAGGAGGACGACCTTTCCACAGCATCGATTTCTTTGATAACTTCGAGTGTTGGTTGGCAAGGAGAAACTATAACAAACTTCAAGCTGCTAATGTCAGATACGATTACAGCGTCCTCCGTCGAACGATAGACGCTCTTCTCACCCTTGTATCCTTTGCCGCGCAGCGATCCAAAGATGCAAGTGCCCAGAAACAAGTGGTGCGGCCAGACTTGACATTCTCCTTTCTTCATGAGAAGATGAATGCCCGGGCCAAGAAGTGAGAGATCGCCACTCCCTTCTTTCTACACACAGCCGGACCTGGAGCATCGGTCGGACAGTATTGAGATTGGAGCAGACGAAAAAGCTGCTAATAGCATCACATAGCGATGGAAGTCTTCCTTTACTTCCGGAGAAGCAACAGACTCAAGGCGAGAAAGGTCTTGGACGGAGATGGCGATGGACCCACGCCCTATGGCATCTAGACTCTGCTAAGTGTGGGTTTTACCAATCCAAAATTTCATGCCCTCTTCCCTCTTCCTCTGGCCGTTATCGAGAGCAATTCTGCGCATCATTTTCTCGAGGCCGGTAAGTACTAGCTTGTAGGCAATAATTGGAGTTCCCAGTCGCCAGCACCCAGCGTCTGTGACAAGTGGGCATGTCTCGAATATCCACCGAGCTGCGGCATCCCGCATCAACCTACCAAACCACGGCCAAATCCACCTCTTCAAATCTCGGGATCCATCTCACAGCGCTCCCGGAACATGCACTGACAAACCCTTCACATAATGCCTCTCTCGAGGCTCTGGCAAGCGATGCGCTCCCCGGCAGCAGTGCGCCGGCAGCCCACCAGCTTTCTGCACTCAAAGCAGTGGTGATCATCGCAACTGCGTCAAGCATGACGCTCATGAACTCCCTACTTACAGGCATCTTGACAGTGGGACTGCCCGTGATCGCAAAGGACATCGGCCTGGCCGAGAATCTGCTACTCTGGTGCGTTTTAAAGACTTGCTTCTTTCTCGGAGAATACCACCACTATACATGTACTCTACTTACCTTGCTTCCAGGCCCGCCTCGGTATACGGCCTCGCTTGCGGCTGCACTCTTCTTCTCTCAGGCTCAGTGGGAGACGTGGTTGGCAGCCGGCCGCTGTATCTTGCTGGCTGCGGACTGCTCTCCGCCTTCACCCTGGGCTGCGGTCTCGCCACCACCGGAATCCAGCTGATCGTCTTCCGCGCAATTTCAGGCGTGGCCTTGTCGCTGAGTCTCCCCAGCGCCGTGTGCATCATCACCACGACATTCCAACCCGGCAAACGGCGGAACATTGCCTTTGCGTGCCTTGGGGCAGCCCAGCCCGTGGGGTTCTCCCTGGGAATCGTGTTGGGAGGCGTGCTGATTGCCGGAATTGGATGGAGATACGGGTATTACATTGTCACTGTGCTGAATGTCTGTATATTGCTTGTTGCCGCCTGGCAGATTCCAAAGGACCCGAGGATGGTTGTGCCCATCACTTGGAGACGGCTGCGTGATGAGATCGACTGGGTGGGCACAGCTCTTGTCAGCTTGTCCCTGGGTATATTTTCATACACTCTATCGTATGTCCGAGTCCCATCCCATTCAAGCACCACGATACCTCCTGAATTACGAAAAGAAAGGACCCAGCTAACACGCCATATTCTAGTACAATGACCGCATCCATCCAGGAGCTGATCAAACCCGTCAACCTCGCCCTCCTCATCCTCTCCCTAGTCATCTTCGCCGCATTCATCTTCTGGATATTCCGACAAGAGCGCCTCTGGCGCGTCGCCATGGTCCCACCCTCCCTGTTCAAAGGCGAGCCAGGCTCCGCTCCCCGTCGCGCCCGCAACTTCACCACCGTCTGCATATCCGTCTTCCTGACCTGGGCCGTCTTCAACGCCTTCCAGTACTTCACATCTCTCTACTTCCAACGCATCCAGAATCTCTCCGCCCTCCAAGCCTCCGCCCGGTTTGTGCCCATGGTCATCTCCGGCGCCCTGACGAACATCGCCACGGGCCTGCTGGTCCCGCGCATCAAAGCCAACGTCCTCTGCACCATTGCGGCCGTCGTTTCCGCCATTGCACCGCTCCTCTTAGCCGTTGCTAAGCCCAGCTGGAGCTATTGGACCGCGCCGTTCATTGGCGTGACGCTCATCCCGGTTTCGGCAGACACGCTGTTCACGGTGTCCAATCTCGTCATCACGTCTGCGTTCCCGGCGAAAATGCACGGGCTGGCGGGTGGAGTGTTCAATACCATCTCGCAGATCGGAATGTCGGTTGGCCTGGCGGTGACTGCTGTCGTTGCCAATGCTGTTACGGGAGATGTGGGAAACGCTGGCGAGAATAGAGGGGACGCAGGGGTGGAAGACGCAGTCCTGAAAGGGTATCAAGCTGCGTACTGGATGAGTTTCGCAGCCGGGGCAGTGATTGTAGGGCTGAGTTGGTGGGGATTGAGGGGGATAGGTAAGATCGGGCTCAAGAAAGACTAGATTAATTCTTCGTTGCATTTTACATATGAAGACTGGCAAGTTTCGAGAGGGTTTGACGAGAGGGGCAAAAACGGGTTATTGAATGTCTGGGCATAGAGGTATGACTGGTGGGATAGAATGGACCGGAGGGAATTGTGTAGATTTGTATGTCTAGATCTTGCATTCAAGGTCGTCAAATCGTAAGCTTCATATCTGAAACCGTAGTATATACATGTCTTCGTGCGCCCGTCTAATGGGCCTGAAGTGGTGGAGCTCGGTTTTGCGCCTGGTCGTTCAGACCACCTGGGGGGGCTTCAGCTACTTGGTTATTCCTGGCCTGTTCCTCCCTGATTCTCTTCAGCAAATCCGGATACTATCAAACATGTCAGCATGAGCAACCGTCTCCCAAATGAAAGGCCACGGAGATACTGACCCATTTTTCCCCAACATCAGGGTGACTCTTGACCCTATTCATCAAGGTCGCTTCCCCAAGATGGCCCCATCGGCCTTTGGAGAATGTAAATTCGATATCATCTTGGCGGAGGCCGTTCTTCCTGATGACTTCCTCCCGTAGCGCCTTGACGTGCTCTGGCACCTCCATGCTTTCAAAGGTGGCATCGTAGCTCACGCCCTGGAAGAAAGGAACACTATACCGGGCGCCGGATCCGCGCGCTGGAGAAAGGACGCGGTGGGTCGTGCTATTCTCCAGTCAGGAATAAGAAGATCTCTGGCAATAAAAAAAAAAAAACAAAGCAAAATGCCAATATCGCATACCTCTGACAAACACCCTGAGTGATAGCCTCCAGGCCCTGCCCAATCGCAACCACCAGCGTCCCATCAATGGGCGGGCAATCAATCCACTCCCCTCTATGATTCTGCACCTGCAATCCTCGGTGGTGGCTCGCCTGCAGCAAATAGCTCGTCAACATGCTATCCTTGTGCGGGCCCACCCCCTGCTGCTCGACGTCCCCGTCGACCCCCAGCTCTTCGAGGTCGGGATATTTCACAATCTTCAACTTGTGCTGCTGATCGGCGTCGAAGAAGCGGTCGAAGGCGTTGGCGGGCAGGCCAATGGCCTCGGCGACGAGGGAGATGAATTCCATGCTGATCGCGCCCATTTTCTTCATGTATTCTTCGTACACGGGGCGGAAGTCGGGGATGGATTGCGCATCGGGCCATTGGTTGGGGGCGAGGAGGTTGTGGTAGAGGGGGTCGGACGGGGAGGGGACTGGGTGGTTCGTGGAGAGGTCGATCTGTTCGCGCCAGTCGGTCTTGAAGCGGGTGATTTCGTTGCCGAGTTTGCTGTATCCTAGACAAGGAAAAGCGGTTAGCGAGGTCAGAATGGATGACGGGAGGATATCTATATCCTTGTCGGGGGGTTCAGGGGAGTGTCTCCGGGAGCACTGTGTTAGCTACAGTATCAGGTAGGTCGGCATACCGAGGAAGCTTGGTGCGTTCTTCATCTCAACCTCCAGTTTCTTCTCGGTGGGCAGATCGAAGAACTTCTTTCCTTCGACAACGACATCTTGGATCAGCTTGGGGTCGATGCCGGTGTTCTTGATGTAGAGGAACCCCACTTCGAGGAGGGCATGGCGGAGTTCGTCGAGGAAGACGCGTTTGGAGCTGGGATCGCGGGCTTGCGAGAGGTCTAGGATGGGGATGGAATCAAAGGACATGGTGGCACGGTTGGAGCGAAGAGTGGCTTGACTGGCATTGAGAGTGCAAGTGAGCGAAGACGGCGTCTTGATATCTCGTCCGTCGCGGGGAGAATCGAGTTACATCATCCTGGCCTGCTATTGCGCCTTTTGCGGAGCAACTGACTAGTGCTCCCGTGAAGTGCAATGCAGCCAGCAAACGGAATGATATACCCTCGGCAAACGCTGCAAGCGCTATGAGATGTCTTAAATGGGCTCTAGGATAGTAACGTGAAGCAAGGCACAATTGGGTCGCTCAATAGAACGGAAATTGATATTCAACTAAAGTCTACAGAGCATATTTTCTCTTCCCCTGAAACACCCTCGAGATCAATACTCCAGGTCTTTGTACATTTAAACCCGTCGTGCAAGAGCTTTGCGCTTTTCCACGCTCTTAGCCCCAGTTAAAGCAACGGCGTCTGAAGCACTCCTTTGAGCAGCACTCATCATCCCGTTCGCATGGCCGGCCGGAACCTAGGATTTGTAAAGGATCGTTAGCATGTAGGCCTGGATTGACGCGACAAAGACGATTTCAACATCATCGACTTCGTGCAAGTCACCCTGCTAGGAGCAAAGGTTTAGATCTGATGGAGAAAACTTACGAGTGCACTTTCGAGGTTCGAGTGTGGCGCCAGCTTCGCTCTCGGTTGCAATAGGCGATGCCCAGACTGCTGCGGTCAGGGCGAGAAAGCAAAGGACAGAGTGAGCGAGTGTAAGCTTCATGGTAACTAAGACTGTTTGCTGTCCTCTTTGGATTGGTTGGCAGGTACCAGGCGGGTAGAATTTAAACTGAATACTTATGGAACACGTGGTTTGTCTTGTCTGTTGAAACGAATAGGGAGCTATGTAGGCTCTGGCGAGGAAAGTGAGCAAGATATATAGGTCTTGCCATGACGATATCTCAAAGACACTGACAAAGAATGCGGCTGCGGTGGTTGCACAGGTCCCGTTGCAGAGTTCTCTTCTGAAACAAAGGCCGTGACCGCTTGGAATCCCGCACAAGGTAGACGGTTCATCACAAGGATTTGCTAGGATGGCTTTCTGAATGCGGAGGATTCACATATCATGGCTGTGCAGGAATCGTGCATGGCCCCATCTAAGCTCCACCTTTCTGGGACTACCATGGATCAATGCCAGCTAGGACATGAGAAGCAATGCATCTTTGTCAGGCAAAGAGCCAAAAACGAATAACTTTCGAAGGAGGCACGATGAATGCGTGCACGATATTCCCTCAACAGACACGATGTGCCTGCTGATCAAGGCTGTGGTAGTTGAGCGCTCTTTAGTCGGACATCAGCGGGGAGTCATCAAAGACAACAACAGGCCATAGCTCTGCAACAGGATATCAGGTTTTCTGATTTCAACGACTTGCGTGTTGAACTCGGTGTGCAAGATGCTTTCGGCTCATGTGTTCATTCAAGAACTGGCATTCAGCGGGACAGACCACGGTGATTTCACCAGACTATTGCCTAGTCTCCAAGACAAATGTCTAAGAGTGCGATATCGCTTAAACCGTCATTAGAATGAAAGCCAGCTCAAGGTCAAGATGATATTCGGCTGTCCCAAAACATATTCTTGCGTACACCGAGGCATTTCTTGATGCATCCTAGTTGCCTTCGGTCGTTCATCAGAAGGAATACTTCCGGATGTGTCATGGGTTTGGATTTGCCTTGACTTGACAAACTGGTGGCTGAGCATTGCTTTGCAGAAGATAATCAGTCGGTCTTATGCCAGTGGAATGTTTGGCATTATGAGTAGTATTCTGCACACCGAATGGCCCGGCAAATGTGCTTTACCAGCAATAGTAGGCTCTCAGCTAGTGGACTGAGTGGTGCCAACTGATATGTTCTCTATCGACCCTTCTCTCCTCCAGCACGTCTCCAGCAGTATCATTTGTATCTTGAGAGCGGTAAACCTTGCTCACTCTTCTTGGTGCGACCAAAGTAGAATGCAGTATAAGGGAGAACCGGGAGGATGAAGAAATCGGTGGGCTGATAGGGGTCGTCTGGACATCACTGTTGAGATTGTATTCTGCTCAGACTGTCAGTGTTGGGTTCATCGAGTGATCACATACAATATCAGCTGGGAAACTCAAGAGGGTAGCAGTCATCTTGGATGGTCTCTTTGTTGGAGGCAGCGAGAAAGTGGTGATGAAGCCATCAACGGAGCACAGATGATCCGGCACACCCTCTAGGGAGCCTTGGAACTAACTAACTAGCCCAAAGCTGAGACATTCAACGTCAACGACTGACTGACTCTGTGTCATTGGCAGTCAAGGTGTCATCGCTGCTGAACGGGAATCCATCCCGCAGTGGACGAGACCCGGATCTGAAGACGAAACGTGCACTCGATCTGGATCCACGGCTGGTTGAAGCCAAAACGACGGCACTAAAAATAGTAGGATTCAAGTCGCCCAGTCAATGGGAATCCAGCATCCGGGCACACTGCTGCTTCTCTCAGGATTCGTCTGCAAATCCTGATTGCCGGCCACCTCGTGTTTGTTCCAGCCCGGTCTGACTTTGAGAATCTGGAGTTTGCTCAACGCCATGCCACCGCATCAGAGACATCGTTTCCTTAGCTGCTGGACAAGGCGATGCAGCTTGTCTCCTCACTCCATGGTCGCTCTGCTGCTGGGACAGCACATACTAAGTACCTCTGCTGATGGCCCTTCCGGCATACGTACGCTCCTCGTATACGCAGGATCCACGCGGAACTGGGTCACCAGAAACCCAAAAGCGCTGAGCTGAAAAGGCTGTATTCAGACTCAGACCGCGGAAAGTATCCTGCGCCATTCCAAGGAGTCTGTTCCATCAATCCATGGAATCGCTCGGTGTTCTTCTCTTCCCATCCAATATGCTGCACCATCGCTTTCTTTCTCCTCTCAACATCCTTCCTCCGTCATCGCAAGGCCGCCCTCCAGGTCACTGCAGCTGCTCGTGGAGTCGCCAGGCTATCTCTCAAAGGCACCCAGTCGGTTAGCTACTTGACTACTCCGGACTCTAGGGCTCTGGGAGGATCTGTCCACTGGGCCATCGAACTCTCTCTCTCTCTCCATCCTGCATGGCTAGCCTTTTCCAGTCTCATTTCTCTACCCCTTGTCCTTAGTAGATATCTCCGGCCAACGTGCTATCATTCTCTGTCTTTTTCTGCGCCTTTGAGAGCTAGAAGACAAGCCTGGTTTGCCTACAAATCCGATGAGCTGCTTTCGTTACGGAATAGCTGTCTGAAACTAAACACAAAGGCCGACTTTGACAGCTGCCTCGGGCTGCTGCTCATCGCTCTTCAACCATGATCTCCGTTCACACAGGACGCCATAGACGATCGCTGGTCACAGCTTTGGCCAGCTTCATCCTCTTGACGCTTATCTACTTCTCACACTCGACATGGAGCTCTGGCCCGATTTCTCGACTCAAATACACCAGCTCCGAGCGTACTTCTTCGATTCTCTACGCTGATGGCTCCCCCGGCTCTCCATTTTCGCCGCCGAAGCCCACCTTTGTTAAACCGGACAATCTAACAATCAGTGCAATGATATTCTTTGGGCGTCGAGATCGAGTCAGGACACTCCACTGCTATCTTGAGGTACATACATAGCTCTTTCTCAGCCGAAGTGCGATTAAAACTAAGTCTTGATTAGCGAAATCTGGTCGATAATGGCGGTTGGCTTGACGAGGTTCGATTCTTTGCGAACACGGATAAAAAGGAGGATCTTGCCTTCCTTGATGAAATACTCGAGCGCTCCCCCCGATACAAGAAGGTATCTCTCGAGAAACCGGTCTGGTGGCCTGAACACACCAAGCTTTGGAGGCAGGTCGAGAGGGGCACGATGTACATTAAACTTGACGATGATATTGTAAGTCTTCGTGCCCGTAGCACGGCCCCATTTTGTTCTTGGACTAAAGAAAGCCGCAGATGTGGCTAGCAGACGACGCGATCCCTCGCATGGTCACCACCAAACTGCAGAACCCGGACTTCCTTGCTGTTTCCGCCAACGTTATCAACGGCCCTCCTTTGAGCTTTCTGCACTACCACCATGGTGCTCTCCACCCGTATTTCCCAGAAATCCCCCCGGCAGCTCAGGATAAAAACCAGACTGAAGTCTCTGACGCGCCTAAGAATAAAGCCGAGAAACGCTCTCTTCCTTCTTGGCGTCCATCCGATCATCCATTCTGGGAGGGTCCCAGCGACTTTCAATGGCCTCTCGACAAGCAGCCGCCAAGCGACGGCCACCGCTGGCTACGCGTCGAAGACGACAAAGCCCTGAACCGCACACCGGTCGCCAAACTGACCTACGACTTCTGGGGTCCGACATACGAAAGCTGGGCCATCGCCGCGCAGCAACATTATTCCCTACTCGAAAACATCGAGAGGAACACCCTGGACAACTACAAGTTCACTCCCCCATGGAACATGCGCGGCGAGCGGATCAGGATCAACGCGCTCGCCATACTGGGCGACGACGTATTGGACACAGACGTCAACAACTGGCCCAACAATCGGGGCGATGAGGACATGCTGACTCTGGATTTGCCCAAACAGCTCAATAGGCGTAAGTCGGATCTTTTTCTCGTCAGTGTTTGCTCTGCACTGGCTGCTGAGGTGGACGCTAACGTGGTTGATGCGGTAGATATCCTCATCGAAGGCCAAGCCCTTGCCGCGCATTTCAACTTCATGCACCAGAAAGCGCTTACGAAAACAGATCTCTTGGATAGATATTACTCTTATGCGTTGGACCAGATCTGCATGCAGCCGCTGATACCTTTGTAGGAACAGTTATCGTATTTGCTTTTTGTTACCCTTCGGCGTTCTGGTTAATATGGTGGCTCGCTCGATTCAAAGGTTAAAGAGAGCTCCTTTTACAGAGTCGATGTCTTCAGGTACATATTTTCGGTCCTTCGTGTCAGCTGAATTCTTTGTATTAAATTCTCTTTTAATCGGCCGGACAAGTTTTTCTTTTGCCTTGTGTGTCACAAAGTGATGTAAATAGAACAACCTATTCAGAGCCCTACCGTCTCAGAAATTTGGTTGGATGGGTAGACCAAAAGCCTGATGCAACACCTCCATATGCAAAACCCTTCGGTTCTATAAACACTCTAGATCTATAGCACTTTGATAGAGGCACTTTTTTATGAAAAAATAAAAAGCAGTGGTATCATTGTGTTTTGCCCAAAATCACCCCAAAACTCTGACGTTCATCTCGCCCAGCGAGCCCCCTATTCCTTGCCCCCTATCTGTCCATCAGGACTCTGCTTAAGTTTCCTTATTGCCAAGCCTTAGGAAACCAACCCGAATCTATGCCATCTTCCCTTCTCCCTCCCGGTTTACAGGGCTGCTGCTGCCGCTGCTTTCATGGTATGTACCCATTCCCGCCAAATCATGCTTTTCAACCTCATACGACCCGGGGCCGGAGCCAGAGTCGGCGCCCGAGCCATTCCCAGCACCGAAGGTAGTACCGTCATTGCTCGCCAAGCCATACTGAATCATCATCTCCCGAATCTCCTGCTCGTTCAGATACGGGAGGTTCTTCGCGGCGCTGACATAGCTAGTCTTCTCCGTAAAGCCCTTTGCGAAAATAAGATCAATCTCTTCCAGGCTGCGACGCGCCGTTTCCGGATAGAAGAAGTAGATGATTGGTAGGAAGCACGCGTTTACGACGGCGAAGAAGAGATATGTTCCCCAGCCGATACCGTCGAGCATGACTGGCGTGACCATGACGATGGTGAAGTTGAATAGCCAGTTTGAGCATGTGGAAAGTGCGTTCGCCTTGGCGCGGGTTTTGATGGGAGAGATCTCGGCCGGGTAGAGCCAAGGAAGGGGGAGCCATGTTGCGCCAAAGGAGGCGATGTATGTGAATAAACCAACAGCCGCGCCCTTGGCGGTATCTTTTGTCCCAGGAATCAGACATGCAAACGTAATCACCATGGAAGCACATTGGCCAATGGTGCCGTAAAGGAAGAGCTTGCGACGACCGACACGCTCAATAAGGAACCAGGATGTCGTGGCAAAAATGGAGTACACGATCATGTTGACGCCGCCGAGAAGCATAGACATCTCGTGGGTCTCATCGATCGATTTCTCGAAAAGAATGGGGAAGTAGTCTGTCGAATATCGTTAGCTCGCGCAAGCAGTTTCTAATATTGTTTGATGTATACTCACAGATGACAGCGTTACAACCACCAACCTGTTGCATGATCTGCGATGACACACCCAGAAGCATTCGGCGGAAATGTTGCGTCTTGCCATTGCTGAATACAGCTGACAACGGCGCTGACTTGCCCCCTTCGCCCGATCTAGCAAACTGTTAGCAAGTTCCCATGGCAGCTTATCAGAGCGTCCCTAAAACATACGCTTTGATAGAATCGAGAACTATCGTCTTCTGCAACTGGACGTCGTCATGAGCTACTGGTTTGCCTTGAAGAGCGGCAATGACGCGCTCTCCCTCCTCGTACCTGCCGTGCATGCAAAGCCATCTAGGCGATTCAGGCACAACCCACATCCCGACAACAATGAATACTCCGAAGACAATCTGGAATGCAATGGGGAATCTCCATGTCAGATCGTCTGGGCCATATGAAGCTCCATAATCGATCCAGTATGCGATCAGGGTCCCAAATGCGATGACGCCGCCTTCGATACAAATCAAAAGTCCTCGATTGGATGTACGAGAACATTCGGCCTGATAGGTCGGAATCGTAGAAGTATTCATACCATTGCCGACGCCGGTAACGACTCGCCCAACGATGAACTGAGCAAGCGGATCATGGCCTGGGAATGCAGTAACTTGAATGATTACTCCAACAATCATGATCGTTGCTCCAAGCATAATAGACTTGCGACGACCAAGTCCGTCACCCAGCCAAAGAATAGACATGGCACCCGCCAGGCAGCCTATAGATTGTAATTAGACACTACTATATTCAGGCATCTCTTTTTGAGACTCACCAATCTCGTATATAGCTGTTACAAAACCTTGCATCGTCGAGTTATCTCTCGTAGCGGGGAAAACATCGTTGAACGGCCTTGCACTGATAATCCCGGACATGATACCCTCTATTATACAAAAGCTGGATTAGCTCCGCATATGAGACGAAGACATCCTATAGTGCACTTACGATCGTATCCGAAAAGCAAAAATCCGCATGTAGCCACGGTCGAGATGGCTAAGGAGAGTTTATGGCCGGTCATGCCGGCAAATCGTGGTGCTTCTTCCATTGTTGCAAGACTTGATGCGCTGATATGGGAGCCAGATGGCCAACAGTATTTCTGAATCCGAGCACTCCTCCAGGGAGGCTGAGCGAAGGCAGGACTGAATCAAAAACCGAGATCTGGCAGGCCCAGGATGACCATCGAGGCGACCACCGCAAAGCCAATAAGAGATAAAACAAAAAGAAGGGGCAAGGGATGACAAGGTTGAGATCTGGGATAGAAGGGGGATCGGGTGCTTCATATACTTATATCCCCATATCCAACTCCCATCGGAGAAAGGCCTCTCGGATGAGGATCTACAGCTGCGAGCCTCCACCTCAAAAAGCCCACACGACCCAGCCTGAGGACATGGCAAGAAACGGACTGAACCAATGACTCCCGCGGAAAGCCCACATAGTCCAAATCCTGGAGGCCAATGACGAGGAGAATGATGCCAGGAACAGGCAGTCTGTACACCGAAGCCCATTTTCAAGTAGGGTCAGTTACATAAGAATGACGATGGTGGGGAAGGCGTGGAGCAAGGAACCCGTCAGCCATCCGCAATGGCGACTTTAAATCTCCAGCGATAGTACCCTCCATCATCCATGGAGAACGGTTATATTAGTAAACCAGACGGTAAATTTCAGCGGCTCGGGATTGGTCGTAGAGATCTATTGGGCTGGTAACCTGCCTAGTATGTATATGAAGCCTTCACAATGCTGGAACTTTGGTGGAGAGGCTGAAGTAAAAGGTGGAAGGGAACAATCGCCAACTCCATCTTCGTGCATACAAAGGCTGACTAGTCCGCAATATATCGACGATCCTCGATCAATCCCATGTGAACATGGAGGAGCTGAAGATACTGCTGGAATTACAGTACTCTCCTATATGATGAGAATGGCCGGTTGCTCACGGCTAGGAAATATTTCAAAAGTAGCCACCCCGCGCTGGAAGCGTGGAGGAAAGATGGAGGTGCCGGGACAGGTGGACACATGTCCTGAGTGCGTAGTGTTCGCCATATCGCCGCAATTCTGAGCTTCTGGGTCGTGGTCCACAGAAACGCGAGTCGTATGAATACCTCTGGTTGTGGGAAATGACTGGAGATGGTCGGGAGATCAAAAAGCCCACCCCTTAGTAATGCAAGGCCACTGAGAACGAATGGCTCCGATCACTTCGAACAATGTGTTTTGTGCAGACAAGCCGTGATGGCGAGAAGTCCCTCGGCTCACCTGCTGTCTTCGTCACAGAGGATGAAATAAGCTTCTCACTACTTAGGTTTGGCGCTAGTGGACACGCTTAAAGGCAACTCGCGGTCTTGGCTGACATCACGTGTGAAGAATTTTCAATCCGTGGATGACATAACACAAGCCGACACAATGAGACGACAAGATCCCGGGGCGGAAAGAGAGGTCGGGTTATGTATAGCCGGCGGTTTCTGAAGTATACAGAACCTGGCCCTATTCTCTTGGAGGGTGCACCTTATCTCGTGCGCCCGTAATGGGTACTATATCACGCAAAAACCCCTTGTTGAAGCTAGGTACTCGCTCATCTATGATGTGTTTTGCTGGCCAAACTTGGCAAGTCTATGCATAACCTGGTAGCTAGCTGGGCTGGCTTGCAGCTCGTGCTTTCGTTGTCGGTCTACGGGGTATCATGGTGCGAAATAGCTACCATGGCAATCATCTACGTCAGGGCCACCTTGGCTCTCTTCGGGCCACTTTCTCTTGTTTGGATCCCTTAATGCTCAGTTCGTTGGCAGCTGAAGAGGAACCGTCGCATTTTTGAGAAAAAGGCCCTTCGGGGGGCACGGTCTCGTGGTGCGCACTCACAATCCAGGCAAGGTGCTTATCTCATTCAAGAACGCCGACCAGCACTGTCGAAAAAATGGCAATACCTAGGCAACAAGTGGCGACGCTCTCCATCGACGTTGCATTATAGGGTGTACTTCTCAATAATTGCAAAGTTAAATGGGTCGCATGTATGTATGTACACCAGGAGAAGAAAACGCGATTAGCTGAGATGAGAAATTCTTGGGAAACATTTCCGAGGCAGAGTGCAGGTTTGCCGACTTGAGCCCGGGCCGAATTCTTCGGTATCGTTCCGCTGTATGGTCTGTTCTTTCTTGGCCTTGAACCACGCTCTTAGGTGGCTGAGAACTATGGCTGCAAGAGGATATACGGGTATCAAACCGGGTGCAGAAAGGTATTCACCACCGGGGCCAAGAGCGCATGATTAATGCTTGAATACAGAAATGACGGAAATAGACATCGACTCTGAAACGAGGGAAGCGAAGATATTTTTATAGCATCATCATTTCACAACATAACAAAAGGGGTATCGAACAAGCTCTTAAAATCTTTCCACTATCATATCGGCCCACAGAGCCATCCTCACGACTGAATCGCTATACTGCTTCGGTGCATGGCCTCTTCCGTCCGAAACCCAAACACTAGCCGATACAGATCCAGCAACCAGCCATACTGACCGTTATGCTGGATCATTATTTGCACTGCCCTCGCAATATCCGAAGCCGTGGCGCGCGCTGGGGGAGGCACAGCACTAAAAGCCGGATCAACCGTAACTAGCTTCTTGTAGTTTACCAGCAGCGATGTTTGCCATGCAGAAGTACCAAAGGCATCCGAAGATAGCGCCTTCACGAACGAAGGAAGAGTATGGGCGCCACTACGCTGAAAGCCGTTATTCATCGCTGCTCGAACGATAAGCAATTTTAGACATGTAAGATTCGGGTCATCCCCAGGGGATTTTACGGTGTGTGTTGATGAAGTTGTGGAGGAACGAGAAGGAGGACGGGAGTAGCCCGCGAGAGTAGAGGTGGCGGTAGACGTCCAACTTGGATGTAGAGTCTGAATATTCCCGGCCCCGAGAACCAGTATATTGGGGACTTGAGCTTGATCTGGGGAGAGCATCGTCGCACTATCGTCAAATATGGTGGTAGGAGTCTCCGGGTTAGGAGTTATAGGTAGATTATCAGCGGGATCCGGATATCCCGCTCCCTTTGCTTGATAGAATGCTTGGGTGAATGTTGTCTGGCTTGGCCTTGGTGTTCTACGATCCGGTCGGACCTGTGTCCATCCTTCTCTAAAAAGATCACACAGGTCCCAGCATGCCTGGACAGCGGATCCAAGAAGCTCTTCGTCAGCGTACTTGCCCTCTCTTTTGCTTTGTCGAAGGTTGAAAAGCATCTCTGCGAGGCTCCAGCAGGCCCTGAGCAATGAATCTGTCTCTTCGGCCAACTGGGTCCGCTGCTTCATCAGCCGATGACACAATGTTATATAAAAGTCAAGCGTTCGCTCTCGGAAGGCTTCAGGTAAATTCCGATCATGAGTGTTGTAAAGATGGTTGTTCAGTTCAAAGCTGACCCGTAGAATTGAATCTGCAACTTCGTCATCCCTGATTCGAATTTCAAACAGCGCCTGGCAGAACTCTCGACAGAGATCCAGAGTCGGTCGAACGTGGAATGCGTAATCATTGTCTCGATTTGCATACAAATTTTGACAAAGTTTCCAGCACGACTTCCATGCCTGTTCTTGCATATTTCGTTTGTCGGAGCCTCGAAACAAGCGCTCTCGATGAATCGAACTCAGGCTTGCCAGTGTATTACATAGCGTCCAGCACTCCGAAAGCGCAGTCTTTAGCGCATTTGTCTCGTAGGTATATGAGGGCAAAGCGGCGGGGTTTTCTGGGCCCTCTTCGGCCTCATCTTGGGTGGAATCATGATCAAAAGTCTCCGGAATGTCTGTCCGAGTCATTAATTATCAATAAACTTTGGACTGCCAAAGGAGGATCTGTATACTACCTTCCAGGCTATTCGGCCGTGGTCTCCGGCCAAAGGCATCGATTTCTTGTCTTGTTTGGGCGCGCGGGGTTGCGCGGTCAGACCAGGGTTCGACCTTTGTTGTCAACGGCGGAGGAGACACCGGGCTAGTGGATGGCTAATATATTTGTGAGTCACTGTCGCAGATCTAAGACACATTCCATGCCAAACCTTGTCCGATGGATTGTTGGGGGCTCTCAGCATCTGAACAGTTATGTCGGAGTCGGGCGCAGAAGACATTGTGGATTCTTGAGGAGAATCGTCAACTCGCTGTTTATCGTCAGTGCTCACAGAATGAACAAAAAAAGGATGTTGTGGGCATACGAATTCCGCGAAGCCAGGAGGAGCATGAATTACAGACTGCGGGTCGTCCTCATTTGTGCCAGACCCATTTAAATGTATGCCGGTTGTCTGGAGCTGTAGAACGGATCCGTCAATAATTTGTACGTCAACAGCAGGCATCTGAAAAGAGACTGTCTCATACAGTGAGCTCTTGGGGAGGAGGACTTCGCAGCCCGGGTTCATCGTCGTTGGCGTCGCTCCGTTTGTTGCCGTTGATTAACGATTCCTCCGCTTCTGTCGATTGCAGTGTCTGTTCCTGCGATGATATGGGCGTAGAGTCCGAGGCATCTCCCATTTCATCCACCTCGTAATCCGTATATCCCATGGGGTTAGTTTGCACGGCCGCTTCGGAATGTCTATAATAACACTGTCAGAGTCATGCCGATGGAGACGGTGGATTGTCGGAACGCACAGCGAGGACCTATTCGATTTACACGGGCTCAACGTGCCAGACGAGGTTGACACGGCTGAAAAGACGCGATCCACAGGCGAGGCCGTATACGAGGGTTTGATCGCAATCATCATCTCTTCGGAATATGCCTATCGTCCTAAACACGACACCGGTCAGCCCTCACCGATTAGATAACGATGGGTGCTATCGTTGGATGGGGTATTAGGCGTGTATTCCCCTCACCGACATAGCCATCACGAAAATAGGAGCTGAGCCAACACTTGAAGAGGACACTTACAGCGAATGCCGGGCGTGGAAGACTAGAGACCAACCCTTCAGTCCGAACCGACGAAGTTCATAACGCGGCCGAGCCTCAAAGGTATGACGGGCCTGTCCAAAAGCAGATTCCTCCAATCCTCCTTGAGGACGAAGGACGCATCGACAGAGTGCGATGGGGGAGCAATGGCTTAGCAGGCAGAGAAAAGCGCAACGGTTTCGGAGCGAACAACTCAGAGGCCCAACTTCTCGCCCTATTTCTCCGATATTGCGGCGCAGATCAGAGAAGAAGAGTGCCAGAACGTCTTCGGACCAGGGCTATGAAAGAACCCACACACCAGACTGTTTCAATATCGGTGAGCGTTTCCCGTGTTCTCCCCAGGTGAATGGGATGCGGGAGGGAAGCGCCGACATCAGCCACTCAGAAAGGTTCCAAGGGCGACGCACGGCTGGGCAGCGAGCAGGGATCTAGGCGCCGGCCTGGTGGCCAAGGTCAGGTCGTCTCAGGCCAGTGGAAGAGCTGCATTGCATCGTGGCATCCCACCGATGATTTTTGGTTGGTCCAGGCATCACGCTAGGGCGGCCATCTCGGACACATTCTGCGTCCCAGCAAGACGTCTAGTGCTTGCCACTAACTCAAGAAAAGGAATGCGAGCTGGCTATCGCACTTGGTGCAACTAAGGATTTGAATCTTGGCCGCTGTGTGCCATCCCGACCCTACGTTGTGGTGCATCGAAAATCTAGAAACATGGCTCTTGAAGCCTTGGAAATGACATTCGCCGAACGAGGGTTGCACTTATTGAAGAGAACTTGCTAGTTATTGTCTCCGGGGGCCATTGATGGCGAGGGCAAGTGGCTTTCGATATTCCATTTAGGGACATGGCAATGCCCCCAGCCCGGTGTTTCTTCTGCTGTCTTTTCCCCCGTTTATGCTTTCGCTTCTTCCCTCCACCACCACCATACCATACACTCTGGGGATGCCGAACTACCCTGTACCGTTCCCCCCCCAAGGCCTTAGTCTACCCTTAGCCTTGGGGGCCGAGAGGTCCCAGTGTTTAGGGACCACCGCTCTTTGCCTTGGGGGCTTGAACTAAACTTAGCCAAAACATCCTGTTGGTGCATCCTAACCCTTTCAGATTTAGAAACTTCGGTGTTTTGTTGGTGGCTTCAGTACTCCAGACAGATGGGACAAAGACTCTCTTCACTCCACTCCCCTGTTTTTCTCGATCTGCCGCTGCATCCGCAGGATCTAGAAACTGAATGGGTAGGATCCCATGGACCTCTTGAGAACAAAGACTGGGGCATAAAATGAGCTATGCAATGTCGTTTGAAAACTACGGCAGACATGACTGTCAATGGGACCGGCTAGATAATCCAGCAATTACTTTAATTATCGAAGCAAGCACTCATCGTTTCGCCCGCAAAGTCAAACTCTTATGCAGGGAATGGCTGAACGGCCTGAGTTCGTTTACCATAGGTTTCAGCGGCGTACGAATTTCAATGGCTTGCCTGCAGCTTCAATTACCATTCTCTCCAAGGTTTCATCGTCGGGGTCCTCGAGGTATTCCTTGTCAGAGGGAACCATCGGGTCCAAGCCATACATGCTGCAATTGAACTGCGGGCCCCCTATACCCCAACTGCGCCAATCCAGCTCGGGTATAAATCTGTTCCGTTTATCATTTTTCTTGAACTTGTACGCATCTTCGAGATCGATGATGTAGCTGTGAGGGCGTAGAAGACCTGTTAGCCGCCAATTGTTCATGGGTTCTGGAATTGGTATCAAGTACTGAGTACCATTTTTTCTTCTCTTGGTCCCATATCAGGTTTCGGCGGCCAGGGTCGTCATGGCCGAATCCTAGGGAGTGGAATTCGCTTTCACACAGAATTTCATAAGCCATGGAGCCACTGGGAATCATTGCGACAAGTGCTCACCGGATCGCTTTTGAGAAAGCCAACCTGACCTGGTCTCGTTCGGCCATGGGCATATCTCCGAAGTTACTCAGGTTACGGCCCGGTAACCTCTCCATCACACATAGAGTAGCGAACCCTTCTGGTACAGGGTCGCACTCTCTCTGCCAGTAATAGCCGAAATCAAGGAGTTTTGGCGTGCAGGTGGAACCCAGCTTTGTGAGATCTTGGAGATACAATATTTCCTTAGCGGCACGAGCGCTCCCTTCCAGTGGGCGTGTTCCATATTCTTGCCTATTCGGAATCCTTCAAGAGACGTGATCAATGTACTGTTCTGGATAAACATAAGATCATGTCACATACTGCATTCTTATCTTTGCAATACCCTGAAGCCCGGGATTGGGGCCATCGACCTGGGTTACAACACAAGCAGCGGCTGCTTCAGAAATAATTGCTTTATATGTAAAGTCGTAGTCATCGTCTATCACTCGTTCCGTGAATATCGGACCCAGTTTCCAAAGAATTCCACTACGTGGACATCGTAGCTCCCCGACTTGTGGTACCCAACAGGAATCTCCTTGTTGATATAGTTCAAGAAGATCGCCATCAAGCTCAGACACATCCATGGGGTAGAAGCAATTGCTCGGATTTTCAAGAGAGAATTCATGAAACGTCAGAAAGGCACTGTAAATCTCAAGCGGGAATATGGATAAATGAGAGTATGAATAGAGCAATGAGAAAGAACAATTTCAGCTCAGTCTCTAGTGATAGTAAGAAAAACCATTCATGGCACTCCACAGCTCATTTTTATATTTCTGGCTTTGATCGATCATGCCCGTTTGCGAGGGTACGGCTCTTCCATAAGTGCCCAGCACATATGGTTGCCTGATGGAGTGAGCACAGCACTACAATGTGATTGGGTGTGCCGTCTCCTACTTGACCGCCAGAGTCTGGCCTAAAAAGGTTTCCCAGACGCTGCTACAGAATGCACCGAGAAAGCAAAAGAAGGCCGGTTGAACCGGATTCAGTTGTTTGGATAGTTAAATTTAATATAACTCAATATGTACTGTACATACAGTGGAGTCCCCACTGAGAGAAGAAGGCTAAAGAACCCGTCAATCTTTGAAAATCGACTTTGGTTCGGCCTCGAACCTGCTGGCCAATATCTTGCCCAATTTCTCCAACGATATTCGTGTAGTTCGTTTCGGATTTATCCCGAAGTGGGTTACCTGCCCTACCGGGCCTGATATAACCCTGTTCGGGTGTCTGCAAGTCGCATGGAACTTGCTCGTCTAGGTGTACGTAGATGTTTGCCGGATCGTTATGCAACTATGTGTTCACTTTGGTTCTTCCCGCATCAAAACATGGCCCTTCGGGTAGTATAGAGCTCCTGAATCCTTCTCGCGGATTTTGCGAAAATAATTTAGAGAGGCATCTTGGCTCTGTCGCGTTCCGCGGGATTATATCTGTGTGATTTCACGAGATGTTAGGAACAGGTACTTGCTTCGAGGGCGAAGATTTGTGTGACTGACTTAAGGAGTTTTTCGATCAGATCAACATGTGTCATGAGCATTCGACGGCAGCAGTACCGCTTACAGCCAAGTTGGTCCATCGCATCTCTATGAATAGCGGAAGTTAGAATCCCGCGCGACACGTCAAAGTCCCCCACTTTCCGATACCTACCCATCAGGAACACCGTCATCCAGAAGGCGCAGATATCGTTCCCAAAGGTCTCCGACAACCTGCAACCCCAAAGCAAATAAGCGATTGGTCAGAGACACAGGGCATGATTTGGGGGCGACAACGCACCTTCCCGCAGGAAAAGCAACGGACGGGAATAATCATGTTGAAGTCGCTACTAAAAAGGCCTGAGCCGCGATTGTTTCACGAACGGGGCGGTCTCTCGAAGATATTCCAAAGATGAGCAGAGGCTGGCGATGCTGGCAATGCTGTCGTTGCCAAAAACCGAAATCTGCGACTCAAAGATGATATCGGATTATGTAATACTCAGAGCTCCACTAGTACTATTTTGCATTAGCGTAATTTGTGTGTATGACGCTAACCCAGATAAGCATAGTCTGTGATTTTCAAAAATTTTGGCCTTCTATCAAAGATCTTCGAAGCAGCAGCTCGAGACCGGGCAACAGAAAATTGAAGACTGTGCGTGCTTGGGAATTGTCCGGCTAGGCTGCGGGGACTCGGTTCTAGAGACGAATTGGCGACGTATCTCTAGTGCTGCTGGTACTTAGGAGGTTTCCTTATACATCGACGGTTGGCTAATCGGCGCTCATGAAGGAGAAAAGAGCACTGCGTCCCGATGGGTCGCCTGAGACGAAGCCTGCTCGCGAGGCTAAGAGGATAAAACGGAGCAAAGACGCAGATTCATCGCCGACAACCTATCGCAAGAGCCCTAAAAAGAATCAAAATTTTAACCAGCTAGCCTCCTCCCCAACCAAGACTAGCTCCGCAAAGAAACTGAACGCAACGTCGACAGCAGTATCGGGGGAGCTTTCGCTGGTTCCGAAACAAGTTGATGAGGCTAGTATCTTGCAAATCGATCGATCCGACTCATGGGGGCTATCGTTTCGCAGCGGAGGGCGCCTCCTGAACCTTGACCCCGTCTTTACATTGGATGAAAAGTATGTCGCACGCGTTTCATTAATTGCTTAAAGATTATATTGACTAACATCTTCCTCGACTCGGAAAGATATATACTACTTGCCCGAGACAAAGCCCTTCAGGTCTATTCTATGGTCACGTCATCGCTTGTGCGGACTTTGCAGATTCCTGACAGCCTCCAGCGCATCACTAGTTACAGACTCTGCCCGAGTAATCCGAACAGTGTATTTGTTGCGACATATCCTGGTACTGTTATTGAGTGGGACTGGACTACAGGCGAGCAACTAGGTTCATGGGACCTGTCGAAGCGGGCCATTGATATTGACGCAATCGCTGCGACGGGAGGAGATTCCGTCGTTTCTGCCAGCTCAATTGTGTACTCTCTCTGCAAAAGTAAAAGTGGGAAGTATGAGATCTGTTCGAGTGTTAGAGAAGGTGACGCGGATGGTGAACCATGGAAGAGCTCCGTGATTTACAAAACTTCCACGCGTATCAGCAATCTCTGTACTGCCGCCAAAGGGCAGGTCATCCTCGCTACCGCGGGGCCATATGTTGTTATTGGAACCAGCAAAAATGCGCCACAAAGCCAAGGGACCTTTGAGTACACTTGGCGGGAGATTCGATTGCCAGTGTATGTTACGTGCTTTGATGTTCGCGAGCCCTCTCGTTCTCAGAAGTCGGTTGCAAGAACTCAGAGCTCTGGACCTGTCCTTCCTGTGATAGATGTGGTAATTGGAGACTCGGATGGCGCTTTGCTAATTTACCACGACTTCGTCAATACGTTACTGCAATGTGAAAACAAAGGGGAACTGGATGCTGGTTTAGTATCTCGCCGCCTTCATTGGCATAGAGATAATGTGAAGACCGTGAGGTGGTCAAGAGACGGTAAGCCACCAGCTGTCACTCGGAAAGGTTTCTCTCTGCTGACACCCCATAGGCAACTACCTAATATCAGGTGGTTTGGAAACGGTGCTAGTTCTCTGGCAGCTCGACACCGGCAGAAAGCAGTTTTTGCCTCATCTCACCTCGCCAATCTGCAATTTGGTCGTCTCTCCATCCGGAGTCAGCTACGCTGTTAAACTGGCAGACAATTCTGCCCTGGTCCTGTCCACATCGGAGCTCCAACCGACCACCAGTCTGAGCGGTTTGCAACTACCTGCATATGATGATATGAAGCGGCATGCGAAGGCCACTAAATCAAGCATTGCGACCAAAGCATTCACCGATAGACTCCCTGCGGTTTTACATCCTATCCAATCAGACTATCTGCTTCTGGCTGTTCCGTCTTCCCAGGCAGTCTCTAACCCCGAGAAATCACCAAGTGCTTCGTTTCTGCAGACGTTTGATACACGTTCTAATCAACAAATATCTCGTCAAGCACTTGCAAGAACGAACGTTTCGGTTTTACATACTGGCCCTGAGGGCACAGAACTGACCACACCGAGCGTCAAATTCGTGGAGATTTCATCCGATGGAGATTGGTTAGTCACAGTGGACGAATGGGAGCAGTACCCAGAATCCATGAGCATTCTAACCACTATCGATGAATCAGAAGAGGAACGCAGAAAACGAGAAATATTCTTAAAGTTCTGGCGTTGGAATGAATCCAATAACGAATGGCAGCTAGTCACTCGGGTGGATAGTCCTCATTTTTCGTTGACTGATGGATCAATGCCCGTTCGTGATTTGGCCGTAAACCCGAAAAGATTGAGCTTTGCAACTGTTGGGGATGACGGAGTTGTGCGGCTCTGGTCCCCCGAATATAAGAATTCCTCACGCAATCAAGGTCGGAACCGCCAAGTAAGAACATGGCGATGCTCCAAGACTATAGCACTAGAAAGTCCTGCTACTGGCAATGAACCGCAGAGAGGTTCGTGTTTGGGTTTCTCGGAGGATGGCTCAGCGCTTGCTGTTTGCTGGTCCGGACAAACTGACCCTGAATCTGGTCTCGTGTACATCATCGATCCCGAGAGCGGCGCTATCTCCCATACTCGCGAGGGCCTTTATTCGGGCACCCCGCATGGATGTGGTTTTCTCGATCGCTATTTGATTATCTTGTCCAAACACCTTGTCTCATGGCATACAGTTACGGACCAAATTATGTTTGGGCTTATGCTGAACGACAAGCCTGACTCCCGTGCGTCAAACCGAGGGACGCCATTGCTTGCTCTGAATCACCGAAACCAGACCTTTGCCGTCACATTTCCCTGTGTCATTCGCGGCTCAGAAGGAGAATCAGATTCCGAAAACAAACCCCGCTTCCAGACAGCAGTGTTTGAGCCAAATGCGCCTAATCCGTTATTCCAGTCAAACCTCGAAAATGCCCCTCGCTCGCTACTTTCGAGCGTGAAATCAGGAGATTACATTATTGTCGACTCTGCTGCGCAAATCCTACAGCTTTCGTCTAGTAATCAAATGGCCCGTGCCCCCGTTGAGAAGGATATGGCTGACCTGTCCATCAAAACCGGACTGGAAGATATATTTGGCACTCGCCGACTCCTGCCCCAACAGAGCGAGGCTGAGAGAGACACTGGCCGTTTTGAGGTCGAACACGGGCAGGCGAATAGCTTGGCGGATATATTTGATATTGGGCCCTCTTTTGCGTTGCCAGGGGTTGATGTTCTACTTAAGGATGTGGTGGATATGTTTGGCGGCAGAACTGTGAAAGTATAGGGCTCAATCCAATTGTTTTGAAACGCATGCATCGAAGAGGCTATTACGATATAGATTTGTCCTTCCTGGTATCCAAAACTGCTAATATTACCACGTGTGCAAACAATCAGGGTTTCTTCTTAGTTCCAATTGTGTGTAGTTTGAGCCTATCATTGGAGGAGCGCTCGCTGGGACACTAAGCTGGGCTACTTCCTAGTTCCTCATTATTTCCAGCATTTTTCTGCTACATAGTATTGAGTCCCTACCGTCCGAAACACCGAAGCCGATCGTTGGAAAAGCGACGCGGGCGTCGAAGCTCGCCCGGAGCCGAATGAATCTAGCTGTTGATATAACTTTCTTTTTCTTGCCAGTTTTAACCTGGCGGTAATCCGTTATTCAAAATCTCTCCGGTAACCATCGTCAAACAGCCAAACTACTCCGTAATGAGACGCGGCTATCTGCTCCACGGACTGTGGCTGATGAACGCGCCAAGTTGAGCCTCAAGGGCGCAGCCTTGGCGTTTGACGCGTTCGCAACTGCAACTGGCGACATGACTCAATCGAGTGCGGGGGGGTTTCTTTCCGACTAAACGCAATCTCGTAGACGAATGGTTTGTTGCTGTGCATATCTTCCTGGCCGCAAAAGTCATAGGAGAAGACCACAAGGGTCCAGTGTCAATTACGTGGTCAATCACCCATTATCAGGCATAGGTTGCCATCATCCCTTAGCAGTGCAGACACAATGGCTGCGTCCGGCAGACTCATCAAGCCACACCCCACCAGCTGCAAGACCTTCTACCAAACCTCTTCCCCCTACGAGCAGCGCATAGGCTACTACCGTGGCGTCCGTCACGGCAACCACATCTTCATCTCCGGCACCACGGCCGTCGATCCCAACTCGCCGCCTTCAGCACCACAGATCCTGTACCCCGGTGATGCTGCGGCTCAGATGAGCGTCGCGCTGGACGAATGTCTTAGGGTTGTGGGAGAGTTGTCGGGGAATAAAGAGCGGGCAAAGGAGAGTGTGGTAAGGGTTAGGATGTTTGTGAGCAGGAAAGAGGATGCGCCGGCTGTAATGGAGACGTTTAGGAAGATGTTGGGGTCTGGGAGGAGTGAGCATGCGGAGCAGGGCGATGTCGTCGGTGCAGCGGCGACGCTGATTGTGGTGAAAGATGGGTTTGTTAGTGATGATATGTTGGTCGAAGTGGAGGTTGACGCGATTGTGGACGAGTGAACGGTAACCGGTAGCTTGCCGAGTCATCCAACGACGTTATGGCAACCTGCCGACCACCCCAAGGTGCCAGCGAAATCTATGTCTACAGCAGTTCACGATTCCTATTCCACTATAGTTCCCAATTCTTCGCGTTGTCCTGATTCCTTGCTTACATACTCCGTAGTCACGGCGACAAATAACAATGGAATTTCTCCGGATTCTCCCCACATTTGGCCCACAACTGACTATTGTTTAGTTAGTGACGCCATATTTATGGAGCTAGCTGCTAAACTATGAACAGATGCCGAGACGAATCCCGGACGCCCAGCATCGAGGGATCCCCCGCGGCAAAAAGAAACAATGGCCATATTGCCGACATCAACCAAAGGATTATAGGAGATTCATTGCGAACGCCGCTAATCGCTAAACGCAGCAAAACGATGGCCTATTCAAAGTACTTCTTCTTGCTCATCAGGCGGTCAACGACATCTTTATCATGACCAAATACCAGCTCTGCATTGAACATCCGCTGTAACCGCTTAATCATCTGCAAACTGTTGAACCACGCCGTGTGGTCTCGCGCCAACCAGCCGTGGGGATGCGACATCTCAAAATTCTCTGCAATGTGAAACTGGTCCGTGGTGAAGATGAAGGTCCCATCCTTCTCTAGGTTCACCTGCATAACACATAGGCCGGGCGTGTGGCCTGGCGAGTGATGGAGCGTAATGCCTTGGAACAGATCGAGATGCGGCTCATTGAACGTTTGCCAGTTCAGCTTGTCAAGGGACATGTAATGCGCGAGGTATACGCCGAGATCGGCACCGGTGGCGACGGCCCAGCAGGCGTGCTTGAATTCCTCCTCGTGGACATAGATGGGCACGTCCGTGCCAACAAAATGCTCGAGCCCGCCGGCGTGGTCCAGGTGCAAATGTCCAAACACAATAGCCTTGACGTCTTTGATGTCGTTTCCGGTGGCTTTAATGGCGGCTGGGAGTTTGTGCTCCTCGTTGTATACGGTTCTAGGGAAAACATCCGTCAGGGGGGCTCCCCATTTCTGGCCGTATACATCAGCATAATCAAAGGACGGGGTTATTGAACCTGGTTAGAACCCACAACTTCAACATCCTCCGCACAGCCGGTTTCGAACAAGATCAAGCCCGCCTGGGGATGTTCAATCAAAACAGACAGTACAATCAATTCTCGCCGCTTATTTTCAGGGTTCTTGTTGCTCAGGGTACTTGTGTTCCCACCGCGAAGAAGCCTGGATCATATCAATTAGCGTGGTTTTCAATGACCGTTTATATGCCATTGGTATGGAAGCAGGCTTTGGACAGAACATACCAGCCTTCGTCGCATTCGAGAGTCCCCAGGTTCAGTAGATGCATCTTGGTTCCTGGCGGGCAGTTAAACGCCGGCAAGCTTGCCCTCACAACTTGGCTGGCCAGCTCTGATGTCAATGCCATTGCCATTTTTGGAGAATATAGCTTTCACGAAGAGCTCTTGTTGCCGTAGACTTATTAACGAACTCAGTCTCTCAACCCGTAGTTAAGTCACCCGAAACACCCGTCGCTGACTCAGAAAATTGGAAAAGAAGAGACTAAAAAAAGGGTGCGAGAACACTCCTTTAATTGCCTTGCTGTTCGACATTGACCCCGCTCGGTCAAGTATCACCGTCTGCGGAGATGGTGGTCGTGTTCCCCATGGGGAATTAAATGGCCGCGGAGCTCCACATCGGTCGCATTTTGTGCCAGGCTTGTGGGTTGAGGATTGCCCTAGCACAGCGGCCTCTTGCCCTACTGATTATTCTGCAGGCTAGCTATTAGTGTAGTCATTGTTGCGACATTGTCGTGGATACTAATCCCGCTTGATTCACTCATTCGCGGTTCCCATTTTATGCATGTGCCGGCGCGGGCGGGAATTTGCATCCACTAGTTACGGACTAATGACTCCCAGCTTTCGGCACAGGCTTTACTCCGTAAGCCGTGCTCATAGCTAGCTTGACCCGCATAACTTAGGGAAAATAAAGCATACAGGACGTATGTGGCGCCGCCGACAAGCTCAAGGGAGCCCGAAGGCTTAGCTGTTCAGTTAATTGGCATGTAATAGGTCATAACTGGTGGAGAATTCATTAGTAGACTCTAACGGTTGATTCTTGCAATGTCACTTCCCTGCAATCTAAATTTGACTCTGATCAATGCACTCCCTTGGTAAAGCTGGTGAACGAGCAAACGATGTAGAGCAAAGGTCAAAGCAAGCTGGAGGTCCTGTACTCCGTAGATGGTATACCAGTACGGAGTAGAAGGCAGCATAAGAGATATATAGAAATGAGGTAAAACACCCCGAAGATAGATATGGAAATTTATTCGCGACATGTCGTTGGAACAGGGCCGAAACCCATGCAATCATGTAGTAAACCAATGCCCGATCTCATGGGAGAGGGCATAAGCATGAACACAGTGTACCCGGGAACATGTGTTGCTATCCGAAGGTCTTTTAGGCCAGTGACCACATTAAAGTATCCAAAGCGACAGGCCCTCAGGTGAACAGAATTGAATGCTTGCCATAGCATGGATAAGCCATTTGAGCGCCAGCTTTAAGTGCTGGCAGGAGGAAAGGCGAGTGAGGCAGACAAAAGTGATATCATTGAAATATTTTTAGGGAACTTATGCCTATGAATACACGCAATATAGGCCAGTACCGGTATGCTACCCAATTGCTAAAACAACAAAACAAAAATAGAGACAAATACATGTCCCTATATCAAAGATGTACAGGGTTTGGACGGAATCTGTTAGTGTAACAAAGTATAAGCCGGTGCTCTAGAAGTGGATTGCTTTGGAGTATGTGGCCATGGCGGCTTCTTTGAACGCCTCTGCTAGAGTGGGGTGAGCATGACAGGTGCGTGCAATGTCTTCGCAGCTAGCTCCGTATTCGACGGCGAGCGTGGCCTCGGCAATCATTTCGCCAGCGTTCGGCCCGATAATGTGAACGCCGAGAACCTGGTCTGTCTTTTCATCGGCAAGGAATTTAACTTGACCTTCGGAGTCGAGGTTGGTCTTAGCACGGGAGTTCGCACTGAAGGGGAAAGTGCCAACACGATATTTGATGCCAGCAGCCTTCAAATCTGCCTCGTTCTGGCCGACCCACGCAACCTCAGGGTGGGTATACATAACACTGGGAATGGCATTGTAGTTCACGTGGGCGTTACCCTTCTTGATGTACTCGATGGCGGCGACGGCCTCCTCTTCTGCCTTATGCGCCAACATGGGCCCAAAAGTGCAGTCTCCAATTACACGGATATGTTGCTCTTTCGTGCGATATTGTTGATCAATGATGACCCGTCCCTTCTCGTCAACGTCGAGGCCAACCTTCTCCAGACCGAGACCCTGGGTGTAAGGGCGGCGGCCGATGGCAACGAGGACGACATCCGCCTCGAGAGTCTGTTCTTTGCCTCCTTTGGCAGCTTCCACCTCTAATTTCACTTTCTCGCCGCTGTCATCGCCCTTGGTGACCTTGGTGCCAACCAAAAACTTCAAACCCTGCCTGGAGAGTATCTTTTGAATTTGCTTGGCGATTTCTGCGTCCATACCGGGCCCGCCGATCTGGTTTAGGAATTCAACAACAGTGACCTCTGCACCTAGCCGCGACCAAACCGAGGCCTTCGTAAAAAATGGGACGGTCAGCTTTGGGCAAGCAGAGATCCATACAGATTTTTACATACCATCTCAAGACCGATGATACCGCCTCCGATAACGACCATCTTCTTTGGAACCTCTTCTAAAGAAAGTGCTCCGGTGCTGGTGATGACTCTCTTTTCATCGATATTCAGGCCAGGGAATGGGGTGGCCTCGCTTCCGGTTGCGATGATGAAGTTCTTCGCGCGCAGGGTTCGTTCCCCGCCCTCCAGTAGATCGACTTTGACGGAGTTCTGGTCAATGAACGATCCGGTTCCCTTCACATATTCAACCTTGTTCTTCTTGAAGAGGAACTCAATTCCCTTGGTAAGGGATTCGACAGAAGTGTCTTTAGCTTTCATCATTTGCTTCAGATTAAGTTTCACATCGCCGACTTCAATCCCGCGCTTTTTGGTGTCGTGAAGGACCTGGTGGTAGAGGTGGGAATTGTTCAAGAGGGATTTTGAGGGAATACATCCAACGTTTAGACATGTTCCACCCAATGCGCCTCTCTTTTCAATGCAAGCGGTCTACCAAACATCGGGGTTAGAAATGATGCATTTGGTGACAGGCTGGCGCCACACAATTGGGATCGCTTCAAGTACCTTTAGGCCTTCTTGACCAGCCTTGATGGCAGCGACATATCCGGCGACTCCACCGCCTATTATAACCAAGTCGTGTTCCTCTGTTGTTGAATGTCAGTGGTAAAGGCGGGCATTGGCACAGTTTGACGACCGCCAGGCTGGGTATTTACCTGATTGAGTGGCATATCCCCTTTTTGATCGTCCAATGATGTAGATGCTGGAAGCTGGGAAAGAGTGCTGGAAGGCAGTCTGTGGAGTAGTTTTCGGGATTGTCCGCCCAGCAACGCGCGGCAAGATGAGACGAAACATTATGAAAGTAGATTGTGCGAAAAAAAGAAGGAAAATGGATCAAAGGGACAACAATCTAATAGTTCTCAGATCCCCAAAACACCGTGATGTCTGTGAGGAAAAGGATGGGCAGAGAGAGAGTGAGGATGTAGTTGAGACAAGTCGGGTTTGGGGGAGAGATGATGACAGCTGCCGGAATAATTCTAACATTTTGTTGAAGGCAGAGGCCTGCCCAATCAGGTAAGGTCGCTTTGTTGGGCTGGCGGTTCGGTCACTGTCGGCAATTCTCGGTCTGCATTATGTAATACTTCGGCTGAATAAGCTTGCGGATAATTACAGTTCCGATTCCGATTACGGAATATTATTAATGCGTCCCGGCACGTCTCGCCGCGCCAGCATGGATCCATCCATTCATGGATTGTCGTCACCATCAAAGCAAGGTCAACGGGGATACTATCAATGATTGATGATCGATACCTTTGTCCCAATTGCTTTACTAGACTAACTCACCTTTCCTCATGTCGTCCGTTGTACTGTAATTCGCTAAAGCATGTCCAATTTTGAACCAAATGCTATTCTCCGGGGTGCCCAACTCACTCTGGTAGGAGGTCAGCTACTAATTACTACTCCCAAATGAACCTACAAAGAAGAAACGCTTTGCTGATTCGCAAGTTTGAACATGTTTTAGCCCATAGAGCTCTTCAAAATCCGGAGCTGTTTCAAACAGAGCATTACAGACAAGCCGCGCTTGCAGTTCTTGCCGGCATTTTTATCCGCGGGATTGTTTCTATTCCGGTAAGGAAGTTTGCCGACCTGCCTGCTTTGATATCTTGATTACAATGTTTTAGTAACGTGTTCGGTAGATTGTTCTGGTCAAGGTGATGATATGGCTAGCTTCATGGGCTGTGGACCTTCAAGCAGCGACCTGGGACGACAAGCTAATTGCCGGTCTTGACTTTGTTGCCAATTACGTATTGCAAGTCCCGTTTCTGCTGATGACTCTGATGCGATACATTACACCGACCCTGGATAACGTGTGAGTTTAGGCCTTTTGTCGATTCCCACACTGGTTGGGGTCTGTGTTGACTCCCGTCTTAGTTTCATGGAATCTCTGAAATGGGTAGATTCGACGTATGTCCAAAAGCACCAGTCCGATAAGCCAGAGAATCTACGTGCAATGTATTATCCTAATTTGGTCATGTATTCGAGCAAACGAGAAAGACACGTCGGAGATATGGCGGCCTCGCTCCGGTCGTTTTTCACGCGTTACGGACGAAGAACTGCCATATCTCTCGGTGTCTACTTGCTCTCTCTGTTGCCTATGGTTGGAAGATTTGTGCTTCCTTTGGCCAGTTTCTACACTTTCAACAAAGCTGTCGGTCCGGTGCCAGCAACTGTTGTTTTTGGATCTGGTCTTGTCCTCCCAAAGCGATACCTGATAATGTTTCTGCAAAGCTACTTTGCATCACGCAGCTTGATGAGAGAATTGGTACGATAAAATATTCCTGCTCAAGCTTGCGACAAGACTGACAATTCCATCCAGCTGGAGCCATATTTCTCTCGTATAAAATTCACCAAACAGCAACGCCGGAAATGGTTCTTAGATCGCGAAGGCGTCCTTTTCGGATTTGCCTTGGCATTTTATACAATGATCAAAATTCCGTTGATCGGTGTCCTCGTTTACGGGGTAGCCGAAGCATCAGCTGCGTACCTAATCACCAAGATCACAGATCCTCCCCCGCCACCAGCTTATTCTGAGGGATTTACAGAAAGCCAGATCACATGGACAAACAAGCATTTATTTTTGAAACTGCCTCTCGGGTCCTTAGATCAGTATAACGTCCAGGAAGATGATGAGGCTGCAAAGAATCAAGCACAAATGCCACAGAAGAGGTTCACCTAGGCTTCGCCTCGTCAGTGAATGCGTGATGTTTTGTTAAACATTTGACTTGCAAAGTCAGAGAAGAGAAATTACGACATTTCATTGATTTGATTAAATAAGGAGATATTAACACTGCATTGGTTTGACAGGGCTATATATTAAAGCCAAGTACAATTTGAAAGCGCTCTGAAATCTAACCAAATACAAGAAAAATTCGTGGTCACATAAGCGGTGATACGGAAACAAAGGTTCAAATAATCAGCACCAGATTTATCAGAAACCATTTTACGAGGAGGAGAGGTATAAGAGAATTATAAGCTTCTCTTGGTGGAGGGAAATGGTATATGGGTGGTAGGTTTCGCCGTTTATCTGCTATACGAGAAAAACGAATCAGTCACTACAAACTGTCCTTCGAAGATTCGAACCGAACTTACACCATAGGGCGCAAGTGTCTTTCCTCACAGTAATCCGATAGTCACATCACCCTTCACTCGCGCATACAGATCCACTTCAGCCTCGAGATCTAGCTCGATCTTGATCTTCAAACTGCTATCTCGAGTCTCCTTGGGTTCGGGTCGATCCTTGATGCGTGATTCTCGGATGGCGCCGCGCCGCTGCCCGCTTTGCATGAGCTGTTGTTCTGTTGGGTACCCGTATGGGAACTGTTGCTGTTGCTGCTGCTGTGGTTGTTGCTGTTGGGCAGGAGCCCGTTGTGGTGCGCGCTGCATAGAGTCTGTGCCGTTCGGTTGTTGTTGTGGCTGTGGTTGAGGTTGCTCGTGGTCAGACTCTGACTCGGATTGCACCTCGTAGGTGTCGCCTTTTCGGTCTGGACTGTGGGGGGTGTTAAATGGGGATATTCATATTGAAACAGAAGGGTTTGGCCCAGGGGGTGAGACTTACGAATTGGACATTTTGTTGGAGTGTTGTCTAACAGAGTAGAGGTATGTATAAGATTATTCTGTCTTTGCAAGATGTAATATTGTATTCTGATTTTGTGACACTGATGTATCGTGATATTCAAAATATCTTCAAGCTATGACAAAGGAATCAATTCTGCTCAGGGGCTAGTCCAGAACATCGGTAAATATATATATCATGAAGCCGTCATCGGATTCAAGTTTTTATTCCCCCATTATTTTTTGCCCCCAGTGTCTCTTCCCTACGTAACTAGCCCACTCTGGAAACCTGGTGCACTGGTAAATCTACCGAGCAAAGGTACTTTGCATGCCACGCTCTGCCTGGTGGACAACGCGAGTCTTGCCCGTACATCGTCCTGCATCAAACCTAACAAGCCCACACACGAAGGCATGACGTCATCACGTCACCCGTGGCGCGCATGAGCCAAGATTGGACCAAAAGCCACGAGGTTGCGATTGACGGGATATTTTACCTTTTTGGAATCTTCAGTTGGGTGCTGGCAGGGAATATTCCCAGGAAATGATCGACGCGAGGCTTGTTTGCTTGGACAAAAGAGATTGTTGTAGCGAACAAGGGTGGGCAATGATGTGGATGTGACCTCATAGTCGCTCCCCCTTCCCCGTAGGGCTGAGGCCCGTGAGTAACAGTAAGTGAGTTCTAGATGAGGCCAGTTGATCAATGCACGTTGGTTATTTCGAGGAATGGTTAGATCGTCGGGAGAAATGTACGTTATACCCCTTTTCCCTTGGCACGCGCCTGTTGGATTCTGGAGAAGCTTTGCAGATTTGGCGACGAACCAAGGGCCTCGAGTACTTTGGGTACATGGGACTGGCTGTGGAGTGAACCGAGCGTGTTCTCTAGTGAATACTTTGTTAGACTCCTGCGCAGTCCCAGACTCTGTTTCAAATCAGAATCGACCACGCAAGAACGTGCAATCTGGAGTATGGAGGGAATTGGTTCATATGGCCCATTCGCGCTTCCGTTGACGGTCTAGGTAGGCCTTAAGAAGATGGAAAGGGTCACAGAGGTTGGATCAGGACGAGTAAAGGACCTTACGGTCACCTCACTTCCATAGTGAGCATATTTGGATAGGTACTAGCAAGTAATGTCCTTCTTCGTTCGTGAAGAAGATGGAGAAAAGTTTCTATCATCAAGTCAGCGTTCAGCCAGTTTCCTTATAGTGCGATAGATCACAGTCTGGACCTCTTGCCATCACCGATACATCAAATCCGGCATCTCTTTCACCGTGCCAAAGTTTCTTGTTGTCTTGATAATGCTGAGGTGTATATGTGAACGGTTTTAGCTAAAATCCGGCTGAAGGAAGTTGAACTGATCCCGCTGGAAACGAGAAGGGAGCCGGGCTGTTTTTCTTGAGATGGGTCAAGGTTACACAGAGGAAGAAAACGTGAAAGAATCGTTGGGCGCCGATTGGAAACCGGATCACTCGTATTCCATTTGCGAGATGTATCCAGCCAAAACATTTGAAGACATTGTAGCTGGATTTTGTGGACTTTGTGCCTACTCCCAGGCCCCATATTGTGGGTTCAGGGGCAAGCTAGGTAACTTTTAGCAGGTGCCTGCCCTTAGCGAGGCACCTAATAGTTGAGGCATTACAAGCCCCATTTAAGTCACACTGACGAGTCGCTTAAAGACGATGCTGATATAGGCCACAGCTTAGGTGGGTCAAGATGGATTTCAGTTATGCAATATCCTTGCTCTGTTATCATTCAAGCATTGTCTTTGCTGATGTATATCGGATGCACATATTATTCGAGTTTGTGTTGGCCTGGATTCACATAATAGGGCACATATGATCATCAATTTGCAGTATTTACATGTTGCTAACTAGCGATGGTCCTGCAAATCCATCCCCTTGATATAAATAAAGTCATCATTAAAACATGTCCTCAAATCCGGTTCGATGCACAAGTGATTGTTCGTTTCGCTTCGTATCGATCATGTTCGCCATCGTTTTCGCCAAAGTCAAATTCGGTTCGATTTGTTTTGTAGTCGGCGCTAGCCCACTCACTGAGGCGGGTCGGGGTATTGTTGCGGTTGAGGTAGATTCTGGCCCTGAGGGACTTGTTGGGCCTGCTGAGGAGCTTGTTGGGCCTGCTGCTGTCCGCCGCCGAGAGCACCACCCAGTCCCTTAGTCGCGCCCCCTGCGACTTCGCCGAGCCCTTGAGTCGTTTGTCCCACGGCACCGCCGACACCTGCAAGGGTTTGTCCGAGACCCTGTCCGAGTCCTTGAGTTGTCTGGCCAACAGCGCCGGTTACACCGCCGAGTAGGCCACCGAGACCTCCCTGCTGGCCCTGTTGACCTTGCTGCTGTTGGCCTTGTTGGGCGCCGCCGCCACCACCGAGGATTCCTGCCATTGTGGTTGTAGGAAATGGAAAAAGGATATGAAGATTATATGTCTAAGTAGAGCGTTTTTGTAGACTTGCTTCTTATGGAGGGGATAGCTTGAAAAGAGCAGATTTGGATGGAACTGGGGAAGAGTTCCAACGGTATAAATATACTCAGGGGCAGAATGTATGTGCCATCATTCAAAACCAAGATTTGGCGCGTTGTTCTGGATTTTGACTTGAACACGCCACCTGACCAACCAGACGCAACTGGAAAGTCGATACTCTCCAACCAGGACAGCGTCTCCAATCATGAGAAAGCCACACTCATGAATATGATGAAAAAGCAGGTATTTGTAGAAGCTTGTTGAGCGTCAAGGTCCATGGGTCCGGTGGTGACGTCGAAGGATCAAATTCAACACAGGGTGTACTTGAATAGCTCCAGCGTTGAAGCCCTTCTTCCCGTGGCGACAGGGTGTAAAAGATAGGACGTATGCCAATTCCACCGCGTTGCGTGTATCATGCGTGTGTTTGCCTTGTTGAATGTTTGGATTTCTTGTTGTGGTTGTGGTCCCTGGCTGACTAAGAAAAGGGGTTCGATGGTGAAATGACGTCAGGATCTGCGGGCTACATAATATTGTTTGCTAAGTTTGCACCTTTGGCGCTTGATCCGCACGCTAAGCCCTTTTTGGCAGCTGAAACTCGGCTCTTCGCTCCGACCTCAACTTCTCCTCCTTGCAGCCCTTCATTCAAATGCGATTTCCAGGATCTGCCGTCCATGCTGGAACCTCGAGAGCACAGGCTAGCAGGGCGTCCCAGTACACTCCGCTTTTCCCCCCAAACAAGCTCTTCGAAGGAACACATGTGAAGAGGGACCAAACCTAGGCTGGCTGCATTGCCTTGGAGGGTTGTTTCTGAGTGAAACCCGCCTAACTCTCAGCCAGTTAGCCTTTCGCCGTCGCCAAATTACATTGATCGTCCCTTCGGAGCAATTCGTCGTTTCAAGGGTATGCCTGCTCTGGTATCCCTACCCCAATGGGCCCCCTCCCGTGCCAATATTCAAAGCCAAAGGAACCCGCTCGTTTCTCCCCATCTCGTCTCGGGCTCAAACGCCCGGTTGTTCCACAGTATCTAGAAAGCCACAATTGTTCCTAAATGGAGATCATTGGAGATCACCTTTGGCCGTGTGCCAGGACATCGGGAATGACTAGTGCCTTGATTGCTGGCAAATTGCTGTGCGTCAAGCCAATCTAACCTGGTGGTCTGATATTTCGCTTTGTGGAGCCAGGGACCAAGCTCAACTAGCTAAGCTTCTGGAATGTCCAAGGAAGTTTTACCTTGTAGTTATGTGCCCTTCGGGGCGATATCCGTTCCCTTGTGGTCAGTCCACTCTAAACCCGGACCGATTCAAGGATCTGAGAGATGGCTCCGCCCAGCTCGGCTTTCCAGGACCAATTTCGCAAGTGGTTACCACTGCTGTTTCTAGCATCCTTGCTCAGTCCACTGTTCGAGGAGCAACGTGCGGAAATTGGCGCGCCCTGTGCTTCGGGTTGACCTTAGTTTCATTTCACCATATGGGTTCTCGAACGCTCCAGCTTCTGTTTGATGGAATGCAGCCGTCACTTCAAGAGTCGAATTTCAGGCCCTACGGTTACTTCTGCAAGACTGGCGTGCCAATTAGCGTTGAAAACCTCCATGTTTCATAAAAGCTTGTCCGTTATGCGGCGGGGTCACATCCTCTAATTTTGTTTACTCGAGGGCAAAGAACGGAGTATTTCGTGTTTCCCCCGAGGCGCATTGTGGCCTTGTGTCGACTATGATATATGCTATTATGTTCTTTTTTGCCTGTTTTGCTTGTCGATCTTGAAGGAGCCAGTTCCTTGTCAAGCGCTCTCCTATACTCTCCTACGGATATTTTTTTTGCTTGCGCGGTACCTGGGATGGGGTCTCCCATGGCCCACCAAGCCTATCGCTGCGTGAGAGCCTCTAGTGCCGGAATATCACTTCTTTCCAGGTATACCCTTGCCATGCCAAGTGTGCATACCTCGCAATTTACCAGGGCTACCATATTCATCCATTGCCATACTCCAAGATACATCCGATGGGGCTCCTCTTCGACAAAAGGCAGGAATCCTTCGGCAATTAAATCTGCTCAGTCTGTTTCATCAACAAGTGGAAATTTTGTGGGCTCGCCGTTTCTGATCCAATTCCACCACTTCATACCATCACACGGAAACTACCAACAAAGTTCCCCTCCTCGGGTTAAATGATGATGATGATGCGAGAAGACATAAAAGGCCGATGTCTTCCCTCAGGATGTAGGACCATCATCCCATTCACTCCTTTCATTCCAAACATCACAGTCCTTACCGAGCCACAATGGTTTCCATGAAGTTTTTGTCCGCCGTCTTTGCAGCTCTCACTGCTGCAGACGCTGCTAAGATCCTAAGCGTCTCCAACACGCAAGATATCATCCCAGACTCCTACATTGTGGTTATGAAAGAAGATGTTCCAACCGCCGAAATCAACGCTCATGTCACCTGGGTACGCAACTACCACAATAGCGGGAATGTTAAGCGGAATTCCACAATCACCGGAGTGAAATCGACTTTCAACGTTGGTGGCTTCAAGGGCTATCTTGGTGCCTTTGACCATGAGACTCTTGACAAGATTCTCGCAAATGACAAGGTTAGACTGTGCGAACCTTCCTGCGTCGGTGAAATGTTAAGCTCACTTCTGTAGGTCAAATTCGTTGAACCCAACCGAATTATGAGAATCCAAACTCCTCAGAATTGGACATGGCGTGGTGGCAATGGCTCTCGCCGTGGGACTCAAACACAGCGCGGCGCTCCATGGGGTCTTGCAAGAATCTCTTCGCGTCAACCGGGCACTCGCGACTACAACTACGATGAATCTGCTGGCAAGGGGATCATTATCTATGGCGTCGATACTGGTATCGATGTCAACCACCCTGACTTCCGCGGCCGTGCAACCTGGGGTATTAACACCATTGACCGGGAAAACTGGGATGGCAACGGCCATGGTACTCACACTGCAGGCACTTTTGCCGGAACTCAATATGGCGTCGCTAAGAAGGCCACCATTATCGGTGTCAAGGTGCTCAATGCTCAAGGTTCAGGCAGCAACTCCGCAATCATCGAGGGTATCAACTGGTCTGTCAACCACGCCAGACAAAACAATGCTCTTGGCCGTGCTGTGATGAACTTGAGCTTGGGAGGTGGATTTTCTCAGGCTGTCAACAACGCTGCTGAACAGGCTGTCCGCGCCGGTATTTTCCTTTCCGTTGCTGCTGGAAATGACAACGTGAGTACTTCTTCACGCGACTACTGATTCTTGTTGGCTCGTTTGGACTGGAACTGACATGGGCGGAATTATAGCAAGATGCTCGCAACTACTCCCCTGCTTCCGCCCCCAACGTTTGCACTGTTGGTGCCACCGACAGCCGTGATGGCCGAGCTTCCTTCTCCAACTATGGTCCAGTCCGTAAGTAATCACTTTTTGTCCATCAAGTGCTGCAAGTGCTGACCATGCTCCTCCTAACGCAGTTGATATCTTTGCTCCTGGTGTTGACATCGTCTCTACCATGCCCGGAGGTGGCAGCCAGGGAATGTCTGGCACTTCCATGGCTGCTCCCCACGTTGCTGGTTTGGGTGCCTACCTTATGGCTCTGGAGGGTATTGCTCCAGCTGCTGTTTGCGACCGCATCAAGCAACTCTCCAGCCGTTCCGTGCGCAATGCCGGCCCTGGATCCACCCTCCAGCTCGCTTACAACGGCATCGGCAGATAAATATACGGACGCTTGGGATTGGGATCGATCAAAAGCAGCGGACTAAAACTAAATGCTCGGTTTGGGCTTGGATTGTATTATTAGACTTCTCTTCGTGCTGGTGCATTCGAGTCGGGTATTCGGGTTGCGCATGGCTTTTTATTAGATACTACCTTCATTGCTGACACTCCTTAGCATTGCTATCCATAATTCAAGACGAAACTTTTCTTTGTTTTGAACCAAAAGCAGCATTCAAGCTTCACTTCATAGTTTGTACCGCACTATTTCCCGCCACGCTAAACAGTCAGGGTTTGGAAGTACTAGTGACTTGCGCTCCCCGCCAGTCTCACGCGTAAAAGCTTGTATCAGAGACTTGCATGGGGCTGAAACCAGTTTGGAACCTCAAACTTCGTGCGTCCCGTGGAAAGCGCCAACCACACAGTCCTCGAATGCATACAAATGATAACAAACACGCTCAATTCCTCTGTTTAACACCAACAGCACATCTCCAGACCACAATGGATGGGCCTACAAGCCAATCGGTGCCATCCACGACCAAGCCAAGCGCTGGCAGGAAGAACAGAAACCGCAAGAAAAATAAGCACAACAAGCAGCCTCAAGACACACAGACTAATCCTCACGATCCTCACGATCCTCACGATGCCATTCAGTATCCGAGCGACTTAAAAGACCACACCCACGCCGGCAACGCGCCTCTTCCACCTCCTCCAGATACGCCATCCACTGCACCACCCGCTTATACGTCCATGCCTGCTCCACTTGACGCTCACGCTTTGTCCTCGTCGCACCTACCAACTGCGCCCGCGCCTGCACCCGCATCAAGAAATAGAATGTCCTCCCCATCAGGCCGATCTAATGCGTCATTTGAGACTGCTGGCTCTACCGGTCGTCGACGGCGACGGCCACGGGGAGGACGGAAGCGTCGGAGCAAGGCAATGATGATGAATGATGAAGCGTGGGCTGAAGAGATGGAGATGCACGATCAGGCGGAGGATGGAATGAGACAGAGGAAGAGTACACATCAGCAGCAACAACAGGGCATTGAGCAGAACAAGGAGGAAGGTGCCAATGGTGAAACGGAGGAGATAGTGGAGCGGGATGTGAGTGAGGAGCTGTTTGGGAAAGATGGTCTTGAAGTTCAGGAGCAGGAGAGGGATGAGACCAATGGAGTTATTCTTGGCGACAGAGAAACCAGGCGGGAATTGGTAGTGGACGAGGAAGGGAACGAAGGGGAGCAAGCTCATCAGCGGCCGTTGCAGGCCAAACAGGAGGTGGAAGAGCATGGTGCGTCCCCTGGCGCTGCGAGCACCAAGCCTGCGCCAAAGAAACCGTTCGAAACTGGCCTGAAGGCGTTCAATATTCGGAAAGCGTCATCGTCACACGATCATAAACCGGTGACTATCAAGACTGTCGGCGGCGCACCTGAAAGCAGTGCCAGCGGGAAAAAGAAGGACAAGAAAACTAAGAACAAAGAAAAGAAGAAGGCAGCTAAGGCAGAAGTCGACCAGGAGGAGGCTGTCTCTCCGTCACACAACGATAGGGCCGACGTCAAGGATGAAGAAGACGAAGGACCTGCCAGACCGGAACAAGCGTCGAGCGAGCGAGAAGTGCGCATAAAGTTGGACCTGAACCTCGAGATAGAGGTCCTGCTACGGACGAAGATCAAGGGAGAGATCATGATTACCTTCCTGTAAGAGACCCTGTGTCTTTTGCCAGCCTTTGACTTGATACTCTGCTTCAGTAGTCACAGTTTTGTCTACTTCCCCTAGAAATGTACTATACACTTGCTACTTTCTTGCTTGAGCTTTCGGGAGAGGTACTGAGCAGGATATACAGGCAATGAGATGGAACCCAGCACGGTTTCAGAGTGTCTATTCGGGCTCCAGGGGCTGACGGACGCGGATACTACATACGTTGAAGACTGGGCACGAAGCGTCGGGATGTATTTGCTTGCCACGTATTGGCGCTTATGATTGTATACCTTATCGCTAGCATAGATATCCTGGAGCAGCTCTTTTGTCCCTTTTGTCCCAATCTGGGGAAATGACCAGGCATTATCGGTTTCCTAAATAATTCTTCCCCTCAGTCTCTTATCGAAATATGTCAACTCAATGATTGATTGTCCTCAGCTCGCTGTCTGGTGATCCATGCTCAGCAAACGACGGGCTTCCTGGCCATTACTCTCCAGCATCAACCTTGCATGCCTTGCACAGAAGAGGCGCTTCAACAACCTGGCCAGTGTTCACAATTTTCCGACATCTACACAGCGGATATCCTGGTTGTCTCCCACAATACCTACTACCCATAAATAGCAGCACCCGTAGATCAACACAACCTTGTGCCACGTCCACTCAGGGCCGACAGCTCTCGCTGATCCACGTGTTTGGTGCCGTACCACCCCTTCCATCTCCAAACATGACGCAAGATCACCAGGATCAGCGCCGGTTAGATCGCCAGCAAAAACTCAATGTCCACGGTCAAATCCTGATATCGTCCACCCCCTCTCGCCCTTCTCGCCACCACGCCATGACTGCCCACGCCCACGGCTCAAAGGTGGAGGTGATCCCGCGTGGTTCGAATGTTGACGTAGATCACTAGGGTTCCAGTACCAAGGAAGATGGAGCGAGGAGATATCTGACAGGAAGGAGAGGGAGAGGGTGGCCATGCGAAGAATGGGGGGCTGGCGCACGTTTTTTCGCTACGGTTTACCGGTATAGGGCTGGATTATGGTTTGGATGTCATGATGGCTGGTGATCGCCGCGGAGGTATAAATATAGCGCAAAAGATTGTGATTTTTGGGATGAAGCTGGATTTACTGCTTTAAGTAAATATTCTGGAATATTATACATTGTGACTCGAGTGTTATCTAAATTGATTTATTTTCTAATACCTACTAGGACGCGCAACCATGACAGACTCCGCATCGACTCAGAAGCTGGAGGAGACTAAGCAGCAAGGCGAGCAGAAACAAGAGCAGAAACAGGAGCAGAAGCCCGAAGATGCCGAGAAGCAAAAGCAAGCCGAAGAGGACAAGAAGCTCGCTGGCAAGATGGCGGATTGCATCCAACAATCGCTCGATAAGATACAGCCCATCCTGAAGATGATCACAGAGGTATGTTTCCCGCAGGAGTGAATCTGCATGTTAGCAGCATGGGGAGCTATAGCACACAATACTAATAGTATGATGCTGTTTATCTCCAGGCCATCGAGACCGAAGAGCGCAAGCCCGAAGACGACCGCGACGAGCAGAAGCTCGTGGACACCGTGAAGCCCCTCCTCGAACAGGGCGGGCAGATCCTCCAGGAAGCCAACGGGGCGATCCGCGCGCTCGACCCGGACGGGCGCATCGCCGCCAACGCGAAGCACAAGACCGCGGCGCGCGAGGCGTCGCCGGAGGAGCACCGGCTGGCCGACCTGCTGAAGGAGCTGACGAGCAATGTCACCCAGACGATCGAGGGCGCGAAGAAGAAGATTGCGAACATGCCGCATGCGAAGAAGGAGTTGAATCCGCTGTGGGGGCTGTTGGCTGGTGCGTAATTCTTCTACGAAGTCATGCCGTGCAAGCTCATCCTGGCCCTATTTTCTTCCCAACCATTTTTTTTTTTTTTCATCTGCGGGTTAGTTGCGGTTTTGCTGACTTTTGGTCCCTTGGGCGTTGTTGGTTTTAGAGCCGCTGGGTCAGATTCTGGCTGCTGTTGGACTGCTGCTGAGTGGTGTTCTGGGCCTTGTGGGACGGCTGGTAAGTTTCACTTCTAGGTTCCCACGTTCTGTCCCTTTTCGTCGGTTTTGCGAGGGCTCGGGGGAGGAGCGGGTCGGAACCAGCGTTTGCTAACTGCTTTGTTTGTTTGTTTGTTTCTGCAGCTGAATGGCCTTGGACTCGGTGGTCTTGTCGATGGCCTCCTGAGCGGTTTGGGACTGAAGAATGTCCTGGAGGGTCTCGGGCTGGGTTCGCTCACTTCAGCCTTGACTGGGAAGTAATGACGCAAGCGGCAGACAAATGGAGCTTGGCAGATGTATTTATTCCTGCGTTTTCGTGCTGGATCCTGGCTGTCTTGATACGATTCTGTGGATGTTTTCGTCTGATGTTGCTTGTTCAACGATTGAATGAATTGATGACATCATGGCTGCGGCTCCTCGGACATTCATTATCTCCGCTCCGCACTAGTTTGCTTAGTAACAATTTTATCTTGGCATTTTGAGTAAACCGTGCAAACAAAGCAAACAGTGCAAAACCCATCTTCGCTGGCATTATCTCGCCGTCAAGAAGCAACAACTAAGCAAGCAAGCAGGCTGTGTCTGCCATATCGCCTGAGAAAAAGATGTACAAAGGGCTGAGGACTAGATCACTGACTCTCAAATTCAATGACTAATTTTAGCTAGCTACACACTCCGTGTCTCCTGGCCGCCCAAAAGCAGGAGCGCTGCTCAACCAGCGAATCGAAGTCTGCACGAAGTATGCACTGTATGTACACGTATGTACGCTCTACCGCATTTAATACATGATACCAGCAATCAAAGCGGCCATTCCCAGACCGAGAGCCATGGACCCGACTTGCATGCGGCCAGCGCCACTGTCTGTCTGCTGCGGTGGCTGGACGGGTGTCGTCACGGTGCCATTTGTTCCTGGGGTCGTGCTGGGCCAGGAACCAGTCCCGGTTGCGCTGGTTGGGTTGATGATGATGCGCGTAGTGGTCAGTTGCAGGGTGGTTGTTGGTTCGGGCTCCTGGGTTGGCTGAGGCTGAGGCTCCTGTGTTGTTGTTGGCTTGGGCTCCTCCGTCGGCTTGGGTTGGACCCAGGTGGTGACGGTGCGGGTTGACGTCGAGGTGACGCTCATGGTGCTGGTGGTGGTAGGCTCTTGAGACGAAGAAGTGGTTGGGCGGATCAACGTGTATGTCTGGGCAGCCTTGCAGTCCTCGAGCTTCATGTTGTTGGGGCAGCAGCCGCCGTCGGAGCAGTAAGTTCCTGGCGGGCAGAAGGCTAGAAGTTCACGCCAAACATCAGTCAATCACTTCCTGACGATGCAGCAAAATGGTATGCGCTCCAATTCAATTGGCGCAATGACCACACTCACTTCCATTCTCGCAGCAGGTTTCTCCCTTTTCGGGATTGAAACACATGTTCGCACGCACACAACTCTTGTACCCCGGCCCGCACGATCTCTCGCAAGATGGGTCCTCAACTTGCTTGCACTCAGTGGCGCGGCGCATAAGGGCATTGGCACCGTTCTGCTGGTGGTATGCGGCGCCAACTTCGAGGGCGTGAGAGGCGGCAGCAAGGCCGGCAAGAAGGAGGGAGGACTTGAACAACATGGTTGAATGGTTGAAACAAAAACGTGTTCAGAATGTAGGGACCGACTGATCAAAAGGAGTGACAGTAGATGGGAGCAGAACAGAATCCCCTATCAAAGGAGCGGACGTAAATTCGCGGAATTTACAACGAAAAAAAAGGTGATTTGAAGAGGGAAAAGACTTGCAGGGCGGGAAGAGAGTATTAATACGGGGTGTCATCTTGATCAAAATTATCTCGCCGGCGCGGCACGTAAATTAAGAGAATAATTATTTAATTAATATGAAAAAAAAAAAAAAAGACGAAGGAGATTCGCTGGCCCCACAACCCGGTGATCTTGTCCATCCGCAAAGTGAGAGCGAAGCGACACACAAGAGAGAGATATGAACCAGCGCTTCGGCTTGGACGGCTACTTGTTGGCTCAGGTAGCAAATGGCATCGTGGGAAATCGACTCACCGCCTCACTCAAGAAACAATGCGAACGGGGATGGCAACCCTTTTGGGAGAGGCATTAGTTACCTTCCCGGGTTGGGCTCCGTGCGATAGGATCGGGCCAACAGTTGATATTGTCCATGCGATGGTCATCCTGTCAGTTGGATAGTACTTGATGCGCAGCAACTGGTGTGTTTCTTCCAACTGCAGTTGAAACCCGGTCGTCCACCGAAAGAAATGGCGATGATTGCGGGGTCGAGATTGCAGCACCAAATAGAATTGCTGTTGAAACACAAGCTGCCGGGATGCGTCCTCTTGGCTTAAGGCTATGCTGCTGTAAATAGAAGCTGGCGTTGGCGGATGGAGGCTGCTTCCTTAGGGTTTAAGTCCCTGGAGTTGCTGCTTCTTCGGGGCGACAAGTGCCCCTGACATTAAGGCCCAGTGCTGCTGTTCCAGGCGACCGTTTAAGGGCCAGAATGAAGCCGTCAGCAAGCCCGCCCACACGCGGGTTTGCTGTCCCAACACAGTGCTAACTATTATCAACTACTAGTTGGTGAACTGGCTACTAGTTACATCTCAAGTCCTTTGAGTGTTCAGTGTGCAGGTCGCAGTTGCAGGCTCATCCCGCTGGATCCCTCAGGTTCACAGCAAAACACTCGCAAACCTCCATGCTCAACAAAGCCATGACGCACAATGTCTTCCAACCTGAATCACAACCGGGCTCTTCCAACAACACAGGTTGCAGTGCTGGCTAAATGGATGCTACTCTCCATCGACATGTCTCCTTCTGGTCAATGTTGACTCACACACTCACTGTCGGAGTCCCATTTGGGAACACCTAACCATGGCTGACTGCAAGCTTCTTCCTCCCCGCGTGCTGCCCCTGGATATAAAAAGGACGTCCGGCATCAGCTACTCGTCCTCCTTTTCCAACTGATACTTCAACAATTTTGAAGAAAGACTGCTCATCATTTTCTTTTGGCTTTCGAAAAGCTCAAGCAAGGACTTCTGGATCAACAACCATCCTTGATTTCTGCCTCGATAGTCATTTCCATCCCCTGGCCACCGCTTAGATACCCTGAGATAATGGAGACTCCTGCTCAGAACAACCCTGTCAAGCAGGCAACCAACAATGGCGCCACTATGGCTTCCAGCTTTCCCGTCTACCTCCCCGAGGACCCGTGTCTCCGCCTGAGCCCAGAGGAATTCGAACTGTTCATCGCCAGCCATTCTCCAGACCCAGCCGGAGACGAGCCTACACCAGGTTCGCCGATGGAGGTTGAAACTGGGTCTCCTGACTCTGTGTTAACACCCACACAATGTGACCCGAACGAGACGACCGGAAACACATTCATCGATGCCCTCGACAACGCAATAACCGCTTTGCACACCGTACCCGATCTTTCCGAGGCTACTTCCGAAAACCGCGCCCTGACCGAAAATTTCGGCGTCACCTTTGCTTCTACCGAGTCTGCTCTGGTTGACCTATTCCACGAGCTCAGTGAAGAATGGTCGCGCCGGAAAGTGAAGAGTTTAAGGCGTCGACTACACCTGGCCTGGAAGCAAGATCCTCTAGCATGCTTGAAACTAATCTGGAACACCCGCAGTATCCACCTAGGCAAGGGCAACCGGCACATGTTCTACACTGCCATGGGCTGGCTCAAGAAACATCACCCGCGAACCCTCTTGGCCAATCTACAATGGCTCGTCCGCCCCGTTATCCCAAAGAACGCCAAGCGCTCCAGAGACGAGGACACCGTGACCGTGGAAAAGGTTGGCTCCACTCCTGACGACTATGATATTATCCACGGCGTAGCCCATGGCTACTGGAAGGATCTTCTCAACATTCTTGCCCTCTCTGCCAACGGGAAATTGAACATGAGCGATCCTCGCAACATCTTGGAGAGAAAAGCCGGTGGCCGCCGTTGGCGTCGCCGGTCAAACCGACAAGAAAAAGTGACCACACCGGAGCAGAGACTTAAGATACCTTCGGATATCCGGATCGAGGAGTCTCTAAAACGGGATCGACAGACAAGCCAACAGGCGAAACACCGCCGCCACACCGAGGAGGCCGAGCGCCATCAAAGAATCATCGATCGATTGTCGAATGACCCTTTTCACCGGGCATTGCACCTGACCGTGGCACGCCTGTTTGCCGACAGGCTCCAGAAGGATTTGTCGTTGCTCCAGACCGGAACCAAAGAGCAGCAAAAGGAGATTTCTCTCTGTGGGAAATGGGCTCCGTCCGTGCAAAAATTTCACGACAAGCACACCCGCATAACAACCACCATTGCAGAGATTTTATTCCCGATGGAGAAGATTGGCCGGCCAGGCGATACCCGAGAACTGTATTTGAAGAGGGCCCGGGAGCACTTCCGCTTCTGGACCACGTCAAAGTTGCGCAAATCCCTACGCTGTGTCGAGTGTGATATCTCCGCGAATACGTTCCATAAAATACAGTACAGCCGGGTTCCGTCCCTGGCAATGGATCAGTACAAGGAGCTTTTCATAAAGAAAGACGGTGAAAGATTCGCCGCATATATGTGTAAGGTCGCGGCCGGAGAGGCACGCATATCAGGCGCAGTTCTCACGGCAGGGCATCTAGTTGATGCGGCTTTTTCCGCCACTCCTCCCGTTCTGAATGTGATTAGTATGCAGTGGAAGACCCTTGTTCAGCGTATGAAGGACTGTGGCTCGCTCTCGAATTCAATGGCAATTGTTGATGTCAGCGGCTCGATGGAGGATTTAGGCCCTGATCGTAAAATTTCACTAATGGACATTGCAATTGGGCTGGGCCTCATTGTGTCAGAGACCACGCAGCCGCCATTTGGTGGGAAACTAATTACATTTTCTGATAACCCTTCCATCCTCAATATCGGCGGCCCAAACGATTCACGAAGTTTTCTGGAACAGATTGAAGATTTGGCCCACTCCCATTGGCATACGAATACGGATTTCATCAAAGTGTTCAATCTCATACTGGACATCGCTGTGTCAAACAAGGTCAAGCCGGAAGACATGGTCAAGCGGCTCTTTGTGTTTAGCGATATGGAATTCGATAATGCGAGAAACTCCTCCGACGACCCTTGGGATACTCATCACCAGATCATCACGAAGAAGTTTGCCGCTGCGGGATATGACGTGCCGCAGTTGATATACTGGAACCTGAAATGTGCCGGCCATGCACCCGTTATCCACAACATGCCTGGTACCGCGATTATCAGTGGACATAACCAGGCCATGTTGAAGGTGTTCCTGGAATCCGGTACGTTCGCGGGTTGTCGCGAGGACGAGGGCGAGGACGAGGGCAAGGAGGAGAAGCCGTTCACGCCGTACTCAATGGTGATGAAGATGATAGGGAATAAGGCGTATGATATGTTGACAGTGGTGGATTAGGTCTGTCATAAAATGATTACGATGTTATGACTTTTCATATGAGAGCGGACGGCGTTTTTGTCACTTACTTATCTTCATGTACATATACTATATTAGAATACCCTGGGCCGCAGTGGCTCGCTTGTTGTTAATCTCCGTCCGCTTGATACTATTAATATGAAGATCGGAAACCAGCCGACTATCAAGACGTCCTCGCTCTCCATCGAGTATTGTATATTTTACAAGTAGAGTTTACAACATCATGCTTTAAATTTCCATATATTATTTAACAAGACAGACCATATTTACTACTATCATCAAACACGGGGATCGAGCTCAGCCACTGTACAATCTCCCCTCCTCAGGGGGCCAAATCGACTCTCTCTCGCTGACAACCAGTTTGGTCGCCACTCCGCCAAAAATCGCAGCGCCATAACGAACCTCCCTACCTCCCACCTCCTTCATGAGCCTCTTCACACCCGAGTTCGAGTCGGAACTCATCATGATCGGCGCGTTAAACGCCTTTGCAACTTCAATCGGCGACAGCGTGACGTCGCGGCCCAAGCGCCAGAAACCAGAGAAGATCAGCGCGACGCAGACGGCGGAGAGGATGGTGAAGACCAGCGCCACCGCGAGGAATTTGTAGTTGGAGCGGTAGAGGGTGACGGTTTTCTCCTGGGCTACGACGACGGACTGGATATCTGTCGAGTTTGAAGGGTCGGCGGCGCGGAGCGCGGTGTTGAACATGATGTCCCGCGCGGTGGAAAGCATGTCGTCGGTGGGATCGGACCAGAAGAAAGTGCAGTTGTGGTCCTGCGAGTGGAACGCCTTCTTGGAGTACTGGTATGCAGCGCGGCCCTTGGCTTCGAGGACGTACCCCACTGCTCCGACGAAACGCACGTTGACTGTCGCGTCGAACATGGATGAGAGGATCAGCCACATCCCTCCGTGGGTCGTGCCTGCGCCGGGTATAAGTGCCCCAGGCGGCACAATGGCGGGCGTGTATTCGACTACGCGGTCATCCTTGTAGGTATATGCAGGATCTAACATCACCGAGTTATTCAGCAGGAGGACGTGCTGTTCCAGCAGCGCCGGCTGCAAAACGCAGCGCTGCATCTGCACTGGGGCGTTGCAGGTGTCGCCGTCTTTGACGAGGGAGGTGTACAATACACGCTCTTCGATTTGACGAGGGGGGTCGCCGTCCAAACCATGCCGATCAAAGGTGAAGTTGGTTGTAAATACATCGTGGGGCATAGTGAGAATCGTCGTGTTTGAGGAGCTCGGAATCAGATCAAGGTCCACTGAGCTCTTAGAGCACACGATCTTATAGCCAGCTGCCATCACCGTGCCCTTGCAGCGACCGGAGCACCCGCTCCTCGAGACGTTGGATGGCCGTTGTTGAAGATAGTCGTCTACAACGGCACTGAAGTTCGAGGAAATAAACGAGGGCGTGTACGCTCGGCCAGCAATGGTTCCCGTGTATCCAAATGGTATCTGTTGGGCGACAGGTAGCTCGATTCCGACCGAGCGAATGCTCCGTTCAACAGATACTGTGGATGACCGCTGCAAAAACGGACCGTTTATCGGGGCCAGCGCGACAGTGATCCCCGCCAGCGCCACTAGGTTAAAAGCCCTGCCGGAGAACACAGCATCCTTCAAGCCCGTCCCAAACGACCAGGTATTATGCAAATCTCGCAAGGTCGTGTTTGGTCCCAGGGCCTTTACCCAGAAGGCAACTTCCGTGCCGCGCGCAAGGGCAAATGTGAGGAGGACGTTGGCGACGGTAGATGCCACGGCGAGGTAGACTGCAGGTGAAACAGGCCAATGCGACACTTCCTGCCCGTCAGAAACAACAAGCACTGCGATCATGACTGCTGCTGCGCAAAGGGCGACAACAAGCGCTGCAGATCCCGTCCATGGGAACCTCCGCCAGAAGCCCGTCCGCCATGGCGACGATGGAGCGAGGGGATTGTACTGGGGAGGAGGAGGAGTCTTGCTCGGCTGCGCTCCGTTGAAATGAGCCGTGTTTTCCATGGCCAGCTTAGCAAACGGGTTCACGATTGCAGCCGGGCTGGGTTTCGTTGGCAGACAGACGACCTTGGAGAGGAAGAGTTTCGGTTTCTTGCAGAAGGCTGAGTGAGCCTGCCCCCTCTTTATTATTTATCACATGGTGATAGCTTCAGTCCTTTGGTGGCGGGCCTTCAGTGTTTGAAAGGCTCGTTTGGGATTGACCGATTTGGCCTGCAAGGCTGGTCTAGAAACGCCACATTGAACGTTGGTGGACTGGCATCGTGGACTTTGGCCTATCAAGCATATCAGCCACCAAAGTCTAAATGCCAGGAGGTACAGAGCAAACTTACGGAGTAAAAGTCTGGGCATCTGTTACAGAGTGCATTGAGTGTTGTGGCAGGGTGATGGCTGATGGAGGATAACCAGTGTGAGTGCTATTTTGTCAAGAAGCCTCCACGACAGCGATTTCTCGGGGAGTTAAGCACTGAGCCAACAAAGCTTGAAAGCCACTAATTCTCGCTTAGCTTAAAGACAAGCCGTCGATTTGCGATGTCGATTACCCTGTATTCGTGTGTTTATTGGTTGAATCATGGACTGCCCGGCGGTGAATCTTCGGCACATTGCCATTTGCTACAGCCTGACCATCATAACTCTGGGGAATCGGCTTGCCTTCATCACATGGGGGGACGTCAGCCACGCAACCTGCCAAACTCAACCCAGGTGGCTTGAATAGTAGTTGACAAGCTTCTAACTTATACGCGAGGCATGAAGGGCAACAAAGAGCACCTCTGAACCTTCTGGCAAACTGCGCTAAGCCCGTTGATGATTCATTTCCCAATCTAAATCATGCTCTCCAAACAGGGAGTGGCGAGTTTTTTGCTCGAAGACCTGTGATGGACCTTTCAGCATGCAGTCCAGCTCAACTGGTTCAAGGCCCCCAAGCAACTTAGTGCTGTAATGAAGGTCTTGGGCCACATCCTGCACTTGATATTCCTGGCGTTAACCTGCCACCTCCGCCAGGTATGGACATCACCTAGTCCCAGCGATGATCATAGCTGGTCATTGTGGGATCAAGGTGTTTTCCGGGGTTAGTACTTTGTATCTCCAGCTAGTTGAGATGGTAGGAGTAAGGTCCTGAGGAAATTCTTTTTGAACAGTAATTTCTGCATGTGTCCTGGACAAGGTAGAATCCATATCCCACAATTGTCAGGTCGTTGGCAGGGAACTAGTTCGTGGTCACGTATCTTCGCAAAGGCAAGAATCTTAAGACGGTTGATAGACACAACTTGGATTGAAAGCAGGCCGCATTCTAAGGATTCAAGTAAACCGGTCAGTGCTCAGGAACGTCTAGAGAAGCGTGGAGAGATCAATTGGCAGGGCAAGGCAGCTCGTTTAGATGAGAGTGCAAATAGTCACACTCTCAGAGTCAGTAGAGAGTAGTTAACTAGTAACTACTACCCAGCAGGGAGATGGTAGCGGATCACAGCGGAAGGGCTCGTTGGTGACTCTCCAGGGGATTCAAGTTACCTGAGACAAGGTTGAGGGGAGAAGAGGTCGCGAGCTCATCAAAGCTGGGATGGAGAAATGTCTTTGCAGCGTCGTTTTCCTGTTGCCTGGCATTATTCTTTCAGTATCAAACAGTCTGCGGGCGACGGGGTCAAAGTGTTCGAGTTGCCGTTCAAAAGTCCGTCGGATGAGAAGCGTGGGGTTGACGCTAATCCCAAGATGGGCACAAAAGGGAGACTCGCGATCGTCTCTTCTCACTCAAGGCTCGCCATCTCGTCAATTGGCTGCACTCGACCGCAGCCTGACAGCAATTGGACTCGACGTGCTGTAACGCAATGTCGCACTTGCGAATACGCCGATTAATGATGCCTGTGGAGAGTTGTGGACTTTGGCTAGCATGGCACCCAGCCGAGTTCGCTCCATTTCGTGCCAGCAATCGTGGACGGCTTGCATATCCTGCGGGCCCCTGGATAAATTCTCGGTCTATTCTCCTACCATGGAAGGGATTACGAAATGGGCTTATTCTTCAGGATCTCTCGTTTAGTGCCTGCTCCCATTGATAAAAGCCCTGACGACACCCGGGGTTCCGAAGGATCACAACTGAGACCCAAAGCCTTTGCGTATAATTTCAACAGCAGATTGACTTGCTTCGGCCCAACAATGCATGAACCTCTCCCCTCCGACCTCCCAAGATCTCGGGATGGGTATCAATGGACGCCGAGTGAAGGCATACAACAAGGCCTTCCAACCCTCGGTGCCATCAGACCGGAGACAAACCTCGATTCAACTAGTCCGGTGTATGATGTGATCGTCGTTGGTGCTGGATACGCCGGCCTCACTGCTGCTCGAAATGCTGCCCGTGCGGGTTTGCATGTTCTCCTTCTCGAAGCCCGCGATCGCATAGGTGGCCGCACCTGGTCTTCAAATATTAAAGGCTATGCCTATGAACTGGGCGGGACTTGGGTTCACTGGGCCCAGCCACATGCCTTTCGCGAAATCTACCACTATGACATGAAGGACGAACTTGAAATTTCCCAGGACTACACTAGGGGCGTTAAGACATTCCAATTGATCACTCCAGATGGAGTCAAGTCTATGGACCATTCAGCGGCAGTATGTCTTCTGCTCTGGCCCTCATCGTTCTCGTGCTAATCCCGCCTTAGGACCAATTCCTCGAGTGCGCGTTTAAGAAATTTATTGACGTTGATGGCAATCTTGGTCGGACGTTGATACCTTTTCCTCACACCCCAGCACATAACCCCGATGTTACCAACTGGGACAGGCTTTCCGTGGCGGATCGCATCGAGCAAATCCGCAATGATCTTACCCCAGCCGAGAAGGCCGCACTAGAAGGATATATCCTGGCTTGCAGTGGTGGTACCCCGGAAAACACGGGGTTTTATGACATTCTTCGGTGGTGGGCACTGGGATTCTATTCGTTCCAGGGTATGAGTGACACCTGTGCAACCTTCAAATTTCACTGTGGCCAGTCCGGATTTGCCAGACGGTTTTTCGACGAAGCTGTTGCTTCTAAGAGGGTCTCCTATCTCTTCAGCTGCCCCATCACTTCGGTTAAAGACTACGGCCAAACCGTACGGGTGACGGCGGTAAATGGTCAACAATTCAGTGCTTCCAGGCTTATTTGCACCATCCCTGTCAATGTCCTCGGTACGATCACCTTCGATCCCCCATTGCCACAGACCAAACAGCAAGCGATCCACGCTGGCCAGATCAATCAATGCTCCAAAGTGCACGTTGAGGTTGGTGATCGCGACCTCCGTTCATGGAGTAGCATCGCTCCTTATGACAAACTAGTGTATGCTTTTGGAGATGGCACCACTCCGGCAGGCAATACCCACATCGTTGCGTTTGGCGCTGATCTGAATCCCCTCCACCCCGAGCAAGACATTGAGATCACAAAAAGTGCCTTCAACCATCTGACATCGATGGACATCCAACGCCTTGTTTTCCACAACTGGGCTCGCGACGATTATTCCCGGGGGGCTTGGTGTATGTTTGCACCAACCGTCGGGACTACATTCTTGGATACGCTTCGTGCACGACATGGTAACGTCCTCTTTGCGAATTCCGACTGGGCTACTAGTTGGCGTGGGTTTATCGACGGAGCCATCGAGGACGGAGCTAGAGCGGCGCAAATGGTGCAAGCAGAGCTGGTGGATCCCTCTCAAGCGCAGACGAGGTTGTAGAAAGGATATCCATGGGTAAAGTCAATTGATAACTTAAGCGCCTGTTGGTATTCCTCCAGTATCAGTAGTCTTATGGGCGTTCGATGGAAATGAAGGACTCTAGCCCTGAGCCCTGAGCCCTGATTCCCGAAAGCAGCTTCTGTACCCCTCACTGGCAGACCCACTTGGCGGATCCCAACCCCCTGGAACGCGGGGTAACTTATAACTTAGTTAATAGTTAAGCTTGAAGTCAACATCGGGCCAAAGGGCAACAAGTTAACTAATTGTGTTGCAAGACCTACTCACGTTCTGTGATGGCATTTGAGATGGGAGGCTGCTATATAAATACAAACAGAACTACTATCACAGTTGAGCTATAGGCCAGGTTTGGAGTCTTGTTGATCATCAATACGCATTGCAATGTTTGCCGAAATTGAAGCTAATTGACTGCACTCCGTACTCGGTAGTTACTGCGCTATGGGCCATTTTTGATGCCGATGTTCGGCTTAAGAAATACCTCCGAAGCTAATCTGCTCCTGCTGGTCGAAGTTGAATTACTACAATTTCCACTGAGAAAACATGTACCGTATTCCTGCACATCAGGCATGGTGAGAGGTGTGTCTTCCATCGCTTTCCAACCAGAACAGACGACTTAACATTCAATAGTAGATAGAATGTCTAGCACCGTCAGCCAGACTGTCTTAAGCCGAGCACGCCTTCCACCATGGGAAAACGAAGGGGTCTGCACCGAGCTCCATAGTTGTACTATTCTACGCCATGCTGAGGGATTGGTCTAGGTTGTTTTGAATGCTCCCGGCGCCGCATTGTATGCGACATGACAGAGCCAAAATGCCTCAAGTGCGCAAAGAAAGGGCTTGCTTGCTCCGGCATGGGGGTTCGGTATCGTTTCAGCCCCGGAATCGCGTCGCGTGGAAAATTCAAGAATCGGCGGATTCCCGTTCTGGACGCTAGTAATGGGGATGTCTTTGTGAAGCCGAAAGCAGCTGCTTTGATACGGAGTGGATTTTCCGGTTCTCAACCAATCGAATCTAAGTCCACAGAGCCAGAGACAGTGTGCGACGATACTGACGACGAGAGATCGATATATCTCCGCATAATAATACCGGAGATCCAATTGTTGGACGGGAGGACGGGCATGCTGTTCTCACACTGTGGGTGGATTGAGCTGGCCGTTGAGAACCAATGCTTGTGGAAAGTCTGATGCTGACTTTGGATCATAGTTTCTACGTCTGTCGCACCCTCACTCGTTCCGCTCGACAGCGCATTCAACGGCTATAGAAACATTCTTCTCCCACTAGCACATCAAGACCCAGATATCAAGAGGGCAGTGTGCCTCGTCTCTGCGCTGCATCTCGGCTCAAAGGCACCAGAGCTGCAAAGAGCGGCGGACGCTGCAAGGTTAGCGTCTATTCTGAGCCTCAAACGGTTTGTCCACGAACGCGATCGAGGCGAAGTGCTAAGCGTGTCAAATTGGGCGGTTATTATTCTACTTTTGTCTGGGGAGATGGTCCGAGGCGGGTCGGATTACAGCTATCTTCTGAAAATGTTGATGGCTCTAGTCAAGGCGCGGGCGTCGAGATCTTGCGATGAACAGTCGGAAGTGCTTTCGTTCTTAATGCAGCAGACTGAGATGTGAGCTCTCCAGACCTCCAGAAGACCTGGGTAATTAATTCTTCATTAGGCTTGAGCACTTTGGTCGCCCGTTCCTCGGTGAATCTGAAGGTATCCAGGCGCTCGCCCAAGGCAGCCGATTCTACTACGACTTTATCTCTAGCACCCTCCGCGACGACCCGAATACATCTCGTCACCTCGCCGTACCATCAATAATCGCAGCCGTATCTCAAGCATCAGACATCTACCTCCGCCGTGCACTCAGCCCACAGCTCTCACAGGGCGCGCGATTCGATCTGACGCGCAGGCACTCCCTGTCGCTTCCGCCCTCTCCGTCGCCCAGCTTACAATACCTCAAAAGCATCGTGTCTGGGATCCACGCAGACACGCCTGGTTCGCACGCGCTGGTATGGGTGTATTTCATCGGTGCTGCCGAAAGTGGGAATGAGGAGGATAGGAATTTCTTCACGACGAGGCTGGAAGAGCTGTACAGGGCTATTGGATTTGAGAACATCGTGGTTGGCCTGGGCCACCTGGAGGAGTTGTGGGCTGGTAAGGGGGACGGGGGAGATGGAAGAAGATGGACAGAAAGGCTGCCCTCTGTAGCGTCTTTGGTCCTATAACTAACTAGACTAAGAGCTCATAAGCTTTCGCAGGATGAAGCACTTCTTGTAATCCTTAAACACCCTTAGCCACTTGGGGGTAGAAATCGATATCCTATAGTCCTTGGCTGGTGCTTATTATGAGAGGCCTCTAGCGTATGAATGAACCGCTAATTCACCCACTTTCAGATACTTAAGTGACCCAAATCCCTCTCCTAGTTGTTCTCAACCTCCCTCAACTTGAAGTTGAACATCCCATTCGACTCAACACTGTGTTCATCCACCAACTTCCTTGCACTTTCAGCTCCCGTAACCGGCACCCTGTACTCAAATCTCTTCCCTTCAGCAGGTCCTTTACCACCCGGAAGTGTGTAAGGGAAGGGCAGATAGTCTGGGAGCAAACCCAGTTGACGAAGAAGACAGGCCTGATCCCACCAGATATGCTCGTGGTACAACCTATCCCCACGGATGTTTACCACGGAGATCATAGGAAGACGCACAGCCTGGCCGGTGGGAGGTATTCCTGGGGCACTAAGAAACATTAACTCGGGGCCGAAGAGTGGCCCAGATGGTTAGTGGGAGAAGCTTAAGAAGGGATAAGGAAAATATCACTACATACAGCCAATCAATCTGTTCATCGTGGGTGAAGCAGTAAACGAATTCGTCAATCACGCGGTCAATCCCCAATGTACGGCTAACTACCTCAATTTTTGTATCTTTTGGATTACTCCATATGAAATGGTAGCGGTAGAAATTCGTGAGACGTTCACGGCCTACTCCCCCGGTCATCTATTGTCCCTTGTGTTAGAACCAATCGCCCAGATTGGAATTGCATCCAGGGTAACCCGGACGCCTCAGGGAAAAGGGATGCGGTATTGCACTCACAGTAGGAATGTGATTAACATAGGGCTCTTGCACCATGGTTCCCATAGTTTTTGCAACAGATCGGTCCTCAAATTCAAAGTATGTATGCTCATCCCATATAGCTTCTAGGTCAAAAAGAGGGCCTCCCAACTTTGACTTCAGAAACGTCAGCGAGCGCGTGTGCGCTACCGCTGCTTGCGAGGGAAGAAATTCTTTGTGCTTGGGCATGACAAAGTGCGGTGATTCTGTCTCAGGGTATTCATGGATTTTCAGGTTTGCTTCTGATACCGGGATTTGTTTCCCATCTTTACGGGGCAAATGAACAAGTTGTGGTACTTTGGATGATATAGGAGAGCCATATGTAACCAAGCCACTGATTGGCAGAGCGTCCTGACTGAAGTTAAAAACCGAGTCCTCTTGGGGGTTGATGAGGCCAGAATCGTATACTACGGTTCAAAATCAGGTGATCCGATTCCAGACATGAATGAAGGTGTCCTCGTACATATCAATCCAAACGTAGACTTGACATCGCACTCCTCCAGAGCAACTAGTTGAGTCAATGACGTCCTGAGTGCGTTCTTCAGAAAGCCTCCGTCACGCTGACCCGGCAGCTTGATCTCAACCACTGCAAACCCTTCTTCCGCCCATTTTTGGCACGGCGACGGATCAAACGTAGCTTGGTTGCCCTTTAGCTCTAGGTGCTCGTGAGTAATGATGATCAAACCTGGCCCGTGCCCGCGGCGGGACAGCGGGGGTTGTAGGGAGATGTTCGGGCCAATTTCTCTTCTGGCTGCAGAGGGCAGCGGCACGGGCGGTTCCTCGATATCCATGATGGAGATTTTTATTAAGAGTTCATCCACCGAGAGAGATTCCCCCAGCACTCGCAGATGTTGATGCTGTTGGTTGTTCACGTCAATGTGCCGGCTAAGTTGACTCAGCGGGGTGCATTATCTAAGCCAAGGCTAGCTCGGAATAGTGCGGAACGCTTCATCCAGCATGAGACTGAACTTGCCATCGGTCAGGGAGCAGGCTCAGCACGAGTGCGATCTATCCACGCGAGGTGAAGGTTAAAACCGTTTTCATCTCGGAAAACGGAGTTGCAGTCGTCGTCACTCGGTTCAAGACAGCCCTATCAGCCCACCAGTAGAAGCGTTGGCCACGGCGGGGAATACGAGTATACGCTATGGATCACTTTGATAGAAAGAAATGTCATCAACAAGAAGTTCTCTCTGGGACCAACAGAAGTCAATAGTCTGTAGGGCTTGAATAAAGGGAGGCAGCGTATAGGGACGCTCGGGAAGGCTCCGGATAGGAGCCCCCGGAGACAAAACGACGAGCATTGAATCTCTAGGGGGAAACCCGAGCCTTCTGAAAGAGCCCTTGGATCAGATGGGCACAGGTGAACCAAGTCACAGTCAAGACGGCAGTTCCTTTCTAAGTAGGTTTTGGAACAGCTACCCATTGAATCAACCCATTCTCTTTCCCCAGCTGACCGCCCGTTGGGCGGACGGTAGAATCGCGGAGTCTGGATACTCATCTTCTATCCCTTGGCGCTTCATAGGTGCTTGCTGCTAGCCCATACTAGTTATCAGGGTTGGTGCAGTAGGTTTTCGGGAGAGACTGCGTCTCGATCCGACCCGTGGAGCTCCATTCCTGAATCGCGAGAAAGTTACAGTTGCGTACCACTCTCGCAGCACCGGTAAATCCGGCGGGCCTTTGTCACCGAGATGCTGTAAGCGAGGCTGACAGGATACCTATAGCCAAGACCTATCGAGTCTCGGCCAAGAGGTGGTGAGATCTTGGAAGATGTGCCCAGAAGACAAGGGGCAGAGAGAAGTGCCCGTTTCAAGCAGGGGGTTGATTGGCGCGGAGCAGCTTCCCCGCAATGTGCGAGCCACCTTGTAAGACTTCCATTGACGTTCCCAGTGCAAGACCGTAACCGCCACTGCAGCTTGGTATTCTGGACTCGTGCGGTGGACCGTATCTGCATCTGAGGGAAAGAGCATCGACGTGAAGGAGCAAGGATCTGCGCTGCATCTTCTTGCGCCCTTTCGTATTAACCCGGGCCAGAAACCTGTCCGTCAAGATCGAATGATTATAAAAACTTGAAGCTCCCGGGCATGTCTATTGCCATCCAAGGTCCAATATCCATCCTCATTCAAATACAACGGTCGAAGTCGAACAATCCAATCGAGAATCATGCATTTTACCGCTATTTTCGTCACTATTATTGCTGCTTTCTCGGCAGCTACTCACGCTATGCCAGCAGAGAATTCTGCGCTCTGTACCAAGCCATGCTTTCCCGAGCCCACTGAATGCGAGAAGGGTTGGGTATGTCTTAGACCCGTGAAGGTTTGCCACTCTTTCGAGCCAAACTGTGACTAACTGGAGAGTGTGTAAAATAGGAACCTACACTCATTGTACGTTAATTAAGGACAGAGCATATCCTTCCGTGTCCTGTAGCTGACAGAGCGCTAAATGTAGGGCAAATGCTGGGTATGCTGCAAAATCGGGACCTATTCCGAATAAACGATCACGTCGGACACGCCCAATATGGAGTCTTTCGTGCTAAACCCCGCCGCCGCTAAAGCCGGTAGCCTTTCTCTGCTTGATGGATTTTGGTGATGGTGGGAGAGTGGGCTCGTTGAGAGACCTGAGGTCTTTTTGGCAGACAGTGTACTTATCAATTTTCAACAAGACCAATATTCTGCCAATGCTCAACGTTCACCTCTAGAAACAGATTGACAGTCTCGGCTTGGGCTCCATGGAAGCGTTGTCCCAACATACTGCTGCTCGTTGTCGTTGCGACGGCGATTATCCATGGATCGGCGCTAGTCTAACGGAATAATAATATGCCGAGTGTATCCGGAATATCGAAAGTCCGCGATTATATGAGGTCATCAGGCTGCCGCTCTTTGTTCTTCTTCACGTACGCGCGCTGAACGAAACGGCATTATCACTCGAGCGCCTACATTATACGACGACTATGGAGGAGGTAAGACTGTGTTTTAACAATTATGTTTTATTTCGATGGCGAGGCAGCCGTCGACTGTGTTCTCTCCATTAACCGCCCATCGCCCAGTTCAACCTTCAGAGACTACCAGTAAAGAGGTTTTTGTTGAATTATTCCATCAACGATCAGGTTCCCAATCCCTAGACCCAGAGGCGACCCGACAGAAATTGCGGGCTAGGTCTCAACACGCAGGATGGACATCTGCCACCTCGATGCTTCCATCTCCTCAGCACCTGGCTCAGCTTCCAATTGTCCATGTGCATCTTATCAACCCAATAGCACCGCGTCGTAGGCCTGAGCGACCTGCAGAAATCACAAATCTGCCATGACGACTTGGGTTTCCCATCCACACGGCGCGGGTGGATCTGTTTTATGAACTCCATGTATGCCCATGTGCTGGTGTATCCGTAGAAGATGTCCTTGCGCATTTCACTGGGGCAGGTGATGCGCATCTTAAGCAGGCGGGGCACTATGTTGATGGAGATTTTGCAGGTGAGAGCAAAGGCGATGTGATCGTAGTGAGTGAGGTAGGAGAAGATCTCTGCCAGGATGTCTTGGGACAGGATCAGGAGCGGAGAGTCGGATTGGGGATTAGGCTCCGCTTTGCGGATCTAGATGAGCATCCTTTAGCAAGATGGCGATTTGGTCTGACCCAGCACGCGGGTGTGAGAGTAGCCAAGGCTTGAAGGGCACTCAATTACCTTGATCGGCACCTTGAAGCCCTTCCGGAAGGAATCGTTGAGCTTGGGCATTTCTGTTGCCGGTTTGGACCTCAACTCAGTACTAAGGGATCTGGGAGAAAGTTCAATCGCGCTCCACCAGACCAGGGCAAACGTTGCTGGATAGTAACTCGAGCTCCAGTCTGTTCTGCGGGAGCTAGTGCAAGTAGTCCGTAGAAAGCAACTGGACACCACCCCGCAGTTGATCCGTGACCAACCTCCTTTAATGAAGGAGCGAATTATCACGAGCCTGATGAGCTTCACGTCGCGCTTTGATCAAGTTCTCCAATGGCTGGGCAGATTCCAAGCGCCCGTTTCCGTCCAGGCTAATCACCAATACGAGCCCTCAGGCAACCATGGTCCAGGGCTGAACCCAATCAATGCCAGGGATCGAGACGAAGACTCCAAAAAGGAGGCTTGGGTGTCAATGTCAAATGCAAGTCTGAGGCGCCAAACTGCTCTTCGCCTCAGCCTCGGAGCCGAGAAGCCACACGATGAGTTAGGGATACTAAGTAAAGCCCATCGCGATGACAAGAACCAGTTTTGAGAAATAGTAATAAATTATGAGTTACTTCAACTGAAGCCGAAAAGTACCATCGTAGTCCCCGTCCTCAATTCGGTATCTAGCTAATTAACCACATGAAATGGGGAGCATTTATGATCAAAACTAGCGAGATTAAGCACTTGAAATCGGGTACTATTTAAACAACCACCCAACAGGAACAAAGAATTGAAAGCAGCTTCATGCAAACTTCATCACAAGAGATGCTAATATGCCGCGAGAGACGATAACCTTTCCCAGCTGACTGTAACGCGACCACCGGTCGTCTCACTCCATTTTTCACAGTATGCCTCGATCTCCAAATCCTCATCTATTGTGACTGTGTGAGAGCTAGAAACGGCAACAATTGTAAGGTTCGGCGTGTGCTTCTTCCAATTCTCCGTCAACCAAAGGTCCAATTGCGATAGCGTCCAGTTGAAGCAGTCATTGTTCACACGATCGATAGAAAGGGTTTCCAAAGAGTGAGGTAATAAAGCATAAAGCTTCAATCTGTCGTCCGCGCTACGAAGGAATTGAGCTCCTATTTCGAGTTCTTTAAGAACTGTAAAGTCCACGAAGGATCCAACGAAGTCGTAATCAGTGTCTAGCCGGCGCTGATAAGTCTTAAAGGATAGATGTTCGAGAGTATGTCGGACCGTAAGAAGAGAGTTATATAACTGCCTCGGGTCGAAACTTTGCCGCAGGCCGGGAAAGCAATGTGCAAATTCGAAAGATTTTAGATTCTTGCAGCTTGGAAGGAGTCCGTGTAAGCCATTCTGACAAACAACAGTAGTCAGATTTATGTGTGTTAGGGTCAGACATTCTTGCTGCCTCCACACCTTGTCGCCATCGAAAACCGCCGTAGCGTAGATGCTGCGAACTGCAGGAAAACGGAGAAACGGGATAATGACGTTCGAGGAGAACCGAAAGTCGCCAACTCCGAAGACCTTCACATCAACGAGATGAGCAAACCGTGGAGTTGCTAAGTCGAACGGCTTTTCGCCCTTTGATGCCCGCTCAAGGATCGTGTGACAATAAAGATCGTGTCTCGCATGTCTGATGGTCAACTTTCTCAATCCAACTAGTGATGCCAATAATAGGGCAACATAAGCATCTGTATTCCACTTTCCCAGATCCGTTAACCATTTAGCCTTCTCCGTACTTGAGTGGCTTGCTTTGTCGACAGCGCGTTCAAGGAGTGCGTCTTTGATCGGAATGGCATTCGGCCTGTCTATGTCAATGCTATTCATAGGGCAAAAGCTGACGTCGAGCTCCCGGACCCATTGTGATAAATTTGGATTAAGTAGAGTCGCGCGAAGTATTTTTGATGCAAGCCGAGGGGACAGCGGAATGTTGATTGACCGATAAGCACGGGAGACAACAATATCGTATAGACGTCGACAGCACGACGCCAGCCTTAAAGTATCCCGCGTCCCGATATATTTGGCAACTTGCAGAAGGACCTCAGCTGGCAAGGTGTTTAAGGTCGGCGCCATTGCGTTTGCTCGGAGCCAAATTCTTTTGCTAACAGCTTCCAGGTGCACACCGCGGTCCCTTGGAAATGTTAATGGTATTATTGTAAATAGAGGTAGGCTGATAATTGTAAGTAGAAAGAGAGATAAAAAAAATATAAGCTGGAGGAGGAAGAGCTGGTACATATGAGAAAGGAAGCAGGTCCTGTGTAAGAAGAAAGTGAAAAAGAAAAAATATAAAAACCCGTTTTGAACTTGCCCGACAGGGAATTTTCCTGGCCGTGTGAATAGAAGATTCCGGTCATGTTATGTGATAGGAATCTTTAGTTCTGTCACTGACAGCTAGCTTAACAGGACATAGGGGGCTCGGCGGCAGCATCCAGTGCTCATCTTAGGGACCAGCCGCATGATTGGACATGCAGTGATTGTGACAGAAGATCCACGGTTGGTGATGGGGGGACACTGGTTCAGCACAGGGCCTAACAGGCTTGCTTAAAACTTGGTCCATAGCAGCAAGTTCGGGAAGATAGCATCCTGCATTCGATCTAATATATGCTAGTGATGGGGCTTGGAGTTTGTTTAGATTGTAACAGAGTGTCAAAAGAGACACAGAAATATCAAGTATGTATTAATGTCATTAGGGCCTGACAGGCAGTCAGCTGCCAATCTTGCCATGATCACCATGGTGACTAGCAGGGCTTTTCCCAAGTGTCGGGAATTTTATATGGAGAATAGGGGGAGTATTCCAGACTTAAAAGTCAACTTTCCCACGTCACTTGAACCTCAAACAAAAGGTGGGCATGATGAAGTGTCCCAATTCAATTCCTGCAAGTGAAGCCAGAAGGTAGCCGTTGTGAATGTACAGATATATCTATATCTTGTACTGATGGAACGGAGGCCCAGTTTGCCATATGCCACAGGTCTATCTGATCATCAGGTGACCTTGTAGAAGCTGGGAACCAATAACCCAGTAAAGATCCAACCCCCCAACTGAAGGACACTGGCGAAGTGTGGGTATCTGCGAAGTGATAAGCTGTGGGCAGCATTCCAGCAGGACAAACGCATTGCTGTCAGCCACTCAAGCGGGTAGGTCAAAGGTTGAGTAGCCCAATGGTGAGTGCTTGCTGCACCTGACCTGGTATCAAGGACCAAATAGAGGGCCCATTTCTAGGCCGGTCAGCCACCTGGTGGACCGTGGTTGCGCAAAGGAATAATTTTCAGTTCACTGCAAGATGATTTGTAGGATTCAATCCAACAAGAAACCAAGCAGATAATTTGTGGAGGACAGTTTTGGAGGTTGAACTAAAGCAACCGGCATCCATTTGCATGAGCCTGGGCTCAAAGCACACCACCAGGCAGCTTGCACTCATGTTATCATTCTGCAAACAAGAAGATGAGGTCGAAAGGGTGAAGTGAAGTTGGGGACAAGCAAACAGAACAAACAGCACATCAGTGTTTGCATCGCTGTTTGCATCCCCCCTCATCGCCCATCACGATCGTGTTCACTCCCAACTGCTTGGTGGTGTGTGCAGGTCGAATCATCAGGGTCCTTAAGACTAACCTGGAATGCACCTGGTTTGAGAGAACAATCAAATCCGGGCCAAGATGAAATATGCGACATACTCGGATTCTACCTGCTCCAATGAGGGTTAGTAGATCAACAAACCTGGCGAAAATGAGGGGAAGCCCTGCCATGGATTGGATGCAGTGGACGGTACAACGGATATACTTGTTGTACGCATACATACACCCATTACTTTGTCTCTCCGCTGCGGGGTTCGAACTGGGATCTGGGGGGAGGGCGTTTGCTGTCGTTGGCTGACGCTATAAAAGACTCGGTTGACTTCCCGCCTGAACCTAACCTGCACCTCTCTTTCACTGAACATTCAATGGGAGGGCTCTGCCAACAAGACAAACACCTGATTACTATCGCCTCAAAGGTACCATCTACAGCAACCTTTCATCATGGGTCGCGAGGCAATTCGGACGGCAATGAGCGTTGATCGCAACAGGTCGCCGTCGGAGCAGTTAGGTTTACATGTATGGCAATCTTACCTCCAGCTCTGATCGCCAGCAAACTCTCTATTCTTCCAGGCTATGGATGAAAAGGGACAAGTTTCATATCAGCTAACGGCCATCTATGTTGAATATTGATGCAGAATCGCTGGCATCCAGATAGTACGGCCGCCTTGCTCCCCACCTCATCGTTCACATACTTACCAAAGAAATGCAGTACCTGCCGCGGCAACAATCAAAAACGGCGAAACAGTGAAGATAGAATGTTTGGACTGGACCGGTGGCCAGATTAAAAACAACGATTCAGCAGACGACGTGCGGGACGTCGATTTGACCCAGATTCACTACTTAACTGGCCCATTCCATGTTGAGACGGCGGAGCCGGGTGACGTCCTCGTTGTTGAAATCCAGGATGTCCAGCCGTTCCAAGACCAACCATGGGGGTTCAGCGGTGTTTTTGCAAAGGACAATGGGGGCGGATTTCTTTCCGAGTTCTATCCCCAAGCGTAAGAATTTCCAGCACCATCCTAACCGTCACAGCAAGTAAACCTAATACGCGACTTTCAGTGCCAAAGCGATATGGGACTTTGAGGGCATCTTTTGCTCCTCAAGACATATTCCTGGAGTGCGCTTTGCAGGATTGATCCACCCTGGAATCCTCGGCTGTGCGCCTTCCGCAGAGGTGCTGAGTGAATGGAATAGGAGAGAATCAAATTTGACCCTAAATTATCCCACAGAAACCGTTGCTAAGCTTCCTGAGTCCCAAAACGCCCACACTGGCGCCGCGAAGGGCGAACTTCACGCTCAAATATCCAGAGAGGGGGCGAGGACAATCCCAGTATGACCCGTTGCAGTCTCATCTGTGTCGATATGTAACTATGTAGTGAGCTGACACCGAAACTTTTTTCAACTAGGGCCGTCCTGAACATGGCGGAAATTGCGACATCAAGAACCTCAGTCGCGGGTCCAAGGTATATCTTCCCGTCCATGTTCACGGTGCCAAATTCTCCGTTGGCGACCTTCATTTCTCCCAGGGCGATGGCGAAATTTCCTTTTGCGGCGCCATCGAGATGGCCGGGATAATTACCATCAAGTTCAATGTGATGAAGAACGGGATGGAACAGATGGGCATGAAATCGCCGCTCTTCATCCCGGGTCCCGTGGAGCCCCAATTCGGCCCCGGGCGGTATCTCACATTCGAAGGCTTCTCGGTCGATCATAACGGAAAGCAACACTACCTAGATGCGACCGTGGCGTACCGGGAGACTTGTCGGCGGTGCATTGAGTATTTGAGGCGGTACGGGTATAACGACTACCAGGTATACCTGCTTTTAAGTTGTGCGCCCGTCCAAGGGCATATTGCGGGGCTGGTGGATATTCCGAACGCATGTACAACGTTGGGCTTACCCATGGATATTTTCGAGTTCGACATCAGGCCCGAGGTGCCTGCGCAGAAAAGAGACATGGGTAGTTGTGCATTTACTAGCAACCATGAAGCGTGAATAAGGGAGAGGAGTGACCAGTTTCTACGTATTGTTCATGTGATCTATGGAGGACTGACAACATGCAACATGAGCCCACTCAAGTAGATATTGTGATTCGAATGTGTCTTACGCTTTCTTTTGCTTTTTGCTCTATGAAAGCAGCCAGTTGGCGAAGATCAGATATCATGGCATTCCCAAGTCCCATATTAAACGCCTACTCCATTCTCCACTTAGAAAATCGAAAGTGGCCGAGCAAGCAAGGCCGAAATCGTAGTCGTTCGCTTTTAAAGTGAGAATCCCGGAAGAAAAGAAAGGGAACAGCGGGAAAGTGTCCACGAAGGCGATTCTGGTATTTAATTCATCCGGCAAGTAATCGGGTCACGCTTATGAGAAGAATTTCTTGACTGCAGCTCTTTGTTTACGATCCTGCTCTGCAATATGTTTCTTGACTCGGGACATTTCGTTGATGATGGCAGCATCGTTGGGGGCAAGCTTCGATGCCTCCTCCAGGTCCTTAAGAGCTTCATCCTCCTCTTTCAATCCGCAACTGGCAATTGCACGTCGGTAGTATGCTTTCGCCTTGTCAGCGTCCTTGGCACCGGCTTCCTTTGCGGTGTTGATCGCGTAGCCAGCCCAAGTACGACCGTCGGCAAAGCGCTCAACCTTGTTCGCAAGAAGAGCAGAGTTTGAATTTAGGGTGAATCGCAATGCTGCAATCTGCGGCGATAGCTCTTTTGCCTCAGAATCAGATGGCTCCGGAGCCTCGTTCAGGTAGCGGATGCCTTTTTGATACTTCTCCAATCCAATCTCGATGTCACCAGCCTTGAAAGCCTTGTTTCCGAATTCCTTGAGCTCGGCGGCAATCTTGTAATACTGGGCCAAGGGTAGCTCTTCACTCAGGTCCTCGGGGTAGTCCTCGTAGGTATCACCCGTGGTGTCAACAGCCCGCTGTTTAGCGTTCTTGTAATCTTCCCCATGGAGCTCGCCGCAATCGGTAACTTTGACGTCGACGAGTGGTTTGTCATTCGGTCCAGTGCTTTCCATTTCGATCTTGCGCACAATGCTGCGTCCATTGATGACCTCTCCAAAAACAACGTGTTTTCCGTCAAGATGGGGGGTTGGGACTGTGGTGATGAAGAACTGGCTGCCATTGGTGCCTGGGCCTGAATTGGCCATTGACAACAAGAACGGATTCTCATGCTTGAGTTCAAAATTCTCGTCATCGAACTTCTCGCCGTAGATGGATTCGCCTCCAGTTCCATTAAACTCAGTGAAGTCACCACCCTGGATCATAAACCGCCTGATCACTCGATGGAAAATGGACCCTAGAGAAGAGTTCGAGTCAACGGCTGATTAGCTGCAATGGTCAATGTACCAACATACCTTTGTAGCTCAGAGGCTTGCCCTGACTTCCCATGCCCTTTTCGCCAGTGCAAAGAGCACGGAAATTCTCAGCTGTTTTCGGAACGACTAGAGCCAAACTTAGCACTGCTGAGTGTAGCTTCCAGCCTGCTAATTCTACATACCATCATTATACTATAGACGGTCTAGTCAGCCTCTTTGTGTCAGTTTATATGGGGATACACTCGGCCTACCAGCTCAAAGACAATGCGGCCTTGGTGCCGGGTTCCAATGGAAACGTCAAAGTAGACTCTTGGACGACCTGGAGTGTCAATGTGTCAATAGCTAAGGCTACTTGAAATGTGAAAGTAGCTCTGTGAGTCAATACCTGTAGATTCAGCCATTGTTCACTGGATCTGTTCTGCAGACTATGGCAACACTTGTGCAAACAAAGCTAGATTGCACTAGAGAGGATGAATTGCGACTGAGTTAAATCACAAAGCAGGTTGAGTTAGAGCTATACGAAGCTAGGAGTGGATGGTAAAAGTACCCTGCTAGGGAAGAACAAAAGAGAGAGCGCGCGAGAGAGAGAGAACAGCAGGCCAGCAACAGGTGAAGCGAGGAGGTTCAAGAACATTCCATCGCGTTGAATTGTCCCGCATCCAACCCTGCAAACACGGCAAACAACCCCACCAGTTGTTTACCCGCCAAGCCCTAAGCCCTGGTTTCCCCTTTTGTCCGCTAAGAATAGTAGCAACAGTATGTCCAATGGAGAGATTCGATTCTATATGCTGGTCTATTCTACGCTGTACTGTACATCAAATCTGTATTCCTGTTCATTCCGCCGGCTTGGAATTGGTATCAAGTTCCAACGTCACCTACAGGTGTCAGCAAAGGTCAATTTCCCGAGGCCGCTTCACGTACCGGCCCATCATTCACAAGTCCGACTTCCATCATTGCTTGAAATACGCCATTCCTGACTCGGTCGGGGTGATATAATTCGCCGACCTTGGAGTAGAAATAGTCGTAGAGTTCCCTAGCCTTCGCTGCGTCTGCGGCACCGTGGAAATCTGGCTTATTGCCCTTCTTCACCTTTGCGAACAATGTGAATTGAGATACTGTGAGAGTCAATCAATTGAGCATTATACCAGGTATGAGAAGGGCCATACCGCAGAGGACCTCCCCTTGAATGTCTTGAACATTCTTCTTCCACTGGAGAAAAGCGGAACGTTAGGTCAGGGGGTGCAAAGAGCCAAAAGCATCCGGGGTCCACACATTTGCGCCAGAGTCATCCGGCCACATCTTGAGCTTCAGTACTTTCGCCGCGAGGGCTTCTGCATCTTTCTCAGTGTCATGCGGGCCTACTGCTGCGAGTACTAACACGCCCCGTCCAATCGAGGAGATGAGCTTCTTATCAACAGTAACTGAAGCAGAAGAGACCCGCTGTAGGACAGCTATATGCCATGTTAGCCATAACCTCTAAATTTAAAATGGAAGAGGCCTATCACCTTTCATTTTCTTATTGTCTAGGAACTCAGCATCAGACACAGTGTGTAAGGGGAGACCGGCGGTGATATCTTGAAGTTTTCAGACGGAAGACTGCTCCCAGCTCCCGATTACATAATTGTTATTGCCTGTGCAAAAGTGACAGCATATAAAAACTTGTCAGCTGAGGTGAATTCACCTACAGTTTCCTATGCTCACTTCTCCTGACCCCCATTCGTCCTGTTCCACTCACTCTCTTCATCTGTGCTGTTTCACTTAGCGCTGCTTTTTCGTCGCATCTTCTGTTTTTCCGACACACTTGGGGACTTTTAGGTTTGGAAGGCTTCGTGAGGGTCTTGGCATCCACCCTGCTTGGCATCAGGATAGCAACACCACCTGGAGAGAGCCTCCAACTGCCGCAGTTTTCCATCGCAAACCACCCAATTTGAGCCAGGAGCTTGCACCTAGAACACTAGCAGCAACTGTTCTCACATCCCACTTCATCAGCTGTCCTCACTGGTTTGGCTTTCTCTCCATCAACCAACTAACTCATTCCCGTCTCAACATCCTAGCTAACTCCCTCTCCGGCGCTTCTGAAGCCCGTCCTGGTATGAAGAGCAGCCATGACGTCTCGGAAAACACAGCAAGAAATCGATCGGACCTTCAAGAAGGTTGCCGAAGGCATACAATCTTTCGAGGGCATATACGAGAAGATCAAGACCACAACGAACCTTGCCCAACGAGACAAGCTCGAAGATAACCTCAAGCGAGAGATCAAGAAGCTACAGCGGTTTCGCGACCAGATCAAAACATGGGCCTCTGGCAACGAAGTGAAGGATAAGGGCCCGCTGCTAGAGCAGCGGAGAGCTATTGAAACAGTGCGCGACCCTTCCCTCGGACGAACCTGTCTCTATACCCTACCACGACGCTAACTGGACACACAGTGCATGGAACAATTCAAAGCCGTCGAGAAGGAGATGAAGACGAAAGCCTACTCGAAGGAAGGACTATCGGCCGCTGCCAGGTTAGACCCCAAGGAGAAGGAGAGAGTAGAAACATGCGAGTTCCTCTCGTCGATGGTGGATATCCTTCAACAAAAGATCGAAGCTATGGAGGCTGAGGAAGAGATGCTACAAGCAACCATGAAGAAGGGCAAGAAAGACTCAAGCAAGGCGAACAGATTAGCGGATATCTCGAGGATATCGGAACGACATAAATGGCACGTTGCGAAATTAGAGTTGCTACTTCGATCATTACAAAACGGAAATGTGGAGACAAGCCAGGTTCTCGACATCAAGGAAGCCATCAAGTACTACGCTGAAGACGGCCATAATGCTGATTTTTGCGGCGAGGACGAGACGATCTATGATGATATTGAGCTCGGCGACGACGAAGCTCAGTTCGGAATGGGCCTCGATAATGACCGCGTGTCGTCACAAGATACCCAATCGATACAGGAAGACGAACAGACTGAAACACGAAGAGGGAAAGCAGATAGTGGTCCTCCCAGACGTTCGTCAACGCAAATGAAATCTCCTCTATCAGCCCTCGCAACCCTGAACCTCAATGGACAGTCCTCCACTCCTGCGCCCGTAATGAAACCCGCCCCACCCCCCACGAGGCTACCCGGAGAGACGTTGAAGTATGCTTCGGCGGCAGCAGCAGCTGCTGCTAGCGACAAAAATGGAGTTGGAATAGCGCCTTTACCGCCGCCACCTGGTGCAAGCCCAGCCATATCAAACGCGCAGCCGGTATCGAAAGCTTCATCTACCGCATCACCTCAAGTTGCACCTGCACAGCCCGTACAGCGACTAATATCCAACGCTGCAAATGCCGACGATCTCAGTAACCAGTCCAAGTCACCGACTCTAAGCAGCGTGGCGGCTAGTCGACCCGGTACCGTTCCACCTACACCTGCAATCGCCAAGGCTGAGACAGCAACCAACAAACAGCAACCCCAGCAGCCTCAGCAGCAGCAGCAACAACAACCTTCATCTTCACAAGAAGCGCAACAACTGCAACAGCCCAAGGATCGACCTGCAGCTAACGGCGAAAAGAAGGAAGAACCTGGTGCGGAGGAATCGGTTTATCACCTACCACCTGGCCTTCAAGACCTGATACATTCCTTTGAGGTTACAAAATCAAGAGCTGCCGCTCCACAGTCAGCGTCTACGCAACGATTGCTGGTGGCTTCCCATAACACATGTCCAGAGCCGAGCGATGCCGAAAAACCGCGTCACTACAAGCCCCAGACTCCTTACAACACCCCCATCTACTATCCTCAGGACGTGCTCCCCATATTCGATGACCCTAGACTCTACGAGAACGGCCGAGTCGAGACGGACACCCTGTTCTACCTCTTTTACTATCGTCAAGCGACGTATCAACAGTATTTAGCGGCCAAGGCCCTCAAGAACCAGAGCTGGCGGTTCCACAAACAGTATCAAACCTGGTTCCAGAGGCACGAGGAGCCGAAGACGATCACGGAAGAGTTTGAGCAGGGAACGTATCGCTTCTTCGACTACGAGAGCACATGGTTAGCTTTGACATTCCCCTTGACCCGTTGTTGGCGTATCACTGACCCAGAGTAATGACTAGGATGAATCGAAGGAAAGCAGACTTCAAATTCGTCTATAAGTTCCTCGAAGACGATTTGTAAAGGCTCGCGCGCGGGGCGGATGGAGGTGGCTGTACATTCGGGGGTAATAGCTTGCGTTTTGGTCGACTCATCTATGGGCCCGGGGCAACTTTCAGCGACCCCTCTCTCTTCCTCTCCTTTTCTGTCTATCTCTCTCCCCCCCCCTCTCTCTGCGTCTCTTTTTTGACTTTTCGTGATCCTTCAAACCAACGAGGGAATCGGGAAACGGTGGTCTTTCAAGCTTTCTTGCTCGGTTAAACGCTTGATTTTTCTGTAAATTTGGGCGCAAGGGCGGGAAACGGAAACGTCCCACTGTGGTGTTTTTTTGCTGCAGCTGCTGCTACTACTTCATGTTCATCAATCATCATCTTGCTTTCTTTCGTCTTTTTTTGTGAACAGAAGAGCCTCACATGGAATGGAAACGGTTGCGGCTCCCTCTTCCCTCGATATCCCTCTCTCCACCTGCTTATGAAGCTCTTTACGCGGAATTCGGATCCGATTTTTCTTGCTTTTCTGCAGTCTACGTGTCCGCTGGACATGCGTAGTTAATACGGTGAGGATTTCTGGGTCCTTGCCTGCGGGGAGGGTGGGAGGCGTTGGTTTTCGTTTCCCACAGTGCTGTTTTCTTGCTGCCATCTGCCTTCTCATTCTCTCTGCATGTATGTACCTCCCTCTCCCTGTGCACTACATACCATACATACATCTCACGATAACGTCACTCATAACCTTCCAATCTACACATGTATGCACCTCTGTGGGCTGCGGACTTGAGTTTTTGTGCATCTTATCCCAGCACGACCTACTCCTTCTCACGGACCACCTTGCCACTGGCGCCGGATCGCGGATAGTAGGTAGTGGGAAATGAAGGCCGGGAGCTCGGCTCGCCGCGTTGGCGAACGTGGTTGGCCAAACCGCGGATTCTTGTTCCTGCGTCAAACGTGGCTGGATCATTCCGCTGTAGGCATCCGGGGTCAAGGACAAACCTGTTTCACCCTATACTACGCAAATGATGTGGCTATTTCGGAAACAGTTTCATAACGCACTTTGGATGGGCTGGTGGTATACGCGAGCCTTGATTGGATAGGTTTTAAAGGGATCGGGCAGTGCTTTTTTTTGGGGGGGCAGATGAATGGCCTTAAGAGCTCCGTTTATTACTTTTGAAGGAAAGGAGGGTCGCTGCACTGGTTTCTGAGCTGTACATACATACATGCATGCAAGTCGGCTGCTTCAAGAGGGAAGCGAAAAGAAATGGGATCAACTTTCAGCACTGGCAGTTTCCTTCTTTTTTCCGTATTTTTCCAACGCCGCCTCAATCCACTCATTGTCGGCCTTTCCCATCCAGATAGATGTACTGAGCGTCTTTGTGCCACTATTAGTCTCCAGGTTCACATCTGCTCCGTTCTCCAACAAAAGTAAGGCCAGGTCGCGTCGAAGCTCTGTGACGACGATGGCAAAGTGGAGAGGCGTGTAGCCGATCCTGTCCTGGACATTGGGATTGGCACCGTGTTGGATGAGGAGTTTGATCGCATCGAGATCGTTGACGGAGGCGGCAGAGTGCAAGGGAGTGGCAAGGTGGGTGTTCCGGGCGTTTACGTCCGCACCGTGTTCGATGAGAAGCTTGGTGATCTCGAGTTTGGTCTCGGAGTTTTCCTGGAGAATGATATAGTGAAGTGGAGTGTATCCGTCGTCTTTGCTCACATTAGCTTTCGCTCCGTGCTTGAGCAATATACGCACAGCGTCGGCAGCGTTGGCTCGTGTTGCGCCATGCAACGCAGTGTCGCCCGTCTCGGTGCTTTGGTTGACGTCGGCGCCATTCATGAGCAGTAGCTCGACGCAGTTGGCAAAGTAGGGGGCCGATAGCAGCGGAGACACCCCGGAATTGTCGACGCACTGGACGGTAGCACCGCGTTCAATGAGGACGCGAACGGCGGGTTCGTTTTCTCCATACATGGCGAAGTGCAGTGGAGTTCGGCCACGCTTGTTGACGGCATTGACGTCGAGTCCCTTGTCGATGAGGAATTTGAGAGTGTCTGGGCTGCATGCTCCGGCGGCAAAGTGCAACAGTCCGTCTTCGTTCTCGCAGACGACGGTAATGTCGGCACCCTTGTCAACTAAAAGTCGAACGAGTTCGTCATCCCCGGCTTCGGCGGCATATTGAACAGTGGTCCTTTCGATGTATCCCCATTTTACATTGACATTCAAACCTCTGTCGAGCAAGAACTTGAGCATTGCGATGTGTTTCTGCCTCTTGAGTTCGTACTCGGCATTGCGCCTACGTGGACTCTTGAGCCAAGCGACTGCCAGGAAGGCTGCAGAGTGCTCGGAGCTGTACTTGCCGCCATCCGGATCGGGGTCTCCATTGAGATCGGCACCAGCATCTAAAGACTTTTGTGCGGTTTCCTGCTCGCCGCGCTTGATAGCCCACCAGAGAGCATTGGAATTGTTGTGCTTGACGTTACGCGCGTATAGATATGGCGTTAGAAGGGAGTTGATATAGCGGGCAGTACGAGCAAGGCTGTTGAGGTCCTTTTCGTCAGGGAGCCAGTCAGCGACAGAGAGGAGGACCTCATTTGGCATGGACACGAGCTCCATGGGGCCTGCTGGTGATGCAGCTGCCATGGTAACTGGTCAAGATAGCAGTGGTGGGGTATGATTGGAGAAGCGAAGCGGAAATCAGATTGGAGTAGGAGTACTAAAACAAGAGTGGTTGGCGATCCTGCAGTTCTCCTGCAAGATGGGATGCCACAAATAAGAAGAAGTAGAAAAGGAAGAGCAGCTAGGTTGGCTGATCAGGGACGCGAATGAGGGAGTGGTTGGATGATTGTTTGTGTCTGTCTCCCTTTCCCGCAGCAGGTGACGACAGAGCTTCTACGCGCCAATCATGGCGGGGGGTCAAGGGGATGCGGGAGGCGCCGTTTGACAAAGCAGCCTATCAGGTTTCGTTCTTGCAGCTCTTCAGATAAAAGAATTTGGCATGAAGTAGCCGGGTTGAGCTGAGATATGTCTCTCCTCTGCCACGTAGAATACTAGTTTAACTGCTCCCGCCCGTGCCTCTTTGTCTTCCTCTTCTTCTGCTGTTCTGCTTCTTTGCTTCCTTGTCGCCTCACTTTTGCTATCCTCAGGCAATGTGTTTGGCTGGTTTGGCCTGTTTGTCCTGTTTGCGGGTTGTGCTGAGTCAGACTCAACGCTAGTCCGTGTTGGGCTAGTTTCGGACACTATCCCCAGCCTGGCCTAGCGCAGCCAGCGTGCCCAGTGGGGTTGCGCCACATCGCAGCATCAACGACAAGCCAACAACAACGAAACAACGACATCCCACCCGCAACCTCGCAACCTCGCAACCTCCTCTCGCTCCATCCAACAACCTCCGATCTCTGGCTCTTCCTTCACCACAAAGCCAACCACGACAGCGCGCCAGCCGGACAGCAGAGCAAGCCACTCCCATGGGCCAACAGAGCTGCTCCCTGGGGCTCACAGATGTTCTCCTGACAGCTCAGCACTGCTTTCTCGAAACATCCTGAAACCTCGTCCCTGGAATTCACCTCCACGACAGCTGAAACTCGCCTCCCCCCTGGATCAGGCCCAAGCCACATACCTGGTCGTGGGTCTCAGGGCCTGCATATCTCCGACTGGCGATAATGCCAATGCTTAGCTTCTCTGTATTATTATTATCGCCGTCGTGGTTCACGGCTGGCATGGCCACTTGCTCGTCCATCGGTGGCAGCGGCTGCAAAACTCCACACCCGAACCTCTGACTTCATAGCTCTCTTGGCCCTTTGAGGGATTCCCACGACCCTCCAGATATCCTCAGAGATACCCCAAGCTTACACCATGTTGCTAGCACCCACCCTGCCTCGCAGTTGACTTGGGATGGCGTGCGATGAAATGAGGCGGACCCTCTTCCTTACCCCATCAGCGAGGCTAGCCCTCCCAGCTTGCCGGCGCTGTCGCCTAACACTCGATGATTAGCTAACCAGCCAGCCAGCTGCATCCCGCCTAACACCCATTCCCAACCTGCTAATAATTCCTGCTCCCAAAGAGCCTTGCCAATTGCGCGGCCCGTCCGTCTGGCTGCCCGTTCACTCGCTATCTTCTCTGTCTCTCCTCCCCTTGCTCGGCACTCCTGTTCCTGGAGTGCTCTTTTGTTTCCACCTGCTTCTCTCCCTCATGCGATTGGATGTTCCACCATCGCACAAAACCAAAGAGGGGCTGTGTACCCAGACTCGATTATTCCACGTGCGAAATCTCTTGTGCAGAATCCTTTTATTCGCGGATTCGCTCTCTCGTGCTCTGGTTGTGTAATCATTCCAACCTTGTTCCACCGACCCTGGGAGGACAGACTTCGTTTTCTTGCTTCACTTTCTTTTCTCGTCTTATCTGTCTGTCTCTCATGCTCTCTCTCTCTCTCGCTCACTTACTCACTCTTTCCTCCCTTTCTCTGTGGCCGGTTGGCAGAACAACCCCATTATGGGATCACGTGCAAGGCTACCCTCCCTGGGTAAGCCTCGAGCCCTATTTTTTTCTCCGGGGCTGGCCCATCCATATCTCGACCGTCTTGTCTCTGCCCAGAACAAGACGTGGAGTAACAGATCTATGTTACGCAGACATATATATTCCCCTTCGGCTTCCCGACTCTACACTTCTTTGTTTTCCAAGTTCTTCAACTGTCAGCTATACTATATAACCTATTTGTCTACTTCTTCCTAACCCTTCTCTTCAAAACGATTCAAACCCACCTACACCTACAACATCGCATCCTAGCAAGCAACACATGTCCTACTCCTATAATCAGCATCACTATCAACATCTTCAGAACAACCCGCGGTCGCTGCCGCCCGTCACTCAAGAGACCTCGCCCTCATCCATGGCATACCACGACTACATCTCTCCCGCTATGTCACAACAACCCAGGTCATCCATGTCGTCATACGATCGCTCCCCAGCTCCTGCAATGAGCTATTCTGTCTCGTCAGATAGCAACTGCTCAAGACAAACTACTTCGAGCGCGTCATCGGCTTACTACTACACCGATGCCAACACCTCTTACTCTCATTCACAAACGAGCTATTCACATCACTACGGGAGCCCAACCCAAGACAGCGAACCCAACAGTGCCCAGGTCAGACGCTCTCCGTCTAGATCTTCGAAGCAGGATTCGCAGCCAAGGTAGGTTTTCACCTGTTAGGCACGTTGCTTGTCTGATTCCTGGCTGACGTGATTGTAGATCGAGTCCTCGGTACATCTGCGTCCATCCAGGCTGTGAGAGCAGTTTCAGCCGTCCTGCCGATCTGAGTCGACACCAAGTTTCTGTCCACTTCCGTGATGGTGTTATGTTGGATTGCCCTAAGCCCCGCTGTACCCGGAAAGGCGATCAGGGTTTCTCAAGACAGGACCATCTTATCGAGCACTTGCGCCAGTTTCATTGCATGAAGTTGGCGAAGCGCACCTCGAAACCGCAGCGTCGAGAGTAATGCCTTCATTCCTCAATCGAACCTTAATCGCTTCATTGGTTCAATTCTTTTCCTCTTTTATCCCGGCGGTTGACCCGTCTATCTGCTCGGCTGGACCTTTTGAGCTTAATGGCTGGAACATAGCATTCGCCCGCCACTTTCGCAGCATTTTACCAAACCTTACTAATTTTTTCTTCATCTCTTTCTTTTTCTTTTTATTGTATTATCCCTAAATCACTTTACCAGGGAGCATATCTGCATAGCGTTGCATTGTATGGGATTTGGTTTTTCTTTCTATTCTGTCTTCTAGCTATTTGCTCTCTTCTAGATTTCCTTTACAATTTTCCTACTACCTTTTTATATTAGACTAATTGTCATGTTTTACTACAATTTCACTTCTGCATTTGGTGGTTTGGGTTGCCTGCCGGTATGTAGGATTGACTATATTTGGTGTTGGACGGTCATGATTGTCTGTTCTATCTGGTGATTCTGTTCTATCCTTCTCGCCCCTCTTTGATGGGTTTATTTTGTTATTTTTGACCATCTGGAAAGTTACTGGATGGATACATCCCAGTTCCTTTCCTAGTTTTGTTTTGCTATGATATTCTGTCATAATTCTGACAGAGCTCTTCTCTTTTAGTTTCAGTCCATTCAGACCATTGGCTGCTTGATCGCATTCTGCTCATGTTTCTAAGTATAAATGATGCACTTGGGCCCATAGTCTGAGTTCTAACTGGAAACGCAGATTCCATCGTGCCCCTGCCAATGGGCCAATTTGTGCTCCTTAAAAATGATTTTGATCTGCTCTCTCTGTTCCCAACTTGTGCCACCTCATGGTTGCTTGGATATGTACCAATGTTTACAGGAAGTGGAATGGTACTCTCCTTTTCTATATTGACCCTGCTTGATTAGACCAGCGAGATTCTAAAGGATCTGGCGAGAGTTTCTCTGAACAGGAAGTCCCTGTACAATTATCACCCATGTACTTATATATGTGTGCTTCTTCTTTCTCTTCCGTTCACATGGGTTGCACATGATTCTTCATGTGCAACATCGTGGCTTGTATGTACAATACCAAGATGCTGTTCCAATGCCTAGACCCATATCCAACACGAACGGAGGTGCTTGGACTTGGGAATTTTATTGAAGTTTTTCAAGATAAATTTCTCTTGGGTATGCAAATATGCTCTGTATGTATAATAATGTAGCTACCATATCACCCCAAGCTCAGCTCCCCTACAATGGTAGTTCCTTAAGGCACTAACGGGTCAATTCCCCATGCAAACAACAAGGACAAGAAAGCAGATTGAATAAATATTCAGGAAAGGTAGAAATACATATACCAGACAATCATAAGTCATCCTTTTGCTGTTTCAGCACCACCCTCACATTTCGCGCTCCTATTTACCAATGAAGCATGCAACTCCTTTGCTTGATCCCTACTTCCAAGCTTGTTAAAACAGAATAAAGCTCCCTCATTGGATAAATCCGGCAGTGGCACCAGCAGCATTGCCTCCAGTCTCGGTAGCAAAGCCGTCAGTCTGAATAGTCACATTGTTCTCCTGCTGGCCCTGCTCCTGATCTTGCTGCTGATCCTGATCCTGTCGCTGATTGTCGTCCCGATCCTGGTCACGGTCCTGATCCTGATCCAGGTCCTGATCCTCCTGCTCTTGGCCCTGGTTTTGACCTTGCCGCTGGTTCTGGTCCTGATCTTGGCGCTGCTGCTCGTCAAACGTCTGCGTCGCGACGACGCTGCTGAAGGTGGAGCTAGCCTGGTCGAACTGCGACGACTGGGTCAGGATGGCCGAGTTGGTGGCGATCGTCTCTTGCAGGGTCTGGGTGATGACTTGGGTAACGTTGCCGTTGACTATGGTGCTCACGATTTCTCTCTGGCCTTCACGGCGGTTATCGCCTCGGTTGCCTCCACGGTTTCCACCCCTGTTGTTGCCGCGGTTCCCCCCGCGATTGCCTCCTCGGCCACGGCCAGGCTTGCCAATGATCTCTTTGCCGTTCACAAGCCGACGGCATTGCGCGTTGGTGAGGCCGATATTGTGCAGCCCGGAAAGAAGAACGTTTTGCCGAGCGGGAATGGTGCCCTGGATGAAGCGAGAATTGAACCGTGTGACGCCCTTGAGCAGATTGAAGAGGTCGACATTGAGGAATAGCGGTTGTGCGCCGATGAGGAAGGTCACGCCCTCCGTGCAGGGCGGCGTGGTCAAGCTTCCGACGTATCTGAAGGTTGGGATGGAAGAGATAGTCCGAGAGAGAAGTCCAAAGTCAAAATTGCGAAGAGCAATCTGTTGACCACGGTTGCCAATGCGTGGGGAGTGGGTGATGATGCGCTCCAGGTCGATAAAGCCACTGCGACCGGTGAGTTGGAAGAGAAGAACCATCACGGCGATTTGCGATGGGTTGCCTAGCATTGGGTTAGTACGAGCCAATACCGGCGGGGGGTCAGGGTAAGAGAAGACATACCAATTCGAGAATGGACCAAATGCAACTCCAATGGGAAATGTTGCCCAAAGATCCGGTGCTCACTAGGAGTATGGAAATGGAACTGCTCCAATCTAAACTCGCCGACTCCGCCAACCAAAGTTGTGCCATTCAGAACAACTTCCGCCGTTGTTCCCAAGTTTTGAAAGAGGATATCTTGTCTCGGGATATTGGAGCGAATGAACCCAGCAGGCTCAATTGGGATTCTCCGATCCAAGTTGATTGGGGATTGTTGCAGCCCAATGCCGCAGAGAATGTTTTGGCGGGAGATAGAATGCCAGTTCGTGGGACCCCGCACAGAGCTATAGTCGAAATTTGGAAGCTCGCCAATGCCGCCTAGGCCACGCGGATGGAGGAATGTTCCATGGGCACAGGAGGAAAGAGCGGAACGAACGTTGAGGAGAAGGAGGAGGAGTGAGTAGAACACAATCATGGCTGAAGCAGGTCTCAATGGAAGAGGGAAAGCAGAAAGAAAGAAAGAATGGAAAAAGCTCTTCCTGAGAGGACTGGGGGGAAAAATTATGCAAGAAAAGGTGGCAAATAAAGAAGAGAAAGAAAGAACGTACAGGGTCAGTTCTATATTGTGTTACCTGCACAACAACCACGACAACCGGGCGAACTGACTGACGGCAAAGCAGGGTGAGTGGAGCCAGCGAGGGATCTATTTATGTCAAGCTCCCCATCAAGAATGCGACCCTGTTGCGAGTACAACAAGCATGCCAAAAGGGTAATCAGGCAGGGGGAACGGCGGTACAAATGTGTCAAGTGTGCCTCAACGCTGATTCAACCAGCATGAAATGGGTAACTTGACGGATCCCCGTGGCCATTTTCGGATATCCACATGGGAGCGAGAGCTGCTGGAGGGCTCAAAGAGGGAAAGGCTTTGTTCTGGAACATATTTCAGTGCCCAAGTTCCCCCGTTCGAGGAGAGGGTTGGGAGCCCCGGCGTGTGAAGAAAAAAACACGGCAACCTGCTGGATTCGTGTTTGAAAGAAACCCCAGTCTAATACAGCAACACTTGGCTCTGGACGGAGCAAATTTCTTACCCCTAGGGGCTTAGACTGTCCCGAACGTTGGAGTTCGCTGAGGTTGCATTAGGCCCAGCTCCAAGAGCGAGAGCTCGCGAAGCAACCAAGATTCCAAGAAGCTGCCAGAGAAACAGGGACAGGAGCTGAACATGGATGTGAAGAGTGCCCAGTGCGATGCCCCGTCCGCCCAGTAATGCCGCAATGGCGCTGGTCGTGATGCTGATGATGCCAGGGGTCAGGGCAGTTGTGAAGCATTGCACGTCGAACGTCGACGGAGATGGAACGGCTTGGCAGTCCGCGCCAAGCCCTCCGCCCAGAGTCTTGACGATGCAGGAGCGCGGAATTTTATTGCTCTTTAATTCCCCCGGCGGAAGAAATAGGGAGGGGCTTCTGGCCGCCTTATCAAGGACGCTCCGTTGAACGCACAACACAATCAATGCACCCAGAAAGCCTGCCAGACACTACAGAACGCTTCGCGACGAAAGAAAAATACACACACGCTAAACTGGCAATCCCCTGCCTAGCATTCGCTCATCTGCTCTCGACCCTGGCCGCAAGCACCAGCCCCATATCCGCGAACTCCCGAAAGACCTCTCCACTAGCTTTGCCTTTGCCGTCAAAAACCACACCTTCGTCCTTCAACAGCTTTGTCTTCTCGACCGAGTACTCTCCCCCATTCCCCCACTTCCCTTTGTAACCGCCAATTGTGCGGTCGGTGGCAAGGACCCGATGACACGGCACCTCAGGGGCAAACGGATTAGTCTTCATCGCGTTGCCGATAGCACGGGCCGATGACGACAGATGTGCCGACAGAGTCGCATACGTCGTCCAGCGCCCACGGGGAACGGACAGGAGAGTGCGGTAGACCAGGCGGCGATAGGGGGTTAGACTCGGATGGCTGGAGATTCGGTGAAGGGAGCGAGCGAGGGCTTCCTGGTCGAGTGCGAACGGATACTTGGGGATCGAGCACGACGATCGCGATTGCGGTTTGACAGGCTTGGCGCCGGCATCTGTGGCCAGGACGCGGCGTTGGATCTTTGCTGCCCGTCGTCGGTCGGGTGTCTGCGCAGTGATCATCGTGCCCTTGCAGATAACGTGCAAATCAAGCACTATCGCCTCAATGCTTGGTATGAACCCGGTTGAGTGTGCCGAAGACTGACCCTAGATGCAGAGATCGACTCAAGGATCGACTCGCTTTTATGTACCCCGGCGTCCGCTCGATGTGACGTAAAAGCCTACTGCTGATATGGCGAATTGCAGCTTGTCATCTGTCCATGAACCTTTGTGATCTGTCATCTTCGTATTTTCCATCCTCTCTCATCTCGCCATCGCCGTTCGCGTCGCTCGCGTCAGGCAGACTGCGGCTAAAGTGACAAATCAACGCGGAAACCCACATAGCCTGATTGTATCCAATCAGAAGCCAGCCTTCGCACTGGCTCTACGCTAAACCTGAAGTGGAAAGGTCTAGGTAAGTGTGATTTGAGCAAGAGTTCAGGTGAGACTGTGCCTGTCACGAACTCTGTCATCACCGTCAGAGGTTCGGCAGCTTCATAGCAGATCTCTGCACGGCTGATCCCTGGACGTACTCCTCTCTGGCCAGCCTCAACGGGTGTTTTCCATTTGAACCTTCTTCAGCATCAATTCATTGAAGCCTTGACTAAAGAGGACTGATGCAGCTGACAAGATAGGAAAAGCACAGATTACATTAGTAGCTCTTGTTTTTTTGCTATTTGTCCTGTCACAGCTGCACTGCAGCCAAGCAGAGAAGTATGTGTCAGGTTGATCCTTCTCGACAAAGCTACCAAGCATCGTTTAGCGTTCAGCATTAAACTCCCCTATTGTTTACCGTGTACCTCTTTGACATCCCGTTTCCCCAATTCCTCATCCAGCTCCCCACTCTTCAGTTGCGCTGCTGCCTGGGAGAAATCGGGGTTGCCCATTTTAAGTTGAGCGAATGTTCTCTCGGCGTCCCAGGTCCAGGGACTATCAGCCGCAAACAGGAGATCCATATCCTCCAAGGTTCGCTGGTTAGACTCTGGGTAGAGTGCCCAGACCATGGGGATGGTGATGACGTTGCTGATAGCGAAGATATAGAGAGTTTTCTCGCCAATGGAATCGAACATTACAGGGCAGAGGAGGGTCTGAGATCGATTAGCCTCTGGGGAGCCAAAAGAGGGGTTGAAAGTTCGGAATGATGTACCAGCCAGCCGTTTCCAACGCTCCATCCCACTACACCCCATGCGTTTCCTTTGCCACGGACTGCGAGCGGGAATATCTCGGCAGGATATAGCCAAGGTACGGTCAACCATGTCGCTCCAAAGACAAATGTGAAGACAAAGATCATAGCTGCAGCTGCAGCCCCGTAGCTGGACGCCTTTGACGCGTCACCGGCGTTGGTGGCGTTTATCGCAATTCGTGCGAAACCGCCAGCGAGGAACATCGCAATGCCTTGCCCGACTGAGCCCCAATAGAGCGTCCACCGACGACCAATGCGATCAAGCGTAAAGACGCAAATTAATGTCGAGAACTATTTACTAGTTGTTAGCACCAGGCGACTAGCCACATACAAGCTATTTACCATGTAAAAGATATTATTCAGACCGCTAATCCACTGGCTCTTCATGGCATCAAATCCCGCAATTCGGAAGATCGTTGGCGCATCTACTAAACGGTTAGCAAAAAGCCCGGCCAGTTTTGGAAATGCGATTCGCCAACGAACAAATGGTGACACCAGCAATGCCAACCCATTCCTGCATGATTTGGAGCCAAACGACCAACTCGACACGTCTCCCTAGATGCAACTTTCCTGTCCCGCGGCCTGTGAACATCGAGAAATAGGAGGTGCTATAAGACAGTGACTTTTCTAGCTCTGCAACGTGCTTGATATCTTGAAACTCCGCTTCTGCTCGCGCAATGTCCTCACCCTCGTCGCCACGGAGCCTGCCAAGAATGTATCGTGCTTCGTCCTCTCGGCCCATCTTCACTAGCCATCGGGGAGATTCGGGGAAAAACCACACCGTTGCCAGAAGAATGAACAGGGGAATAATCTGGAATGCAATGGGGAATCTCCACCGGAATGGCGATGCTCCGTTGTCGATGAACGACAGACCACTATGCACCATTGTCAGCTTCTATCTCCAGACAAGTGGTTGTCTAATTTCAAGTCAGGAGACTATCACTGACAATTCCAGCCAGTATGCCACTACGACACCAAATATATTGAGAGTAAATTCTATGGCGATGAATTGCCCTCTCGACGTATGTTCTGCGGTCTCGGTCGCCCAGACAGGGACAATGGCGTTAAGGATGCCCGTTCCAAAGCCGTTTATAAGACGTGCTATCAAAGATTGAGCGCTCAGTTTGCAACCGGGAAGTTCGTACTGCAGCTACCCACCAAAAATCATCCAGGTATTGTTCTGAGCTGAACACTGCAATGCAGCTCCAATAACCCCCCAGACTGAGCCCAGCGCAATCGACTTGATTCGTCCGATCCGATCACCCACCCATCCCCCGAATAAGGCCCCTATCAAGGTTCCCAGGTAGTATACAGAGACAATGCCCCCTTGTAGCAGGCTGTCCGTGATAACCGGTGTGTTTGGCGAGCCATTGACGGTCTCAGTGTGGCCAAACTTCATGAGGTCGATGTAATCCTTCGCATTATTGACTCCGCCCATCATACCCTGGTCGTAACCAAAGAAGAAAATCGATAATGCGGCGATTGAGTTGACTGCGATCAGCAGCTTCCGCTTCTTTAGCCGATTGGCTATGTTCCAAGAAGAAATTTGGCTCTTCATGACGACGAAGGAATCTCTCCGTGCCGAAAAACCAAAATGCAACAAAAATTCAATTATTGTAGGCCTCGAGTCAGGAAACGAAGAAGTCGATCGGGGAACCACATGCAATATATAGCCCCAGGGAAAATTTTTCTTGCAGTTTTCCGGGGCATTTTTTCGTCTGGGGAACACTTGTGGATCGCCTGGTTGAGTAACCCGCCACGCCCACCCGCGATTCCCATCCTAATGCGGAAGCCACAGGATATCGGTGTAATTGAGAGCCCCATGGAGGCCGACCCCATGTCGCGCAACGGTGCTAAAACTTTTGAAGAATAAATCCTACGCCGCTTGGGCGGCTAGATAGCGGGACTAGTTTTCTTTCCGTCGAGGGAGGCACGGCACGAAAACCACTGAAATCAGCGATGGCGATGTCCCCATGTGTCACGGTTGGGCAAGAGATGCGTGCGGTGGAACATGGTGGGACCGAAGCTGAACGTCATAGACTCATTGGAAGATAGTTAGCCACCTGAAGATCATCGGAAATATTCCCCAGGTAGGAAAAGCCCACGGCCGATCCTAGAAAATTTAGCCAATCGCGAGAACGGGTCTCCATCGGCACAGAAAACATAACCATCCGAATGGGGAGACTCGTTGTTGCCCGCCGAACCACGATTGACAGATGGGGATATTCCGCGGCAGCCATTCCCTAAAAGGCAATTCCGAGTTTTCTTAGTGGGTCGGCTCGACCCTGGATTAAGTGCCGACTGCCGAAACGAAACGGGCCGCGCCTCAAACAAGCACTTCGCCATTTTATAGCGATATCAAACCGGTGACCTGAGAAAACTATTGACAACAGTCGTTCTCATAGCCCTATAGAAAGCATACCTAATCGCCTTGCAAGACTTGTTTTCCTAGGGACTCTTGGCTAGAGCTCATTTGCGCCAAATTTGTCTAAAGCGTCTTCGGAAATTGTTCAAACCCTTTTATCAATTCAAAAAAGAGAATTCAGTCGGAAAGAATCCGATCTGCAAGCAATACTTGAATATTAAGAAGTTTTCAGAACAACTTCTCTAGACTTATTGAACGAAATGGTGTCTTCCTTTGCTCAATATTCATGGACGCGGGTTAGGTATGCCATGATGACGGCCGGCATTTGAGAAAAGCCATGCCTTCATCGTGCACTGCTAGGTCTAGTGACCTCAACCCCTCATTTCCGAGATACGTCCATGTTTTGAGAACGGAGGAAGCCAGTTATCAAGTAGAGTCGTCAATGCTACACGATTAGTAGTCAATTGTGACCGGCACAATGGTGAAAAATGCAATAAGAACCTAGAAGGGTGGTTACCCATTGAAAAAAATAGGTTACTGTTGCAGGAATGAACCAAGGCGGGAGCAAGCATAGCGACTCAGGCGGGTCCGGCTCCGTGACCATTCAGCAAGGTGGTTTTCAGGTTGAGAATTGGGCCACAAATACAACTCAACGATGCACAGGTACTAGAGCTTTGCTATACGGCAAACCAAAGTAGTCTTTGATCTAACCCAAGCTGTGCTAATGAGAAGAGCGAGTCCCCCAATAGCTTGGACCGGGTCACGGTGTGTCCCAATTCCGAATGGTTCCTCTTCGGCTCCGAAGGTCTTGGTCTTGGAATCCGGTCTATATGACCTCCTCGAGCTGCATAATGAGATGGGTCGCCCGTATGACTACTAAAGCAGAAAGGGTATTCTGGATCTCAGAATATCAGATTGGCTGTGCTTGGAGGGTAGACGGTTGAGCTGCTTCAGTGATCATGGACGGGCCACATGACGATAGGAAGTCTAGGCCCTACGCAGTGCAAGTCAGCAGTAAAAGGATGACTGCAGACACGAGGGAATGCTGCTGCTGTGCTGCGCCCTGCCGTCGCTGTCGAGTGCGAGAGAGAGAAAGTGAAAGAGAGGGAGAGAGAGGGGGAAGAGTGACAGGAAGTGTGTGTGTGGAAGAGCAAGTGAGCCGGCGCCCACGTGATTGGGCTTGGCTCCAATTGGCTGCTTGGGGCTGGTGCTGCTCGTCGTCAATCATCTGCAACCGCCAGCCTATGCCGGGACAGATTGGGCCGTCGATCGCTGATCTGCGATGCCGGTCTACCAGAACGAGCCTTTCAGCCTCAAGATGTATGCTCCACGCTTGAGCTCTGGCTGCCTCGGGCTGTGCGAGCAGCAGCCTGGGCCTGGGACTGACCCGAGAATCTGACCACCCCTGCTCGCCGCCCAAGTAAGATCCCAAGGAACTAGTTATACCCCATATTGAACACACTGCCCTAGCTTTCTCCCTCGACTGGCTAGGCATTTGGACCCGATCTCTCCCCGCCTAGGCGCCATGATGGAAAATGCCCAAATCCATCAATGATCTGAAGAACATGTCGTACTACTTATACGAGCTCGGTGTCCAAGATCGTATTTTGGGGGGAAAGCGGCGTTACTCTGGGTTCTATCAACTAGCAACCAGAGTCGATATCGGCTGGAAAATCTTGGCGGTGCTTCTAGATGGAAAGCTCCGTGCCGTTGTGCGACGTAGCCTTCGGTCATAGGGCTTTTGCTCAATGTGCGTACCGTCTCTTCAAGTCTAAGGCAAGGCAGCATTTCATGTGGCAGCTACGTTGGCTTCTTGACCGAAGCCATTACCCGCTGTGTTTCCTTGCAGTGTGTCAATTTTCTATGGAGTACGGAGTACATGCTCCATACATAGTGTCGACATGCGGGATACATGTCGTGGCGTTGCTCCGTCACCATGCACTTCGCCAATCGTATCTACGCAACACTCTAAGACCAAACTGTCCTATGAGCTTCTCCTCATCTTCGTATTTGAAGATATAACCTCAAAGGTGGGCAGGCGACCAACCGCCATATGACGCGGGAAGCTTGACGGCGGGTCTCTCGGGCGTCGATCACTGACAACGAACAGCTGAGTCTAAGGAATACGACCTGCAAAGCTATTTTTACCACCAATAAGTTGGACAGAGCTTGGTAGACGAGAAATTCTGCCTTGTCGAAACAGAGGGAGGTCTTCGAAACAGCTCGACCTTGGGGCCCCTCAAAAAAAGATATAAAGAGGGAGCAGAAACCCCGTCTTGCTCATCCGATATCACTGCGGTCGTTCAGCAATACAGCAAGGATTTCCAAATCAAACCATTGAACCAATTTCTAACACGCTCATCAATTGAGATCACTATCCACGAGCAAACATGAAGGCCTCATTCTTCTTCGTCCTCGCCGCAACTCAAGTTGCCAACGTGCTGGCAGGCCCTGCGCCCGCCCCCGCTGCTGAATTAGGTACGGGTTGCCACCCAGGAGCGTCCCAACTTTCCACTTGAAGCAATGACCTGACTCGAGACCCTGTTCCGATAGACACCAACAAGGTCGAGACGCTTCAGGGCAACTCTGTCTCTGCTCAGCAACTCGGTGAAGTCTCCACCGCTGGTACTCAGGGTGAGTTCCCGCTGGCCCACAATTGCTTCCCTCTCCGCATCAGCAACATAGCTCACGACCCGCAGACTGCGTCCGATGCTCCTACCCATGCAGCGCCTATTGCTGCCCTCGATCTTCAGGCTATTGTGTCTACTACAATGGCAGATGCTACTGCCCACGCCGTTAATCAGAGGCCTAGAAGCTCTTTCCGCCCTAAGGGCTTACTATACCACGGATTAGTTCCTGCAGCGAGCAAAGCCTGGGTATGAAAGCTGACATGGTGACGCTCTAGTGGACATGTAGGAGAGCAGTGGGGGTTATGCAATATGAACTTTCGGGGATAACACACTCGTTTATGTGCATGTGTCGTCTTTTGTGATTTATATCCCGGCAGCTAGCTCCAAGGCCTACAATACACACATTCTCTGTGCTCAACTTCACACCCTCGAATACCATTACGTATGTACATACGTGGAATGCATCGATGCTATGATCCATTAGATGACTCGCAAGGAGAGCATCGCGGTCTAAAAGGTATTGGCAAAAACCGCCAAACATCCGAGTTACTGAGGCAAAGCTTTCAGGGTTTCCCTTAGGGGCAGAGTGAGGTTACTTACTGGGGGCAATAAGAGCCCACTCTAAGACCCATTGGTGCGGTTGTCAAGCTTAGTAGTTGTGAAATGAAATGCCTGGCTGGAGTCCTCACATCAAGGACATATAGGCCTGTAACAGAGTTGTCTGGTGGCTCTTCAGAAACTCACTGTGGATAATAAGAGTTTACGAAAAATAATGAATAGTAATAATAATACAATGGACCTCGTCTATATGAGGAATAACAGTCAACAATCATCATAATTCCCGCCGTGTAGGCAGCGGGAGGAGTTTTTGTAAAGCTTCCATCTTCTGCTCGCTTGTGACATCCGGGCCCCACTTCCACCCGAAACCCGCTGCGGGTTTGGTTTCAGATGGATGATGTGCCTTGGCGAGAAGACTTGCTCTGGTTTCCACTCCGCGTTTCTGGCCGCGATGCCTCTTGCTCCCCTTTCCTTTCTCAACTCGGCCCGAACCGCGCATCGGCCTCGGCGCATGCTCCTCTTCGTGTTCCGATGGTTGCGCACCACCGGCTCCTGAGTCTGGGGGTGAGCTGAGATCCGAGGTGTTCCCGGAGACTCCGAGATCGAGGATATCCTCGTCACTCTCCTGGTACATTTCAGAGAGTCGACCAAGCTTCTCTCGGACCTCACGAGGCAGACACATACTACACCAACTTCCCAAGGCCAGCACACCGCGTCTAATTGCGGCCATTGGGGCCCCATGCCATGTCCGGGGCGGGGGCTGTGGACCTGGAAAGAGATCGCGATCAAGAAAAAATAGGTTGTATAGCCCCCCAGTGCTCTCAGCCAGAATTGTGCCGTTCTGAACTTGGTAGCGGCGATAGTCTTCTGCCGTTGGGCATCCGCGCGGAAGAAGCATCTCCTCGGTGTATCGAGCAATGATTCGCCTTTGTCTGTCAATTTGTTCAAACCGGATAAAGAAATCCAGATCAGCGGGAATGAAAACCAGCCCTGGATGGTAGGGTTGGTCAAAGGCGGCATGACAATTGGGACACAGAGCAATGCCATTCAAATATGAGGAGAGATCGAAGTTTAGAACATTTAGGCTTCTGAGTTGGTAGATCTTAGAGTGGCTATCAGCAATTTTGCCAAAGCTAAGGTTGAGCAAGAGATAGTATTGACCGTACGTACAGCCGGATCAGCTTGCGGAACTACATGAGCGGGTTCGATGTGACGCCACCCGCAAACCCAGCACCTACCACCGCTAAAATCACCAATCCTCGCCGCTTCTAGAATCGAAAATGCAGGAGATGATTTGTGCGCCAGAGAAGAATTATATTCGCTTACCGAGCCTGAGGGCCAGCTCACAACGGGATCTTCCATTAGTAGTAACTACTACTACTAGTAGTAGTAGTTCTACACCAGATGTTGTGTTGAACATTCCCTTTTACGGAAGCTGACCTCTTTCAGTAGCTGTTGTGGGTCCCCAACCCCTAGCGTGCTGCCTAACTAGGTAGGCTCCTATACTTGGCGTTTTCGGTCCGATGCTTCTCCGGCATCCATAGGCTCAAAAGGGAAATCAGCAGATGAGGGGTGGGGGCCGGCCAGGCAACCTTCAGATCTGTCTGCCTCTCATGGTCTACTGAAGGGCCTACGGAGGGTGGCCCCAAAGTCCAAAAGTCGCTGCAGCTGAATACGGTGTGATAAGATTTGTTAGGGGTGATCGCTAAGGCCAGGGCCCGCCCATAGAGACTCGGAGCCTTACAGCTGGTAGCTTAGTCTTCCTTACTAGCGTTTGCAGCGACTTTTGGTCCACCCCTCCGTACAGAGGCGTGCGAGGGAAATACTGGCACTCTTGGTAGACAGCACCATCCTTGATTTTTTACAGTTGGTCCTGGTAATCATAGTTTCAATCTAAGTTCTGGTCGGTACCCTCAGCTAGGGACAACACGAATTGCATTCTCATTCGGTCTGGCCTTCGTCCCAAGGACAGGAGTACATTGTGGCAAGTGAATCACTCAAAGATCAGCAAATGCGAGCTCGTACAGCCAACCAACGATCAATTGACCATGCTTCACCATGTGGTTGAAGTTGAGCTTCTCGATGGTGTCTTCGGGAGTGTGGATGTGAGGGTTGTCGTGCCTTCCGTCGGATTCGTGCACGTACGCCGACGGGAAACCGTTTCTGCTTGCCGACGCATGGTCAGAGCAGGCATAACCGCAGGTGTCGTCGACAAAAGCGATGCCGGTGTACTATCCGCAAAGTGTCAGCATCGCTCAGCAGGCTCAGATATAACGGGATGCCCAAAGGGTCCCAAAACGACTCTGGGTGGAGAAAGCGTTGCAAGGAATTCGTCTTACCTCTTTGATGACAAGCCTGGTGAATGCGGTCAAGGCTGGGGTGGTGAAATCAGTAACCACGCCAAATGCTTCTGGCAAGTTGGCGTTCTCTCTGCCCCTGGTATATCCAGTCATGTCCTGGTTCAGCATGGCCTTGACAGGCTTCCTGTCGGCTCTATATTTTCTGAACAGGTCTTGCGAGCCGAGCAATCCCGCCTCTTCACCAGCATACCAGTGGAACTCAATGGTATTCTGTGCCTCTCCCCGAGCAATCTTTGGAGACGAGACGATCGCACGAAGAGCATCGAGAATGGTGACAGAACCGCTTCCGTCATCATCGGCTCCTGGTGCGCGGCCGGTTGGCTGTCTTCCGTTGATGCTATCCTGATGGGCGCCAACAACGATGGTGTTCTTGCTCTTTCCGGGAATGGTGGCGACAATGCTAGGCTGGATGAAAGAATGCTTGATCTTCTGAACAGTGGCGCCACGGATGCCGGCAGCCCTGATGATCGCGTTGACTTGATCGTACATCCACTCTGCAGACTGGACGCCGGTCTGGGCCCTGTAGTACCGGTTGTGGAATGAAGAGAACTTCTCAAGATCTTTCCGCATAGCGCTTGCGGAGAGTTTGCTGAAAAGCGGTCTCACTTCCGACGAATATCTCAATTGCGTGGGGAACTGCGCAACGATATCCTCAGCAGCGATGGAGACTTCGTCTCCGGGTGCGTCGGTGATGTCAAAAAAGTTGACATCTTGCTATGGAGCAGAATATCCGTCAGCTCAACTACGTCTAGTAGCATACGTTCCGCCACCAGGCAGCCCAGAATATTCATACCTCCTTCAATTTCCACTTTTCGGCCTCAGTGACCCAGCGAGTCTCTCCAGGTGCGAGCTCAATCAAGAATTTTTCAACACCACCCGCAGGCTTGACGGCCCAAACGCTCGGGCATGCGATGGCGCTTAACGCCAACACAGTGAGGGTCTTCATGTTTGGAATGCGGATGGTTCACGACTGGGCAAGATACTCAGAACAGCACAAGAAGGGAAAACTTCGCACGGCACATTTCCCAAGCATCAGATCGGTGGGACGCCGAGGTCCTTTATAGCAAAATTCCGGGCCCATCAGGTTCAATGGATGCCGTGAGGGTGTTTCAACCGCCCACCTGAAAACCTAGTCGAGCGCAATCACACTCTGTTTTGAAGGGGGGCCCCTGTCCCGGGGTTATCTGAACGGTGCAGGTATGATTGTTTCCTCCCATAATTGGACACCGAAGGGACCCGGAACGAGTTTGAGCGTTATTCTTAGCAGTCAGCCCAGCCTTTCAGAAGCGAAAGGGCAAACAAAACGCGGGGTTCAGCTTGTCAATCAGCCGAACGGGCTGCAGGCATTCCAGCGGATATGTTCGGGCATTTTGTTTTGATTTCCCTGCAGAAAGTGTGGCCTGAAACAAGCGGCGGGTAGATGAGATTAGGGAGTATGGCGTGAAAGTTTTGGAGGGAGATCTTTCAGGGAACCCAAGGCCTTTAGTCTGTTGCAATTCGAAGTGATGCCCTGCTTGGCATGGGCGCTCCCACTCTCAGGAGGTAACGCTCAGCGCGGGGACAAACTTGGCGTTTACGTAGGTTTCAACCGTGTAAGATGATTCTGCAGATCTTCCGGGGCCCCAAGCGGCATAATGCGGAGAGCGCACCAAGGATGTAACTCCAGACAAAGTCGGGCTTCGATGTTTATGCTTCTGTGTCGGGATGCCGCCGAATCTCAGGTTGCCGATGGAAGTCCAGTTTGAGATGCTTCGGCGCCTTGCACCAATGAGTTCGTCGGGCCGGCCTTTCAAGGCTCGAGAACCATGTAGCATGGAAGTAATTCTCGTGCAGTTAGCCAGGCCGGGCATGTCGACTCGGAGCTCTCGCCCTGCGCGCGCGCCCAAGAAAGAGCGCGAACGTGCTTGGTGTCAGCAAGCCCCAGCCAAGGCCCAGCCAAGCTTCATCTGGTGCGCGTTGTTCGGTAGTATTAATCTGAATTCCCGCAGCGTCTGTGGTTTGGTGGGCAAGACTACTACATATCCGTCCCGGTTTGAAGAGATGGTTCCCGCCCATCGGATCTAGATGTCTGTGGCTCGCTCTGGCCACTAAAGGCGAGAGCCGGGTATCCCTACTGACCTCGCAGTAGAGAGGAGTGTATAAGAAGCACATGTTCACCATGAATAGTATCGAGTTAGTAATAGTAGTAGTCACGAGTTACTCCGTAGTGATACCTCGGACAGCGAAGGGACAATATCACACATGCTTCTGCTGGGCTCGGTAGGCAGATGTATGGCGGAGAGCACAGAGCAACACACACGGGCAGAGACAGCAGATGCGAGATGCAGAGAATGAATTCTGTTGGCACTCATTTTGTTAATCAGTTGGCTAGTTAGTTAATCTGGACCCCTGACGCGCTACCCCTTTTCTTTTGTTCTAACTGATTGGTGAGTCTTCAACGACATGTCACTCCCCAACGTGAGCTGGTCTCTTCCATCGCGAAGAAGCTTTGTTTCTCCAGCCTACTACCATCTCGTAAAATGGGTCTTCGGCACTGGATATCATCCCGGATCAAGCGACATGGCACGCGTCGTTCGCAGAACGAGAGGAAACCGCCTCCATGGACCCGCACGACGCCGTGTCGCCGCCCACTGACTCCGCCGTCCTGTCCGCAGTCGACACCGGATCCCGCCATCGCAACTGCTGGCAGTCCGCTCTTTGCACTCCCATACGAACTACGCCTTGAAATTTATTTCTTTGCATTTGGCGGCGGTATTGTGCACATGGATCTACGGTTTTCGCGCCCGGACCGACACATCGTCGAGTTACCAAACGACCCGGGAATGATCCCCCATGCGTTGATCGATTATGATAAGTCTCCCCGCCTGCACGATTCTACACCCCCCGCCTGGCATTGGTGGAGCTCAGTCTGTCACCGCAGCCCTGAAAGAGAGCCGTGGATGGACAAATGCCGCATGGGCTTCGCCCATTGCACGCTGTTTCCTGGAAAGGCACCTGACAAGTGCCGCGTGGGGATCATGGGGTGGCTGCTTTCGTGTCGGCAAGCGTGAGTTTGATAACTTCGATCTTGAATCCCTGGCTTTGGCCAGTGCTCATCCACTCCCGATGCTTCTTCTCCGGGCTGACGTTGACCCTTCTTAAGCTATAAGGAGGGGATTGACATCCTCTACTCAACAAATACCATCCACATAAGGAACATCCTACTCGCAGCCAACCTACCTTCGCTCGTGCCCTCTCAGCATTTGGCTCGCGTTACCTCGTTGGAGCTAGTATGCAAAGTTGACATTATGCTCAATAACTCCAGGAGCGGCCTGGAAACACATAACGAGACAGGGTGGCTGGACTTTGATGCGCTCGTGTCATCACTGAAGTCTGGTTTCCCTGGATTGCGCAAGCTGAACCTCGCACTCTATTCAACAGAAAAGATGATTCCGCCGTACCACCTCAGCACCTCCCAACGGGAGAACGTTGAGCGAGTCTTGACAGCTATTGATGGACTTGCACAAGCGTTGAAGCTAACCACTTTTGAGCTAGCCCTGCAGAACTTGGTATATTCTGAACTTGCCGATGAGGCCAGGAAGCGTGGGCAGTCAGAGATCTCTCATTCGATGTTTGGATCGAAACAGCTCTGGCGTCCGGTTGCTGCAGATCTGGGTTACTGGGTCTGCGATGGGCCGGAGGAGCAGGGGTCATTCATGCCGCACTGTAGCATGGGAGGGCCTCCTGTCTTCACTGATGAACTGTACCGGGCCTGTGAGGAGGATTGTTACTTAACTTTTCGCCGACCACGAAGTCCGGCTCTCTAGGTCCTAGTTTAGGTGCATCCCTGGATTGATATTATTAAACGGAGTGTTTGTGCTCCTGAAGCGAAGCACCAAAGGCCATGCACATACAAATGCGGCTATTTGTGGCCATGACTTGCCTTTGTCTCAACCTATTGGTGTTATCGAAGGCCCAAACTAATTGTTTGCGAAATTTTCCAAAGACCTTCCAGGGGGCAGAGAGCAAACATGCAGGGCCTTCATGACTTAGGCGAACAGCATGCGCTAATGTCAACAACGGTAGTAGTGCCAAGGTGCACGTTGTTAATGGATGCCAAAAGCAAATAAAGACATCATAGCAATGAAAAACTTATTACACACTGATCTAAAAATCCTGCTAAAACTAAGTAAAAATGAAAGCTTTCAAAGGTGAGAGCATTGTTAGTCCAAGCCATTGAATGCCAACCAAGGATCAACTTCTAGGATCCTAATAACTTCAAAACAGAACCATGGTACTACCGGTCCCTGATTTCCTGCAGGGCAAACCCGCAACTCTTGAGCTTGTCATAAACAGATTGTGAGGACAGAGAGAGAGAGAGAGAGAGAACAGGAGCCATGGAGGGATGATGCTTGTCTTGGCGCTGGCGGCTAAGGGGTGGGATTTAAGCGCCCGATACCCCCGCGCGCTAGACCCCCAAGGCTGCATCTCCTCACGTTGTTGCCGGTGGTCTTCATCGTCGGTTCTTTAAGTATTCAAACATTCATTTTTCCATTCATACTATTCTATTAATGGCACTCCCTTTGGAATGATGGCAGAGCCGATACAGCCCCTCAAACGATCTCTCACTCTTTCTTCAAAACCCCCTCGCCGGGTGCGACACTCGCTCGGCTCGTACGATTCCCCCGGCGCTTCTATCCCTTCAACCGATCTCCTGTTTTACCATCCCTCCGCCGCTATCATCAAATTTGAACTTCCCCAGTCCCCGAGCTCGAGCCCCATTCTCCCGGATTTGGACTACCCCGTCGATGCGATTGAAACCTTGCCATGGAGAACAAAGTCCGAGAAGGTTGCCGCGAACGGAGCGCTGCGAATAGAGAATATCCCTGGATTAGGTTCTTTTCTTAAATCGGGGCAGGTTGTATACGCACTGTTGAAGAACTGCCAGTGCTGGTGTGTTGACGCAAAGTCGACGTTTGTTCTGCGGGTTAGGAAACTCACATACTATCGAGTCGAGTTCCCAAATGAGAGTGATGAGGACCTGCGAAAGATAGCGGAGTGGAAGCAGGTGCTGTCAGGTATCATCCGATACGAGATCACACCGTGCCCGTTTAAACGAGAGTTCTCCGTGGAACTGCCGGAGGAAGCTAGGACGCCCAAGAAGAAAAGGGCATGGCGTCCGAAGACAGTGGCCGGTTTACCACCCCCGGATTTTGAAGGAAGCGTATCCTCCGAGGACCGCTCTGCGAGTGAAGTTGGAAGTACTGGCGACGATACGGACCGTCAGAGCAGTAGAAGTGGACGGAGCGGAAGCTTATCCGAACGTTCCCTTGACGCTCGGAGTCGCCCATCGTCGTCGCCTATACTGATTCCTCGTAGGACTAGCCTGCGGGTGGTCTCAGAGCCAGCACAAAAGTTTGAGACTTTGGTTGCGATATTTCAGCCAGAGCCTGAGCCTGAAGATGGCAACGGTTCTTATGACGATAGCGGAAGCATCGCGTCTTCCACTTCTTCATTTCATTCGCTCAGAGATGGTCCGTCCTCGCCTCCTTCACCGCCGTATTCCACTCCTCCTTCCCCTCGACGGTTGAGCTTTGCAGAGCCGCCGCCGCCTATGAGCTCGAAGGCAAGTCATAACCGCGATGATTCTACAGCGACCATCGTTGCGGAAACTGCTCATGGTGTAGCCCCTAATGAACCACCCACAGCTCATTGTACTCCCTCCGCGCCCTCTACACCACAGCCGCCACCTATGGCTTCAACAACAAGCCATACCCTTGATGATTCCGTGGCGGTCATTGTTTCTGAAGCCGCACATGGCGCAATCCATATCGAGCCACCCACAAGTGATAGCATTTTCCCCACACTCTCTGCGCCGCAGCTATCACCTATAACCTCAACAACAAGCCACAACTGCGATGATCCTGCAATGACAGTTGCTGCGCATGGCATACGTTGCACAACACCTAATGAGCCACCCACACCTGATAGCATTGCCCCTACACACTCTGCGCCACAGCCACCATCTATGACCTTGATTATAAGTCATACTGGCGATGATCCCCAGGAGATTGTCTCTGAAGCAGCCACTGTTGCCGAAACTGCATATGACACACCCTCTGATGGATCTCCCACAACTGATATCGTTTCCCCCACACTCTTCACGCCGTCCGCATCGCGCGGTTCATTTACCCGTGTACGCTCTCGAAGCAACCTCGAGGTCCCCATAGAACACGCGAACTCGATGGTTCGGCGGCGCATACGTGCGTCACGACAGCGTTCCTTCTCTCCCTTACCGCCGCCCTCAACGATATTTACGCCCGCTCCTAAATCACCAATCAATAATGTAATCGAAGCCATTTTTGAGAAGACATATACATTCGTTCTTGGACCCCCCATACATCTTTTAGTCATGTTTCTCAGATATGCGGCGGAAATAGCCGCCGGAGATAGCAATCCTCGCCCAGCTGGCACTGGGCCAAGGGTACGCGTTCGACGACCGCAAGCGCCGGACGATACGAGAAGGTATTGGAGCGAGGATGATTTTGGCATTCCCCTGTCTCGAAACTCCAGAACCCAAAGGCTTTCTTGCTCAAGCTCAGAGTCGGAGTTGGACTAAGTTGGAACCGTTCAGTTTCCGTTTCAGGTTTTTTTCTGTCTTATATGTTCTTTGGTAATACCGACTGCCTCTTGTGCCAATATGTTTCTTGATACCTTTTCTTTTCGTATGTCGGTTGATAATGGTGCATGTAACGTGGCACGATTCTATTGATGCTTTTTGGTCTATGTATGTAATTCTGGCCCTTCATCTCATCACAACACACCTGGCTCCGTACGTAATATTGAAACCTGTATCTCATTTCCTCATTTCCATGCTGCAAAATATCGTGATATGGCAGTCTATGATGTGGTTGGATATTCCCAAGTAGACGCTTTTCGCAGATCCGAAATCCCAGTTCACTCCACCAAAAAAACTCCAGAAGACGCCAGACTAATGCCGCACAAGCCTCATCCTTGAATAGTAGCCGTGGAAATTCACCTTCGTCCACATATTTCTTCCCCCCCCTGCTTGGAACCTCTAGAAATCGAGCCACCCGCGAACCGTATCAATTCATGCCTTAGTAACTTTGCCTTTTGCCTTCCCTTTCTTCTTCGCACTTCTATCTCTTCTCTTCAAGCCCACCATCCCCGCCTTACACAACTCCGCATATTTCGTATAGAAGCCCTCAAGATCCTCTGGCTGCACGATCGTCGACGCCTTCACCTTTTCCGTCTTGTGGCGGCCGTTTGACAGACGGATCAAGACCGGCGACTGGCCGGGCGGGAACGTGGTTGTGGTGGTTGTTACCTCTGCGGATGTCGGAGCGTCGCCGCCGGTTGCGGTTTTGGTGGTGGTGGATTCGCTAGGTGGTGGGATGGGGAGGAGCTTCTGCGTCAGGAAAATGGAGCCACGAAGTGAGGCGGATTGATTGGCCAAAAGAGCCTTCAGGTGAGTGAAGAACTTAGGTATGGTGTCAGCTAGGTTTGTAGGATCATAGTGCGATAGGGCGATATAATGTTATACCTCGTCGTTGGGGAGATGGCGACCGGCCATGGTGTGGTTGTGTGCCCAGGAGAATAGGCGAGAAACTGACCCACGAACTGCCACTTATATGCTTTTTTGTTTTGGAAAGTCACAATAATAGGATCAAAGTGGTGTTGCTGCTGTTCTCTGGAGGTTACGGCACTGGGATCGCTGCCGTGTTGCTGTCACTTGGGGATCAGTTGATATTGCCAAGACCACAAATGACGCACGGGCCACATCTAATATTTCTGGCACAGAAATGAAAAAAAAAGCAGCTGGGGACACACCGCACGCTTTCTTCGGAGGACTCTCCATTGCAGCTAAGCATCGGCCTAACTGTCATGCCTCGAGTTTCGCATAACACCACACAACTGCCCCGGCAGCTACGCGAAGAATTAGGCCTGAAAGATACCTTCAACGTTGAGGCTAGAAGCACGAACCCCAGGAGTGGACCTTCGAGAAAGGAGCGCCGGAAAGAAGAACGATCGCGAAAAGGCGTCGGACCGAAGCCAACGAAGGGGTTTGAACAACAGCGCAGGCGACAAGTTAAGGATGGGTCTGAGAATAAGGGCCTAGAAACGGGCCGTCCAACGAAGCGACAAGAAACAAATCCGGGGAAACCAGAGAAGCTCAAGTCAATTTTGAAACGGCGGGAACCGGTCGCACAAGAACCGGAAGAATCAGACTTCGATATTGACCTCGACGAAGGAGAAGACGAAAGCGAAACCCCGAAAACCGACCATCTTTCACCTCCCCGCAAAATATCGCGCGGTGTACAAGAGAAGCTTGCGGAAGATGATGCGGAAATTGCGGCGCTAGAAAGGAAATTGGGTCTTAAGGGGAAAAGGAAATTGCCCAAATCCTTCTTGGAGGATGGTCTGGGTGACATCTTAGGTGACTTGGGGTCTGACTCGGAGACAGAGGCGAAAAAGAGGAAACGAGAAGGAGACGAATGGCTTCAACGAAAAAGACAGAAGGCACAGATAGATGCAGAGAGCGGCGGGGAGGAATCTTCTGGGAGTGAGGACGTCGATGAAGATGAAGGAGATATCGCGGGAATGGTACAGGATCTAGATGATGTTGAGGAAGAATGGGAGGGAGAAAGTGCCAACGAAGATGAGGATAGCGAGTTTGAGGGATTCGAGAATGACGATGACGACGAAGAAGGGGAAGCGAAGGCGGCAGTCCAGCAGACCAAGCAGAAAGAAAACCCATACCAGCCTCCTGTCCCTAAGAGTGATACACCCTCTACGAAATACATTCCGCCCTCCAGGAGACTGCAGCCATCAACCGAATCAGAATCTGTGTTGCGCCTACGGCGACAGATACAAGGCCATCTGAACAAATTATCTGAAGCCAACATAATATCCATTCTCGGCGACATCGAGAAGCTATACCAGGGTCATTCCAGGCAGAGCGTGACATCGACGCTCATTGACATATTGTTTGGCTTAGTATGCAGTGGGAGCAGCTTGAATGACACATTCATTATTCTCCACGCCGGTTTCATTGCTGCGATATATAAGGTGATCGGCATGGAATTCGGGGCCGAGTTTGTGCAGAACACAGTCGAGAGATTCGACAGCATGTACGCAAAGGATGATAGAGGGGACTCTGACAGGAAAGATATGACGAATTTGATATCGTTACTGTCCCACCTCTATAATTTCCATGTTATCGGATGCGGCTTGGTGTTTGACTATATTCGTTTATTCTTGGGAGAGATAAATGAGCTGAACACCGAGCTGCTCCTCAAAATCGTGAGAAGTGAGTGCCGGTATTCTCCATTCCCAGGAGACTTATTCCGATACTAATAAGAAATAGACTCTGGGCCTCAGCTTCGACAGGATGATCCTTCTGCCCTCAAAGATATCGTGCTCCTTATCCAGCCGGCGGTGGCAAGAATAGGGGAGGATGCCCTTTCAGTTCGCACAAAGTTCATGATTGAGACGATTACTGATCTCAAAAATAATAAACTCAAGAATGCCCCCGGAGCCAGCATATCATTGGAACATTTAACCAAGATGAAAAAGATCCTAGGCTCTTTGAACGCAAGAAATATCCGAGCCAGTGAACCTTTGAGGATCGGGCGGGCCGATATTCAAAATCTGGACAAAAGAGGTAAATGGTGGCTCGTCGGTGCAAGTTGGAAAGCAGAGGGAGCCGGCAAAATGGATGTCCAAAAGACTGCTGTGAAGCCGGGTGCAGTTCTCCCAGATACTCTAGACGATGATCTGGGTGATGAAAAAGCTGTAGATCTTGTTCAGCTGGCCCGGAGCCATCGGATGAACACTGAAGTACGGCGGTCAATATTTGTCGCGATAATGTCGGCGACCGATTATCAAGACGCCCACATACGGCTGACTAAATTGCGGTTGAAACGGAACCAGGAAACTGAAATTCCGCAGGTTCTGATACACTGCGCTTCCGAAGAGGATACGTATAACCCGTACTACACATTGATTGCGAGAAAACTCTGTGGAGAGCGAAGGATGAAAATGGCGTTTCAATTTTCGCTGTGGGATGTATTCAAGCGGATGGGAGAAAGGGGAGATTTGGATGATGATGAACTTAGTGCCGATGAAGACGAAGATCGATCCTTGAGTATGCGGGCCATTGTTAACCTTGCGAAAATGTACGGTGCACTGGTGGCCGATGGAGGCCTTGCACTTGGCATTCTGAAGACCCTCGACTTCTTGTATCTGCAACCGAAGACTAAGACGTTTGTCGAATTGCTGCTGATCACTACCATGCAGCAAACGCAGCAAAAGTTACTACGCAAACAGCAGAAAAATGGCGAATCGGAGGAAGGTGGCTTTGATGAAAAGCCATTGGTGAACGTGTTCTTGAAGGCACGGGATACACCCCAAGTTGTACCCGGCCTGATATACTTCATCCGAAAAGTTGTTGCCAAATCAGACGTGATGACTTCGAAACGTGACAAGAAACTGCTGAAATGGGGCAGCAGGCTTGCGCTTGACACATTGAAAGTGATATCCGAAGGGGCAAAGTCATCAGCCCCCTAAACCTACTGCCTATACTTTATGGTGCAGAAAGAAGGACTGTTTGAAGGAATACCTTGGTTTACTGACTATATAAATTTTCCATGACGGTTCTCCATGCGCAGTAAAGAGAAAAGATTGTCTAGGCTAGAAATTGAGCGGGCCGAATTCCGTGCCTGGTCCGATATCTCAACATCTTCTCTGAGTAGTAGAAGGCTACCCCAGCCAGCATTCTCCGCGCCAGTGTAGTCGTCATGGTAATCATCTCCAACGTGGACACAATAATCATCGCGAGCTGGAAAGGACGAATTCTTGATAACGCCGATTGTGTTCAAGTATTCCCCAGCCCGCTTTTGGGCAACGTCGAAGATATGCTTGTTCGGCTTCTCCTTCTCAGCCTCGTAACTTGTAACTATAAAGTCGATATCATTTTCGCGCTTTATCGCATCATGCCCTTCATCAACCGGGGGTAACAATTCTCCATTGTTCGCCCAGGCGCTCCCAACACGCAACCCCAGCGACCTTAAGATGATAGGAATCCTATCATCCGAATTCGAGATAATCCCAACGACGATGTGATCCCACGACCTTCCGTCGCCAGGAATCTCTTCGGTCCTCTTTGCCTTCTTCCACGAATGTAGTTTGGCAAAAAAGGGCTTTACATCGTCGTACAATTTATACCCAGTATCTCCTTCAAACACGCCGAGCAAAGTTTCCACTAGACGATCCGGGATGTCGTCCGCCGTGGCGGTTCCCCCCTTGACCTCAGCGAAGCACTCACGGATGACCTTCCCCCACCACGCCCGTGGTCCACCAAATCCCGGTGTATCCCGACCGTAGTTCGGGTACTCGGCATTATTACGCTTGAATGCGGTCTTGAACGCGGGTTTGACGGCATCGGGGGTCACCGTGGAGGGGATGACGCCCAGTTCTCGTGCGAAGCGGGTGTATATAGTCGGCACGGGCTGACGCGGGTGGAATACGGTGTTGAAGGCGTCGAGCGTGAGGAGGAGAGACCTGGGACGGCGGAGCGGGATCATGGCTTGAGCTGACGGAACGGTGCGAGCAAAGGGTGGAGTGGAGCGGAGCGGAATTTGCGCGTCACGGCACTATGCTGACTAATCCAGTATTCTCCACTCTTGGCATCAAATGTTCGACGTTCGTTCGATTCAATCCACAATCGAGATGAGCAACATGAAGAGGAGCTCGCCTGAACATAATGTGGCGGCACGAACACCAAGATTCACCTTTGGATCGTCGGGTGCAGCGAGACAATTCGCTCCAGCGCCACGGTTTGTGTTCAGCCAGAGACAAAGCCGCAAATCTCAAGACGAGATAGATGCCAGCGATGAGGGCTCCTCGCCTACTAGTCGGGCGCGTCGCGCTGTTCAACCCAAGTCACCAAAGGATGGAAGCAGAAGCAAAGACGTGATCGAAGATTCCGAGGATGATTTGCTTGGAGAAGAGCTTGAGATGTCCCTTGGTCACCAGCCAGAAAATGAACATGTCAAAAGTCATATCGATGATGATGACGACGAAGAGATGCTTATACCCTTGTCTTCAACTGAGCACCAGTCAAAGCGCCGTCGCTTATCAATTTCCTCAGCGGAGGGCAATGAAAAGCGGCCGCTAAACCCTCGAGGACTTGACCGAATATCATCGTCCCCACCGTGCGTCTCCCCAAACGTAGAGGTGGCGGTACCGTCGGCCGAGGTTGATGATCTAGAATCCCCAACGTCCCGTCGCATGCCATCTACTCCCGTCCGCCTCCCTGGAACTGCTGGCTTACCCCTCCAGTCCACATCCCAAAGAGCCCCAAGATTCACGTTTAACACGTCTACACCACAAACCCCGTGGCAGCGAGACACCACGGCTACAAAGACATCGACTCAGCAACAGAAACCGCGCTTTGTCTTGCCTCGTACGCCATCTCGGTCAAAAGAACCCGATATCTCGGCATTACTAACAAGCCCCATCCCGTTTCCCTACTCTAAGCGACATAATCGACCAAAGTCTCATGAATTTGTCCCTGGTGGCATGGCGTCTGAAGTGCGAAATTGGATTTTGGAATTAGGCGCGAGAAATCAAATAGCACAGAGCCAAGTCCCCCATTTTTCGCAGCCTAGACCAACTCAGCCCCAGGCTACCCAGGAACCAGGCGAGCAAGACAGTAACAAGTACCGATTAGTAGCACAGGTTGGCGAGATTGAAGCTTCAAGCGCTGCGGGCTACCGGCGAGGGCTGGGCGGTAAAGAGCAAGTTAAGCCCGGCCACCCAGCCCCGTTTTCTTTGATCACACCGTCTAAAGTACAGCCACCCGCTGCTTCGAGACCCAACATTCTTCTTTTTGGCTTACCTGCTTCTGCTCCTCGACATGCAACGGCGGGACTAGGAAAGGGAGCCTGGGTGGGAATTCAACGGGGCCTTGTTTGGGAGATAGCAATCGATTCTTCAAATCCTAACAGGCCCCCGGGTCTCGAGGATGGCAGTTATCAGGCGGGCGAGGCTACAGATCCCACCATTGAGCGGAAGACGGAGCCTTGGTTGGTGGGCGTTGAATGGGATATTTTACCAATGCCAGAGCCAGACGATCATGGCATACAGTGACCGCAATTATTAATGTACACAACACTTAAGATATACATAACGGCTTCGCTTGATCATTCTGGGAGACCAACCAAAAGTACCTACATCGATCATTCCCAGGTTGCGCCACCAAGTAGCCCCTCCAACCCCTTCTCCCTCCTGGCTCTATGCTCTTCCATCGCTTTTCGGCTGGCGGCGCTCTCTCGAATCAAGTTCTTCTTCAATTGCAACTCCCTCTCCTTCTCTCTTGCTGCTGCATAGTAGTTGACTGCTCCCTTCTTGCTAACATTAGCTCCACCAGCACCGGAACCGTCTGATTTCACCACAGCAATGGCAGCGAGCGAAGCCACGCCGCTTGAGGACGATGATGAACTCGAAGAATTAGTGGTGGTGCGCCGAAGAAGTAATGGTGGCGGGCGTTTGAATTCAGGAACTGTAGTGGAAGAATGGAAGGCCAGCTTTGTTGATGAAGAGGAGCCGGAGCCGGAGCCAGAGCCGGCTCCCGCCGCAATTGCAGACAAGGCAGCGTTGGAAGAAGCTGCTCGCCGGAGAGACAGACGATCCACCACTCTGCCGCGCCGACGTGGATTAGTAGCTGGTTTCACGTTGTCGGACGACTCCTCGCTAGTGCTAACGGAGTTTTCTTCGGCATGTATATCGGGCTGACTATCTGGGATAACTTCAATTGTATCGTGGGATTCCGGCTCCCCGATAAGAGACGACACTTGAGCACGGATTTCTGCCAGAGTAGAGGGCTTCTTCGTTGCACCTTCAGTCGTACGACGGAACTTGGCCGGCGCGCGATTGAGTGTATTTGGTTCCGCAGTATCCAGAGGTCGCTTTCGTCCATCTGTCGCAGTGTCTTCAGTGTTACTCTGACTATCATCAAATGTTCTCCCCAGTAAGGCGCCTGTGTCGGAATTGGACTCGCCGTATTCATCGCGGAGAAAGTCAAACTCGTCGTCCATATCTCTGTCCTCGATTGTTTTGAAGAAGGCCTGCTTCTTGGGATCGTCTGCGATTTTGTTAATATTTTCGTCCGCCAACAGTGCCTTGCGCATTTTGGCAAACTCCCGCTGCTTAGCTCGCCGGCGAGCTGCAATGCGTTCGTCATCAGAATCCGAGAGGTCAAAGTCGTCGCCCATACCGCGTTTTCGGCGGAGGGCACCAGTGGTGATATCTCGAAGGAGCTTGTTTACTTCCCCTTCATCCTTTTGCCTCGCGTGATCACTGTATTTGAAATATTATTAGCACGGAATCTCTTCAAGGAATACGAACGGAAACCATACGCATTCAAAGCAGCCAGCTCCTGTTCGTCAACCACCTCTCCACTATTGTCATTGATCATGGTCAAATCCAACTCATCGTCGGATCCTGAATCCTCGTCGCTTGCACCTCCTAATCCAGCGTATTCATCCTCGGACTCTTCGGCAGCCTCGTCCACCACTTCTTTTGCCTTGCTTGCCTTTTTATCAAACGGCGGGACTGGTTTCTTGGCCGCTTTGCGCATGACATCGAACGCACTGGGTTTAACCAAGAATCCTTCTTCAGCGTCGGATGTTTGATGCCCAACGCCCCGTTTTAAGCGCCTGCCTGCCTTTTTGGCCATGGGCGAATCATCTCTAGAGACAAGCACGGTATCCATAGTCGATTGAGGCCGAGGTAAAAAGCGTTTCTGCTGATCAAAGGGAGACATCACAAATCCAACATCCTGGCTTGGTTCTGGGATCTGTGAAAACTCGCTCACCGTCCTGGCTGCCGGTGATTCGGAGACAGAGGCATTGTGTTGAGTAAAATCTGCGAGGAGATCAAGCGTGCCACTCTCTTGTGGCTGGCTGTTTCGGATCATACCCTGAGAGTCTGGCTCAAGGAGGTCACCAACTTGCATGTCAAACTCTGGCATCTTGCGGAGAATGGTAAGTGAGTCCTGCTCGTCATCATCTTCTTGATTGTCGGCAAGCGTAGCCGCGAATGCTTGAGACAAGCCAATGAGAGGAGTCTTCGGTTGTCCAAATGCTGGTATCAGCGGTTTGACTGGGGTTTGCGCGATAGCTGCAGACTCATCCTCATCGTCGGAGACGACGAATTTTGGTTTTCTTCTAGATTGTAATATCCTGGATGGTTCCTCGTCATCTGATAAGTGGTCTTGCCCAAGTTCTGCCTCTGGTTTCTCGCATTCTTGCGCTTGGTTGTCTATTAATTCAATGTTCTCGACCTCATCTCCATCGTGTAACTCGTTTTCGTCAGAAACCTCGTCCTCCTCATCAAGTTCACCATCATTGTCGTTCTCATTTTCATCCTCCGAGCCGTCTTCAACCTCAATCTCGTCATACTCCGCATCTTCGCTATCGTCAAGCTGTGTGGCATTTTCACCAGACTCCTTCTTCCTCGCAGCCTTTTCTCTACGAGCAATCTCCTCGGCTTCCTCACGGGCTTTTTCCATCAGGTTCTCCACATCTTCTTCCATCCGGGCTTTTTCCTCCGCTGTCTGGATGATGACACCCTTTGCTCGAAGCGCTGCGATTTTCTCCTCTCTTTCCTGCGCCGCCTGTTTTCTGGCTTGTCGCAGTAGCCATTCCTCATGCTCAGCACGATTCAGAGCTCGATTCTTCTTTGGAGAAGTTATTCGCGCCAATAACTTCAATTTCCGTAAAGAGTCGGAGGCCACCGACGATTTTGCAGAGAAGTTCTCGAACAAAGCTAACTTGCGGGCTTTGGCGGGTGATGTAACTATTTCAAGCTCGGAATCAGAATCGTTCATCTGACTTTCAGCAACAGCCTGCCTTGAGAGCCGGACTCGAATCGGACGTGGATTCCGGGCTGCTTTTGCAGGTTTTAAAGCGTCGGGTCTAGGATTTTGTGTAGAGTCCTTCGAGCCGATAGGATTAAGCTCCGCGTCGATGGAATCTAGTTCAGCGACGAGCCCCCTCGGAGGTGTCATACGAGATTCGTTGTCTATTGTCCTCGCGCCCGCTGTCGCAGGCTCCTTTCCATCATTATCGACTTGCGGCAAAGGCGAGGTCGGAGGTGTAGAGTGTCTGTCATTCTCAGTATTGTCGTTGTCAGAGTGATTCACGGAGCTTGCAATCGGATTTTTCGGCTCTGAACCGGAACCAACGGCGGACGACACGGCTTGATCGACATTGCACTTCTGGTTAAACCGCTCAATAAAGCTACTCAAGGGATATTTCTTCTTCGTAGTCGCCTGATGTGCAAGCTGCATATTACGACTCATCCGTTGTGTTTCCCGACTCATTTCGAGGAGGGCCTTTTTACTTGCCTTTCGTGTAGGCCGCGATTGTTGCGTAAGCCTTCGAGAGGACTCGTCGTCGTCGTCGTCTTCTTCGTCGGCATCGACAACGTCAGATGTGAACTGCACTCTTGCATCTGTGAGTTTTTGCATCCGCTCCGCCTTCTTCTCTGCCTCTAGTCGCTCCTTTTCTTCCCTCTCCTTTCGCTTCTTAGCAACAAGGGCCTGTAAACGGGATTGCTGTTGTGGTCCAAGCACGTCGCTGTCCGACTCACTTGCCTCGTGCATAGGACTACCAATTCGCTTAGCGGGAGAATCTTGGGGGACGAACAGTGGCGAGGAGGCTCGCTGGGAATCTCGATCTCGAGGGCTGTTTGAATTCAGTCTCGGTACTCGACTCCTTCGCGCAGCAGGTCGTATACTGCTAGAGGAGGACTGTGAGCTGTCCGATAAACTCGCCTGGCCCAGGTTCTCGTTGTTAATCACCGGGCTTCGCCGTGGCGGCGAAATAGCAGCTTGTAGCCTCGCAGCGAGCCTTCCTCTAGGTGCAGTAGGAACGTCATCGTCATCATCGTCGTCCTCATTCCCGCCATGGTCTCCCTTCTCAGCGGCAGCGGTGTCACGTCGCGTAAATAAACCGGGATCCTTCCGAGATTCTCCCGCGATACTCTCGTCCTCTGAGGCCGAATCGCTATCATACTTTGCAAGCAGCGCCTTGATCTTTCTTCCCGGCGTTAACACGCCCGGAGAAACTTCATCTGTATCATTCTCGCGCGACGCGATGGAACGCGGTGTCGAGGGACTCGACATCCTGGAGCAATTGGATGTTCAAGAGGTAGAAACCGGGAATAAGTTATTTAGGGTGCTCTTTTATCTCATATCGTTAGGGACTGAAATGCTTCTATGGACCTTGTGGCATGGAGAGCGACACCGTATGGAAGAAGCGTGGTTCGGTTTGTTGATGATCCGACTCTCGCTCGCGGAGCTAACAAAGTGATTTGCCGGAACGCGTTTTGGACGCGCGCGTGACGTCACAGCTTCGCGTCCTGGTGTTTGCATATTTTGCATCAAACCAGCTTCGACGCATTACCCCTTTAGATGGAGGATTACGGAGTAGATTCAGCAACATACCAGAGCTCGTGTACTTCGCGCTGTATGGGAATCCAATATCTGCGTCTGAAGTGGATTTTTGTAAGCTATCTTCTTTCGACAATGTCCGTACGGGCCCCTAAGCGACTTACGGGATTTCTCTACCTCTTGATCAGCATGTTACCCCTTGTTTTCACCCCTTGAATTGTGTCAATCAGTACTACTGTGATACGAAGTATACGGGAACAGCTTAATGGAGAAGAATCGCCATTCTTTTTGAATCGTGTCGTATTTGTCACGGACATAACTATGCGCGATATCCGCCAATGTACGATACAGGCGCTCAATCTGCTGTAGCCCTCCAATTGCCCAACCTGAGACCCAATTTGCTCGTTCATTACGTTCCATGGTGACAAAAGTCTAAAACAAGGACGGAGAGAAGCCCAAAGTGGCAAAGCAAGTACCGCAGAAGTTCCCAGCAATGACCACAAGTTGTCCCAGAACAAAACCTCGCTTGTACCCAACGCCTTGATGCGGCTGGCCTGAGCCCTACATTGTGTCCGTCAACAAACGCCAAAGAAGAAGATCGAGGACCCGGTATCACTTGGCTGCTAAGAGTGAAATACAGTGTGCGGTAAAGACGCTTAGATTTCGATATCGATCTCGAAATCCAAAGACGCCGCAAGGATTTCATCGGCATTGGGAGCGTAGCGAAGTTTCGGGATTCCAGTCTGTGGTTTGGTCTCCTTTTTCGTGATGTTAACAGGAGTAACGCTGGGTGGAGGTGTAGCCTTGGCGGGTGTGCTAGCACCAGCTGTAAGGGGAGTAGCAGAGCCGCTGGTTCCACTTTGCTCCTGTTTTTTCAACAAAAGGGGATTACCACTTGCATCATAGTGAGTACGTGCGCGAGTCTTGACGCGTGCAAACCGGTCAGGCAGTGCTTCCCCGCGAGCAACCGCAGCCTGTTGCAGCCGAGCGATACGTCTCTCCTCAAGCTGAGCTTTACGGACATTTTCGGCATTGAGCTTCTGGTTTCGACGGTTGAGTTCGGCCAGGCGTTCCTGCTGGGTCATCTCAGTAGACCGAGGCTCGACGAGAGATGTGCCAAACGCAAGCTTTGGACCGGATAAACGGGCAATCTCAGCATCACATTCAGCAATCGCGGCCTCGTCTCCAGATGCAACCGCTTCTTGGCGGCGTTTTTGTAGTTGGATACGTTGGAAAACGGCCATTTTGTTATCATGGGTGCCCTGACGCTTCAACTTCTCTTCGAGTTCATCTTTAGAGAGCCGGTAGTTGATCAAAGAGTGAATATCGTCGATCTTCTTATTCAAAATGGACTTGGTGGGCATCTTGAATCCTTCGACAACCATAGTCTGACGGTAGCGATTGAACTCCGTCTAACGAAAAGGGAAAACAGCAATTAGCCAAGCAGGCTCCAAAAAATGGATGCAGCATTCCTACCTCTGTAAATGGAGCGTCGGAGCAGAAAATGAAGGGGAATTCTTTCTTTGACTTTCCATGCTCCAGCACAGCGTACTGTCTGGTAACAAACTTCCTCCCGTTGGGACCCTCAATCGCGTATGGCCGGCCTTCGGCAAACTCTAAAAGTCAAATGTCAGTATTGTACCGCGTCAAAGTGATGGAAATGCCTACCCTTGATGAGGCAGAGGCGGTAAACAAGCTCTCCGGTGTCGGGATGAGGGCCAACGTTGATGCGGGTGTAACAGCCGGTGATCAGCTTTTCAAAATTGGGGTAGAAGCAGTATTGTGCAAAGTTGCTTCGGCTAACGCGTGCACGCTCGAAGTCTCTGAGCTCAGCCGGCGGATCATCTTTGGATGGAGAGTGAGAGCGGCGACGGGCTCCTTCATCCCACTCAACTTCGCTTTCTCCGTGGGCATCTGCATCAGAACCTTCGGGGGAACCAGAACGCTCGTCCTTTTTCTTGGCACTGGCATCACGACGGCGTTGTTCGTCGCGCTTGCCCTTCTGCTCTCGCTGGCGTTTGTAGGCTTCGATCGCGCCGGAGGCTTCACCGACCTTGCGGCCACCCAAGGTGGTCTTCTGACGAGCGCTCTTGCGTGGACCTTCAGTATCAGAGGCCTTACGCTTTCGTTTCTCGGTGGCCTTTGCCTCTTCGCGTTCGCGCATAGCAAGGAGGCGGCGAAGCGCAGCGTCTTGGTTGTGGCGATCGACGAGCTGGGCTCTTTCAGAAAGTAACTCTTCGCGCTGGATCTCCGGCATCGCCATGATTTCTTCCTTGTCTTTGGCGGAATGGAACAGTTTCTCGTAGGGGAAGATGGGGCCCTGATTAGCTTCATCGTGGTGTGATGCCTCAGATTCGGATTCGGACATGGAAGCAGAGTTGAGGGATTTGCGGGAGCGAGGAGTGGAAGCAGTCCTGGCCATTCTTGCTGTCAGTGACACCGTGATGTGGTGAAGAGGTGGCAGTGGCAAGGAAGAAAATGTGTGCAGTTGAGCAAGAGCTCGTGAACACAACTGGGACGATGAGGAACAGAGGACAAGAAGAGTGCAGCAAGGAAATGCTGTGGACAGGACATACAGTTCACCTTCCTCCTCTTCCTCTTCTGGCTTCACCCTCTTTCTGCGCTTCACGGGCCTGGCAACTCCTTTGCGCGCCATCTCCTCGTCTTCTTGGTCGTCAGGTTGTTGTTCTTGGGAGGAAGAATGTGCAGGAGAGGGCTCTTTTGACTGCGCTGGAATGGAAGTTTCCTCATCTGATGAATCATCGCCCCCCGCTAGGGCAAGCAGCTCGGCGTCTAGGTCTGCCATTGTGAAAGTGGGAAAAGTAAAAGTGTTATATCAAAAAAGAAGACCGAACAGATAGTACAAAGGACACAGCTGATGGAAACTACCACCAGTTGATCAAGGCGCACCAGGCGACAGCGGAAAGTCCAGCAAGAGGGGTAAGACCGGAGGTGAAGTGGCAAGGAGTATGTGATAGGGGTTGGTGAAGGCGGGTGGGATGTAGCACTTCCAAGTCCAAGAGGTTATTCAGGGGGGTGTGTGTGTTTAAAAGACAATATTAAAAGGATTCTATATATATATGGATTGTGTGCCGATGGGCGGGAGGTGGCTGGGCAGCCCTGAATAGCGAAGAGAAGACGGACAGGCGGGCGGAGACGGTGTTGCCAGCTGGATGTCGTCGTCGTCGGTCGTCGTCTCGTCGCTGCTTTTCTGCTTGTTCGCTGCGGAAGTTGGCGTGAGCTGACTCAGCCGGCCCTCGCTGCCACAGTTGATCCGCGCCGAGCTGCGTCCAGCCAATCGGAGAGCTCCAGCCGGAAACCCGGCCAGAAATCACGTCACAAAACGGCGAAAGAAGGAGCAAGACAGACACACACACTTCGACACAGGCAGCAGACTCGATCTCTTGGAGATGGATGCGCGGACAGTACTCCTTAGGCAGCACCGCTTTCTACGTGCGGGCTTCCTGCCCAGCTCGGTCTGCTCCCAATGTCTACGAGCGATGCAGCCCAGAGCACGATACCATTCCACGACGTCTGCCAATGCCACATCGCCCACCGAGAAACCTAGAATGGTCCTGACCAAGGAGCAGCGGGACTTTCTCGATAGCGCGCTCCGAGTAAACCAAGCCGGAGAGCTTGCCGCCACTCTGATCTACACCGCCCAATCGCCCCCCGTAATCCGGTCGCATCCCCATCTTCGCCCGCTCATGAAGCACATGTACGACCAGGAAGCCGGCCATTTCGACACCTTCAACAAACTGATCGCAAAGCACCGCGTCCGCCCGACCGTCATGTATCCGATCTGGCAGGGCGTGTCGACATTCCTGGGCTGGTCGACGGGGATAATGGGCCGCGAGGCGGCGATGGCATGCACGGAAGCCGTGGAGACGGAGATCGGGACGCATTACAATGACCAGATCCGGGTGATGCTGGAGTGGTTTGCCGACGCGGAGCAGAGAGGGGAGGAGGTCGATGGCGAACTGAAGGAGTTGGTCACGACGCTGAAGCGGATACGGGACGAGGAGCTGGAGCATCTGGATCATGCGGTGGAGAACGACGCGAAGGAGGCCAAACCGTACGATCCGCTGGTGAATGTCATTCGGTTGGGATGCAGGGCTGCCATCAAGATCAGCGAGAGAATATGATAATCCCTTTCCAGTCACTCGTCCATCCTCTAATCGGTACATTTGGATTGTGGGCGTTCTTAAATTGGCACAATGGCTGGCTGTTACTTCACATGGATTCTAAAGATCTATGCTACGACTTTGGTGGACTTGAATGTTTCGGGAACAACTTAGGCATGTATTACTGGCTTGGCCGGTAAGGCTGATGGGGAGTGTCGCTGTCCATTAATGAGAGATCTCCTTGCAAGAGCAGATATCCTCGCAAGTATATACTCTAAATCGACCACCCATTAACTCCTGTTTATATTCGACTCCAGATGCTTCAAGAATCCCTCCGTATGGCCCACCACCTGGTGGAAGACCTCCTCAAAGCCATCGTTCCCACCGTAGTACGGATCGGGCACACTCTTCCCCCCACCCACATTGTCGCAGACACCCCCGTCACGATCGAAGTCGCCAAACAGCCTCACTACCGCGAGGCTGTCCGACGACCCATTCTTCTTCTCATTATCACGCACGACCTTCTGACGCAACTCGAGAAGGTCGTAAAGGTTGGAGTCGTCCATGGCGAAAATGTAGTCAAACTCCTTGAAATCGGCCTTGTTCACCTTGCGGGCGGAGTGTCGATACTTGGTGATGCTATGGCGCTGCAGCGTGGACATTGTGCGGGGATCCGGGGGAGAGTGGATGTGGTAAGCGCCTGTGCCTGCGGAGTCGATGGTTTTGAATTTCAGGGGAGAGGTGGCAGGGAGATTGGAGATGTGGTGTCGAAATACGGCCTCTGCCATGGGGGAACGGCCTGCGAGATGGGAATTTGACATCAGCACTCTGCAGCAGTAGGAGTGCGGGGGAGGGGTTGAGCACACAGATATTCCCGAGACACACAAAGAGAACGGATAACTCCCTGTCAGGGGATTGTTCAGGCTTAGAGTCCATCCTCTGCTTTTTCTGCCTTTTTCGCTAGTGACTTGAATATGATGTCTTGACAAGTTGTTGTTTGGCTGTCTATCCTGCAGTTACGGCACAAGATTGCTGGAGAGAGTGAGATTTTAGCTCCAGGAACACCAGCCAAGACACCACCAGCACAGCCAGACAATCATTAACTACTACCTACAGGCATCCAAGGCCTAGTTATGCGAAAGGACCATAATTAAACAGCCTAAGCGTGCTCTTCCCGATCAGAAGAGATGCAGTCTACCAGGTGCAACACTTTGGAATGGGAGAGATCTCGCATGGAAGAGAGAGCTTGCTCCCTCTTCTCAAGGCAGCGCTAGTTAACGAGAGAACGGGGAGGCTAAGCATTCTGGACCAGCCGGTGGGAGATTGCTTGTAACGTCTTGGGCATGGTGCAAGCGAGGCCGTGAGCTTCTGAACCCTGGAGCCGACTTGGCGTGTGAGGACAAGCCGCAATGGATGCTGGATTCGGTAACGCGGCGAATGGAAAAAGGTTCGGTGGAGGCGACGCTCAGCTGTCGTGGTCTCGCCGGCTTTGGCGAGAGTTTCTGGCTGTGTCTTTGGGAGTTCAGAGGATGTCGGTTTCAGTGTTGGATTGCCCAATGGGGACGAGTGAAGCCCTGGGAATGTCGAGTCTTGAACCGTGGAAATCCCGGGGGAGGAATCCTTTGGAATTGACCAAGCACTGCCGTGATTCAGTCTCCATCGTAGCGTGAATTAACGAACTCTCTTCTGCTTATTTCTTTTTCTTGTCGCCGTCTCGTTGCTGTCGAGACGAAACTCAGCCACAGCAGCTTGGCGGGAATGTGTGGCAGAGCCTCACCCTGCCTGCCTGCTTGCTTGCTGGATCGCAACTCTGCAGAACAACAGCCGGACTCTCGCTTCCCTGCTCGCTCGCTGCTATTCTTATCCGCATCAATTTCCTGCTGTTATTGCTAGTCATTCCCGATGGGCTGTTAGCTTGTCTTCGTTTTTCCACTGCTCTCTCGCTCTCTCTTCCTCTCTCTCGTTTCTACCCCGTCGCTCGCTGTTCACCAATCCATCCATAGCGACGATCATCCGCGGGGAGATCACCAGCTGAACAGCAGCATCCTGCATTCTAGCACAGCTCTCCCTCGTTTATCTAGAATACGCCCTTTTCCACGGCAGCGACCGGGCTGCTCCCACGGCAACATGTCGTACAACAGATTGCCGAGTAAGTTGAACCTGCACCTAAACACGCTGTGATTCTTTCTTTCCTTGCACGCCCAGCCGGTCCTGTCCTGTTTTCTCCTTCTCGGGTCTTCTGCAGCGTGAGATTCGCCAATGCGACGCCTGTGCCGGGGATGACTGCCTGCCAGGGTTAGTTATCCGCCGTCTTGGAAGATCATTGCTGCTGAGACAAGCTGGCCTTGGCTGGCCGCGCAACCGCCTTCGTTCCTGACGACGTAACGCCATCACGCAACACACGCACTGGGAGAGAGAGAGAGAGAGAGAATAGTGCTGCCTTTGTGCACTGCCTTTTTCTTTTTCTTCTTCGTTTTACGAGTCCCCATTGTTTGCTTGTTTGAAACTTCACCGTTTCTTCAGCTCGTTCTTTTGTCGTTTGTTGCTCTCGATTCTTCAAGGTCCCTATTGTCGGCACCACCGCAACACCTCGAAGAGACCATTGTCGCTCCTTGCTTTCTCATTCGCACGCTCGACACTCGCTCTATCGGAGACTTTGTGTGTTGTTGCCTCCAGAAATACTAACACCAGTTGCCTCTCCAGACCCCGCAATCGACGACGAGTCGCATTCGCAGATGGACCCCCAGAACCTCCATCCTCATCGCAGATCCTCCCCCGGCCGGCCTCTCCAAGGATACCAGCTGGAGGATGGCCCATACCAGCAATATGGTCACATTCCAATGCCGTCAGCCGATCGGTTGCTGGACCAGCCAACGGTACGTTCCGGCCCTCGTGGCCCTGTGTCTGGACTAGCACAATCAGGCTGATGTCAGAACCCGTGCCTACATGTAGTATTCCGTCGAAAATATCCAAAACTCCTTTGGCCACAACGAGGCTTTTGAGCAAGGCCATCCCTATCGGCCTACTCCGGGGCCTCACCGCGAATACACCCTCTCCCCAGAAGCACACCATGACGCCTACTTCCACCCGCCATACCAGCCCACCCCATCATCGACCGACGATTACGACTTGACAACCTACCCGCAAAGATATCATGACGACCAGGTTCCCATTCTACAAACTGACAGTCCATTTGGGCCAGATCCGCATTCAGAAACCGGACCCTTCAACGACGGACCTGCTGTCACCGTTCCCACCCCGAGTCCTGCGCCGATCAGAAGATGGAAAACAGTCAAGGAAGTTCAGTTGTTTAACGGCAATCTGGTTCTTGACTGCCCCATCCCTCCCCGGCTATTGAGCCAGATCAATCATGCCGCACCTCCGGAGCGCGATGAATTTACTCACATGAGATACTCGGCCGCAACTTGCGACCCCGCTGATTTCTATAATGAGCGGTTTACTCTGCGCCAGAGATTGTTCGCGAAGCCAAGGCATACTGAACTATTCATTGTGGTCACCATGTACAACGAGGATGACTTTCTCTTTGCGCGAACGATGATTGGTGTCTTCAAAAATATTGACTACATGTGCTCCAGGAATAACAGTAAGACATGGGGCAAGGAGGCATGGAAGAAGATTGTCGTCTGCGTTGTGAGTGACGGGCGTGCAAAGATTAACCCCCGAACGCGTGCCGTCCTGGCCGGCTTGGGCGTGTATCAGGACGGAATTGCAAAGCAGCAAGTCAACGGAAAGGACGTCACTGCCCACATCTACGAATACACCACCCAAATGGGAATGGAACTAAAAGGCAACCAGGTCATCCTGAAACCACGGCGAGGTATGCCCGTCCAGATGCTGTTTTGTTTAAAGGAAAAGAATCAAAAGAAGATCAACTCCCACCGATGGTTCTTTCAAGCATTCGGACGGGTCTTGGATCCGAATATCTGCGTACTCCTTGACGCCGGCACCAAACCGGGCAAAGACTCCATCTATCACCTCTGGCGCGCTTTCGACCTCGAGCCAATGTGCGGCGGTGCTTGTGGAGAGATCAAGGTCATGTTGGAACACGGCAAAAAGTTGATAAATCCCCTGGTTGCGACTCAGAACTTTGAGTACAAAATGAGCAACATTCTCGACAAGCCCCTCGAGTCCGCTTTTGGGTTCATTTCCGTGCTCCCGGGCGCATTCTCCGCTTATCGGTATGTTGCGCTTCAAAATGATAAAAACGGCCAAGGTCCATTGGAGAAATACTTTGCAGGCGAAAAGATGCATGGTGCAAATGCTGGCATCTTCACCGCCAATATGTACTTGGCGGAAGATCGAATCCTGTGCTTCGAGCTGGTGTCTAAGCGCAACTGTCGATGGATCCTGCAATATGTAAAATCCGCCAATGGTGAAACGGACGTTCCCGATCGCATGGCAGAGTTCATTCTTCAGCGCCGGCGTTGGTTGAACGGTAGTTTCTTCGCTGCGGTCTACGCTATTACCCACTTTTACCAGATTTGGCGCAGCAATCACAGTGCTTCGAGAAAGTTTATGCTGCTGATTGAATTCATCTATCAGACTGTTAATATGCTTTTCGCTTGGTTTGCAATCGTGAGTTATCCCACCTCCCCTCATTAGGATTGTCAACGTCTAATTGTGTGTAGGGCAATTTCTTCCTGGTATTCCGCATCCTGACAACTTCCCTTGGTACTGAGGACCTGCTGGGAAAGGCTGGGAACATTCTGGGTGTCGTCTTTGAATGGCTCTATCTCGCAACTCTTGTGACATGCTTCGTTTTGGCCCTGGGCAATAGACCGCAGGGGTCTAATAAGCTCTACATGACGATGACCTGCTTTTGGGTGATAATTATGATCTACCTTACATTTGCAGCGATTTACGTCACGGTCAAGTCCATTCAGCACGAGGTTGCGGATGGAAAATTCACCTTCTCCACGATTTTCAAAAACGTCCAGTTCTTTTCCATCATCGTGTCCCTACTGTCGACCTACGTTCTCTGGCTTCTCGCTTCGATTCTCTTCTTTGACCCATGGCATATGTTTACATCGGTGAGTCTTCGAAGTGCACGAGGTGGGCCGAATTGTCCCGCTAACGGTTTGAACAGTTCATCCAATACATCCTCTTGACGCCCACATATATCAATGTTCTCAACATCTATGCCTTCTGTAATACTCACGACATCACATGGGGAACCAAAGGCGACGATAAGGCCGAGAAGCTTCCTTCTGCAAACCTCAAGCCTGGAGGTAAAGTCGATGTCGAGATTCCTCAAGATGACGGGGATCTCAACGCTCAATACGACGCTGAACTGCAGAAATTTGCCTCCAAACCACCCAAAGAAGTTCGAAAATTCACTGAAGAGGAGAAACAAGAAGATTATTACAAGGGCTTCCGTAGTTCCGTCGTTCTGGTCTGGATCTTTTGCAACTTCGCTCTTGGCGCGCTGGTCCTGAATGCCGTGGGGCTGGAGAGACTCGACGTGAATAAGCAAAATGAAACTAATCGAAGCAATATTTACATGGCTGTTGTGCTATGGAGTGTGGCCGTGTTGTCATTATTCAGATTTGTCGGGGCTATGTGGTTCTTGGTAGTTAGAATGGTTAGTCTCCCACAATCCCGATCTCGTTACACCAGCATCACTAACAGTGACTGTTTAGTTCCGTGGCGTATAATCGGGCTATTTCCCTTGCGACTAGTTTTACCACTTATGGTCGTCTTGCTAAATGAGATACCCCCTTTTTTCTTTCCTTTCGGAATTCTTTTTGCTCCACACGGTTTGTAATGATTGATGAGCGTACCTTGACATGCATCTACCCGTGTAGGCTTTACATAGACATCTAATGGCGCTCATTGCTAATTTCACATATGGACTATATGTGACTGGGCTTTTCATGCCCTGGCATGCCATGGTTTCTAGAGGTGTTCAATGCTTCAATGATGCGCATGCATGCATGTATGTACTGTGCAATACAGTTGATGAATAATGCGTCTCGATTCTTATGATTGACCGAATTTTCCATTTTCAAATGTCGAAGGAATATTTCGCTTCTTTCCTTGATATAACACGCATTGATTCTTGTCTTTTGCCTGTGCAACAGCTTTGATCTACATTCCAACAATGGCTGGGCCGCAAGCCTGAGCACTCACTACCTTCGTTAGGGTTTGCGATTGGAAGCTTGCCGTCGACATACTCAGATATAAACTCGGGGCGGAATCCTGCTAGCATGACGTCAGAAACTCGGAAAGTCCAGCAGCACTGTTGAAGGCGAAGGACTTATATGAACGCATTGACAATGGATATATAGATGGCGAGTTCTTCAGACTACTACCCACTCTCCTCTCATTATTGCCCCTCAAACAACACAACCCATATTCCCCAACCCATTCAAGTCTACCACTCGTACCAAACCCCTTGATCACCTCATCCCACCAACCGAAACAACCCAACGAACCCATCCCCCCCACCATGGCCGCCCAGCGCGAACACGGCCGCTCCAAACTCCCCCCCTCCAAACCCTCCCTCTCCACCACCGACCCCACCGGCACCCGCC
>LJPI01000981.1:490494-633058 GCA_001430955.1 Chrysosporium queenslandicum | reverse complement strand
GTTTCTTTGTCTGTGCTGAAATGAAGATTGAGATTAGATTATACAGTTATTTGTTTCATTTCTTCTATATCAGCTGGCAGCTAATTGTCTTCTTTAATGATTTGTGTTTCTTATTGTCAAGAATCACAATGTCAGCTTGATGAGTCACAAATAGAACTTTGTCTCATCATGTAATGTAGTTAAAGAATTCCAGCAGTGAGCTGAGCTTCTTGATGATTTTAACTTGCTCATAGAAGCTTATGATGTACTGTTCTTCTTTACTCTTTGACTGAACATGCTATCTAATCATCTTCTTAAATTCAGTATCTTTGTCATCCAAGTTCTCAGAATTCTGATAGCTTGACTATCTTTTCTGTTCTGATGATCTGCTGGGTTCATCATGATCTGAATTATCTCATTTCATGTGTGGAGTTTCTCTCTCTTGTTTGTTTTGGCCTGTTGTCAATTTCTGCTATGTTAACAGTCTCTCTTGATGATCTGTTTTTCAAGCTCTGAATTGTTGAAATATTGGAGATTCTTTCTTCTCATTTGTTTCAAATCTCACAGTAGAAGCTCTCTGATTCATATTATAGAAATTCTCTGTAATTGAGCTCATGCAGTATTCTAGTCTGTTCTGTAAGAGCTTGTTTTTCTTTTCTATCTTTATGAATCTTTTGTAGATTTCTTGAAGTAGAATATTTTGATTACTCTCTTCAGAAATCTCTGTCTTATCTTTCTGTTATTCTTTCTTCAGAATATCATTTAACTCTTTCTTAATTTAAGATTTATCTTCTCTGATTTCTTCTTCTGTTTCTACAGACTTTCTGATTGCTTCTGATTAACAGAATTTTGACATTGATGAGTAATGAATTAGGTTTGCAGTTATTGTATCACAGATCTCTTCAACTTCTGATATTTCTGACTTTTTAGCTTGTTATCAGATTGTAACTGAAGTTATAGACTTCTTTGATTAGCTGGAAGATCAATGTTCTGTCATGAATAATGTATCTATTTGATCTGTTTTTGTTGTTGTTCATTACAGCTAGATACTTGTGCAGTCTGTATTTGCTAATCTGTATCTTTTTTTGATTAATTTGATCTGGGTTTCATATGTAAATCTGTCTTCTAGAACTTTGATCCAGATGTTAGACCCTTTCAATAACATAATGAATTCTCTGACATGTTTATTTATTTCTGTAATTGGAAATATCTCTTGACTTGTGAAAACACTCAGGAGTCATAACCTGATAGAGACTATGTCTATACCATTGATGACTACTAGCTAGAAGAGATGGATAGGCCTAGGCTCTAACCTACAGGTCAATGGTGGGTCATGTGATAGGACTAGCTGTACATAACCCTAACATTTTTAGCTTCTTTCATCTGCAGCTGAAGTCTGGAGAGTGATCTCAAGACATAGCAGATGCTAGGCCTGTTTAGACTTAGTCTCTACTAGCTCATGCAGAGTTGTCATCTCATGTCTTTCTCCTTTTCTGTGGAACTCAATTCTTAGTTAGAAACATGCATCAATCTCATCTGAGCTTTCCCTTGTTTTGTGATTTCTAGAGCTTTCATGCATGTGCTTGGTTTGTAGGCCTCTGAGAGACCGCTACATTATCTACAGACTGACTAATGGCTTTCTGTAGGTGACTGTACATGGACAAACTAATAGCACAATACAAAGACTCAGTACCTCCCATTCCCACTTATGAACAAGATGGACTCGAGCTTATGTTCCTCGAACATCTCCATTTACCAGTACCTTTCAACACTTGACGGGCAGGGCCTTTTGCTTCGTTGCCCTTTTCGCAAGAGCAACTTCAGCCTTGCGACGGCGGACGAGACCCGGAAGAACCTTGCCACCCCCCTTGTTCCATTTTGGAAGCTCCTGAGAAATCACAGTGTTTGGTTTCTCGCCCTTGTTGAGTCGCTTAATGAGCGTGGAGGATCGAGCAGCGCCGCTGCCAACGTTGAATGACCAGGACACAAGGGCGCCGTACTGGTTGGCGTTCAGCTTCACAGAGCTTTTTGTAGCAAGAGTGATGGTTTGCTGGAATTGCTGTTAAGCGTGTGTCAGTGCCAGGACTAGCAAGAGGAACTCCCAAGTTGATCTCGCATACCTTGAGGTCAGACTTGAGCAATTTGGTCGCAGTCTCCCTGGTCAGGGGAAACTTGTAAGGGACTTCCGCGCATCCTTTCTTCTTGCAGAGGTGGCCGTATCCCACGGTCGGCAACCCGACTGGATCCGGCTTGGGTTTCGGGACAAACCCCTCGAACTCCTTGATAAGATTGAGGGTGGCTGTGTTCACGCTGGGTCCAACGCACGCGCGTTTTTCGAGATCAGCCTCATCCACGCTGTCCACGTCGGCAAAAACGCCATCAAAAGGCTCTGGTTCATATTCCGCGTCATATGGCTCGGGTACAGAATCCGCTGCAGGCGCAGCCACAGCAGAGGAGAGGAAGATAGGGAGCGCAGCGAGAAAGAGAGTAGATGGACGCATTGCTGCTAAGAGTCCGCGTTGGCTTGTATACTTTCTGCGAACGTTGGAAGATTTCTCAAGTCGCGTCGGCTTTGGAGTGTTTGTTGCCTTTGATTCTCATTCTGAAAAGCTCGAGCAATGCAGGTCACAATGTGGTTTATATATTTTTCCCGCACTGGATGGCCGTCAATCCCATCACGTCTTTTGAGAAGTCTCTCCTTTCTCATTTCTGGCGGCCATTGTTGTCTGGGCTCCACACGATCCGGCCTCGCTGAGAGTTTCATGACACGGGTATATCGTGATGTGACTCTGCCATCCTTTGGGCTTATCATCGCGAGGAAACTGTCGAATGAGCGCAATGTGTAATGCAGGTTGCTTAGGAAGCTTGCTTGCAAATGTCCCATGTGAAGCATTTCAAAACATCCTCGGCCTTCAATGTTCTATAAATACTCCACAGCGGCCCGTCGAGGTGCTATTTAAGGTGCTAGAACATCGTATTTGTAGATTAGACTTCTGAAGCCGCGTCGTATTTGCGCAGTCTTCAAAATTTCCGACACGCTTTCTTTCCAGTCGCTTGTTCAAGGTTCGGATCAAAGAATCACGGCTTATGAATATTCAAGGGTTCTTTTGCGCCTGCAGAGAATGCGTTTCTCCAAGATCTAGCGATTGCGCGTTGTGTGAACAGAGCGAAATAAAAGTCGAGGTTAGTTAGGACTATTCAAAGGCCTGACAGTTCATTATTTATCAAATTATACGCAGTAAATGAGTATGTACGAAGGAGAAGCTTTCGGATTTTAATGACGCGGAAGAATTGCAATGCCTAGCTAACCTTAAGTGCCCTTTCCACCGCGACTATCTTCGCTACCTTTACGGAGTAGATTAGAGACTTTCCTTTTGAAGTTGGTTGAGTACATAAATTTAGAGGCAACCAACAAGGTAGTAGTGTTTTCAACGATTAAGCAATACGTACATGTGTACATTCGATAGCCTTCTAACTTATATCTCCCCATTCGAACACGGGTGTTGACGCCGTGGTATCAAGCTTATTTCCCCAGTATTCGACATCTTCCACCACGTATTGATCCGGCAAGAATCCGGATATGTTGAAGAATCTTTGAAGACATTCTTTTTTCAACACTTTACTCGAGATTGTTAAAGGAACCCGTTCATTGGCCCGTAGAATTCGTAACAGTGCAGGTAGTTTAGATAAGGCGACACGGGAAGCAGCGAGATCCTCGCGAATTCTCTGAAGATTAACATTCCCGTATTCTATTCCGCCTGTGGCAGTCTTCTGGAGTCGCACAAGGGCAGCAGCTAGACCGCCGGCTTCGTGGTCCTTCACAGGGAGGATATACGCTTCAGCGATATATGGGAGTTCCAGCAAACGCTGCTCTAACTCAATCACAGGGATTTTGAAACCATGAAAACGGATCCCTATGGTATGCATCACCGTCAGTCTTCATTAGCAACGATAACAAAATGGGCGCTTACAGTCACATGAAACCCTCCCATCAAGAAAATAATCCTCTCCCACACGGCGAGCATAATCGCCCGTTTTGTAGAACCCTTCATCATCAAACGCAGTACGGGTAACTTCGTCATCGTTGATGTAGCTATATCTGGAATAAGCGGAAAGTAGCATAATAGCATAACATTAGTAACTTACTGGGTGAGCATCCCAGGGCTTTTAGCTAGTATTTCGCCGTGATCACCATTCGAGAGCTTCACCGTTGTCCCCGGAATAGGCTTTCCGATACATCCCTAAGAAACAGTCAGCAAGCAAGAAAGCCAGAATTCGGGGTTGGTGGCCTGATTACTTCCAAGTATCCAGGGCCTATTGGTGCCATCATCACACCCCCACCCATCTCGGTGATCCCGTACGCATTGCAGAGAGGTAGGTGGATCGACTCGGTGAAGAATTTGCGGGTGGGAGCGTCGAGCATGGCGCCGCTTGTGTACACCACTTGCAAGCTTCGTGTTCCGTTAATATATTTGTCTCGGTCTTCAGACGGTAGGTCCTTGATATGCTCATTATAATGTTCCATCATATGTCTCAGAGACGAAGGGAATATGCTAGCAATGGTGACTGTGCCTCTCCTTAAAATTTCCCAGATGTTTGCAGGCCCATGTCCACCTTTCATGAAATGTACTTTTTCTCCGTAAAGAAGCGCAATTATGAGACCCGTGGCCCCTCCAACCCAGTGGACAGCAGAGGTCGATAGATAGACGCTGCCCGATGGCGCCGGGTCGTCGGTGAAATGGAATAGCCGCCGCGGCAGAACACAGCCTTTTGGTAACTTGGTTGTCCCGGATGTGAACAGAATCAGGCAGCCTGATGTTGGTGCAAATGTCATGTTTTCATCGATATGAATCTCGGTAGATGGACCCAACTCCGTTCCAGATCTCGTTAATGGAATAACAGTCAGGGCCTGCGCGCAGTGGCTCTGTGCATAGTCTCTAACCGCAAGGGCCTTGCTAAAGATACCTGCCTCCGCGAGGACGCATGTTGTGTCGGTTTTCTTCAAAAAGTAAAGTGTTTCTTCGGGAGTAGCGTCAGAACCTGCATTTGGAATCTTGACGTCAATATCCTGCCCAAATTTCTTTAACAGCTGAACCGAAAACTGATCCTCACCTAACGGTACGCAGATACCCCCCAGAGCGGCGATGGCCAGGAAGCTCATGATGAAATAATATCCACTGGACCCGAGTACCGCGATCGAAGCAGCCTCCTTGCGTAAACAGCCATTTTCATCGAATGAAGAGCTAGGAAGCCGCTCCCGCAAAGCCCGACGAAGATTTACAACATCACTAATCAACTCATTATAGCTGGCATTGATTCCAGTGACTTCGTCGTGAATTATTTGCCCAGGCCTTTGTGCCGACAATTGTTGAAGGCGATTGAATATGGGGTCATTCGGAAACGGCTGGATTGGTGCCGGGTCGACACTTTTTAAACCAAAGATCTTGGATAGTGAAGGTAGCCATCTGGGCTTGAGAGAGCTGAACAAAGTAACCAACATGTTTCTCGCAAGTAGGAGCTTGTCATGAATTTCGTGTCTGCGATATTGGACTGCCAGTATGATGGCGTGCCATTGTTCAATTTATTCCCTAGATTGCCTGTCAATCAAGGCGATGTTCTACCATGGACCAAAGACATGGAATCATGCCTATCAATAGTTTTTGATCATCGTGTGGCGACCAAGCCATTCGTGCTCGTTACTTTTTGGTATGCAGGAGATGCGAACTCAAAAGTTAATAGTTCTCAGCTGGATTGAAGACTCGGCAGCTTTCTGCAGAGATCAGCAGAAGCTCAAGGATCTTCCATGACAACATGCTTTTTCTCTATCTCGATTAGCTGATTGGAAGGCTATGACAGCAGTGGCACAACGATCCAGGCAGCCAAAGAACACCCAACGCTTGGAGGCGTTGATGTGGTTGAAGTGAATCAACCACAGATGTGACAGTGGCGCCTGCTGGTCCACAAGGATTTCTGAGTAGAGCAGGCGATGAGCTTCTGCTAGTCCTCGTTTCTGAATCCGAGCCGAGAGTAATGCTCGCGGATACTTGGCTGGAACAATGTTTGACCTCCGTCGTCGTGTGCACCTTCAACCTCAACTCACCGCGTCGCCGGGAGACAGTCGGCCCGAGAGGTTTGCGCTGCCCATTTGCTTCCCAATGCAACCTCAACAACAACTGGTTTCCCGTGGCCCAGATACCAAAGGCTCCCACAAACTCTGGCGCAAGAGTTTGGCTGTCGTCGAGAAAACTTGAATTTTCGCCGATATGTCCAGGTTCTCGCAAGATGAGCAGAGTCAAGTCCTGGAGCCATTGCTTGACTACGGGTGCTCGCCCTGGAGAATTGCCAGCCAGCGGGCGGCGGACCTGTATGACCAGGGCGTAAAGCTATGGCGAAAGGAGGATCTTGTAGACATTGAACAGCAACTTTCACGATCGTACACTGCGGAGAAGTTCACCATCCGCCGTATTGACGGGAGTGTTGTTCATATCAGAAATCCAATGTTTGAGGTGCAGAAGCCGATCTGGTATGGTTCTCTTTTCCTGGTCCTAGCTCAGGATGGAAAGCAATTCCGTACTAAAGCACATTTCCCCCTCAGGACTCCATATGTCAAGTTTCAAGAGTACTGGCACCTCGTTCGGGCTAAACCTGAGGGCCCGCCTGAGTTATACAACTGCACCTATCTCATAGACTGGACCAACCAGACATTACGGAACTATGAGGGGCCATTTGAGAACACCCAAACACTATTCAAAATGGGCCAAGAAAAATGGGAAGCAAGCATGTCCTGTACTGCCTTCACGTCACAACTTCATAAGCTCCTAGGCGCCGATGGCCGTGTGAAGAAGGTGACCAAAGTCGTTTGCTTTGGATTGGGCGACCTGAACTTTAAGCCACCCGATTGGTGGAGACAGGAGAATAACTCTCAGCCGAAAGATAAACGGTTGCCAGAAACGAGCGAGATTGAAGGCGCGTTGATTCATCATGCAATTGCATTAACTATCGCGAATGTGACCCGTTGCTGGGCTGGCGCGGGGGTCAGGCTGCTCACGCAGGATCCAAAGTACTCAAATGAGACGAGAGCCATGTTACAGGAGTTCGGATTTGAGGTCATTGGAGACCATGGAGCTGGAGGCTTTGCTGAAATAGATGACAACTCAATAGTGTTCTCACCGTTCGTGAGCGCCCCAGTTAAGCAAATCATTGCGGATTTCGCTCGGCCGGCCGTCATTATTTGTGTCGCTGCCAGCGGCGTGTTTAGCAAGCCCGGGTATTTAATCCTGCTCCACATACCTATTCCAGCTGACAAATTGTATAGTCGACCGTTTAGAGACCCCGAGGCTCCAAGGACGAGGCAAATGTGGAAAGAATATGAACGTTGGGATTTTCCAGTTCCATCTGAAAGTGTGCAATTGGACGGCTCTCTACAACAATTGGCTATACATGTCAAAGTGTGACAAAGCCGCATGCCTTGATACTCATCAAATTCATTTTTTGTTTGGCAGTGTCACGGGGCATATATCCGGCTTTCACACTTAGGATAATCTGTCATCCCGCTCTTACGTTCAGCGATGGGCCTTTTGCAGAATCCTTGGCCAGCTGAACAGCCGCGCTTCTGCCCCTTATTCTACACCAATTAAACCAGCACCCCGCTTTCCCCTTCCCTCATACTGCTTTACATTGCCACCTTGTGGCGTTCTTCCCTCGTGAGGAGAAAGTGCTTTCTACCGGACAGCAGTTGCCATGGTACTGGTAGCGATGGTTGCAGACAAGGCTAGATTGTGAGATTTTGTGACGGCTGGGAGCCGCAGCTGTCAAGCCCGCTAGATTACCCACCAATCTCTCCAAATACACAAGCCTCTTCCTAAGAGCGTTTTATATCAGCGAGATACACTTTGTAAGCAATCCGGCCATCTGCAGAGCATCTAACTTGTTAGGCCCAGTTTGATTCCAATTACGTCTTCCGGATCCAGGCTACCACAAATAGCAGCCAAGGGACGGATGTTGATGCGCGATTAGCTGAAGGTAAGGTCTCTTGTTGATTCAATGCAACCCGTAGTTATGTCACCTCCCTTTGACGGCAAACGCCCACGTATTTTCAACAGGTAGCGATGCCAGCGCTGCGTCGGTTTCAAGAGCCAATGTTTCTCCAAGACAGGGTAGATATCATTGGAGGGTTTATAAGCATACTCTGGTAGTGCTATTGAGATGTGCATCGCTTCATGATGAAACGGTATTGATGACTCCAGGACCCTTAATTGAAGTTGCTCTGTGTCCAACGGGTTGAATTGTCTGTCGCAGAAATGTTGTACAGATGAGATTGATCGGCTGGTGGCTTTTGCTCGCCCGAGGCTTCTAGAGGGAACAGATCGCAGTTGATTGCCCATACAAAGCTTGGTTAGTGAGTTAACTAGCTAGCGGTTAGTGTCTAACGTGGCGCTCAGAGGCTGACCTGACAAACTCGACACACCATCCTATCCGTCAATCCTGATCTCAACATCATGGCATCGACTTGAAAAGAAACCTTGAGTTGGCTAATGTGTCACTCGTATCACTGTTCTGCCCTGAAGCACACGCCCCCTGTGTTGTTGTGATGCGGCACATTCATCAGGCAGCAGCGTTCTTCATGCCAATCCGAAAACACTTGCCCTAGTGAGCCTTGAATTGGCAGGGTTCAAAACATGGGCATCTGTGCTGCCTTATCCTGGGTCTCCTGCAAAGTGAATATGAGGTTGCTGTGGAGAGTTGGCACAGCCAGTATAAGCCTCGCTCACAACCATGATACCCTGAGCCTCAAAGATTCCAAACTTGGCTCTGCTAAGCACTTTCCACTGCGGCAACTATTAAGATGGGTGCGAGCCAAATCTGTCACCCACCTACTTGGGATGTGCTGGCATATATAGCGGAATAGGGCTCACAGCTGCGGTTATGTTAATTGTCGCCTACGGAACTGCTCTTTTCTCCGTCAAGCCACGTCGAATTCAACAGGCAGCATTGAGAATGGCACCCAATACCCGTACGCCGTAATACTTGGGCTGATACAGTTATGGCATAGCAACCTGCCAAAGGTCAAACATCCGATGCCTTGAAATGTCTCTTGTGTGTTGTATTCTTCATTTTGTCTTTTGATATAATGACATGGTATCAGGCACAGTCTCGCACACCTACCTTTCTTGATCCTTCGACGGAATTCAAGGCATAACGTTTCCTCGAGCATCAACAAATGTGGAATTCTCGGACAAAAAAGGTCTAAGCTGCCGTGCCACCACTCAGCTGACATCGTTGAATCCTGCCTTGCGAGCGTCCGAATCAAGCAGTTCTATTTGTATGTATTCGTTCCCACCATACGCTGGCAATCACTGAACGACCTAGTGGCGATTGAAAAGGGCAACACACCATGCGGCACACTCGGAAGCATTACGCCTTGGTGATCATATGGCATCTGGGCAATCCCTGAAAACTCCAACACAGCTGGAATGCGGACTTGTATGTATACCTGCTGCCAGCTACGCCGTTCGCATGAATATACAGAAGCAGGTTCCACTGTCAGCCCTGCTGATTGCTTTCCAAATCCTGGAGGGGTTGGTGATGATGGCAAGCAGCGAATGTCCTTAACAGCCATTAGACCGTCGTTTTCCTCTCGCTCAAAAATTATAAATACTGGGTAGAGACCCTCGCAGCTGGGATTCTGGAGATCATATCCTGGATCCAGAAACGCAGTCAAGACTTCCTATCCTAAACCTCAGTCAACAACTTCCAAGTTACGGCTTACCAGCATCCGAATCCTACTAAACGTTGAAGGCCACTACTTCCTAGCGCGGCAACAACGTAAGTCGACCTACATAGGACCACACATGATCTGATATCAGAGACTTTGAGACACTGACCAGAAGTTATCCAGATTTTCAAATTTAAAGCGCAGTTACTATAAACTTCTCACTACTTATTCAAGTTCTCATACTACTCAAGGTACGCCCTTGGTCACTTCTCTGAGGTATTTTCACTGATAAAATGCTCTCAGAGATACTCATGGCGCCATCCAGACCCGAATATCCAGTTAACAATGATGTTGAATGCATTGATTGTAAAAGACAAGTGAACTATATTTGCAAATGGTGTGGGCGCTGCCCCAGGTGCTGTGACTGCTAGATCTGAATGACAAGTGGAAATTCTTGTTGTTATTTCAACACTGAGATCTTCAACAATAGCTGCAATGAGAATCTACATGCTGCAATCTGGCAGTGGTTGATTATTGGGAGCCCCCCACTCTAACACTCATTTATTTTCATATGTTTGGCAATGTTGGTTCTTGTCTTTTTTCATATTATTTAACTGTTGTCACTCATTTTATGTTTCCATATGTCTTACAAGTCACAATACTATTACTGTGGAGGATTGAATCTCGACAGAGCTTCTTGACAGATGTAATGCCAGGCCCTAATTTTAAGTCCCTTAGAGCCACTGCCTCAGCTATGATGATTTGGTATGCAATGATAGTATGTCTTGTTTCTTTCCGAGTATACTCTGGATAGTTCCAACCCTGGAACTGTTGGGCTGTGCCCCAGCATCCAGAAACAGGTGTGGTCAATCCATGGGTGGCCATCAGTATCGATGATGCATTGAATGACATCCCATGGCTTATTTAAACCCTCATTTCATCCTTGCTCCTCCCCATTCCCATATATTCCGCAAGCACTCCATAGCTGCTATTTGCCATCCATCTTTGCCCTGCCTCTACAACTTCACAATGTTGCTGGTCGGACCTGGATGTTTTGAGAATTTCTTGGAAGAACACCACTGCTATCGTCTGGCAGATATGGTGAATCGGCTCAAAACTCTACTCACCTACTCGTACTCGGATTCTCAAAAACAAGTTAAAAAGGTTGTAAAGTGGAAAAAAGAACAGAAAAAAGCCATGGAGGCGCTCCAGAGACGGGAGCGGCTGTTGGAGAAACAGAAAGCATTGCAAAAATCTCTTAACACGCAGAATGGCAAGGCCGCAGAAATACACCAAGAGCTAGAAGAACTTAGCACTGAACTGAAGCACTTGAGAAAACAATACTGGGAGCATCGGTCCACAGTGTCTGATCTTCAGGATAAAACGTACTATGAGTTTTATGTGTGGAGAGTCGTGCGGGATGAACAGTGGAGGAAGTGGAAGGCACAGAAGCAAGGGCGGCTAATCACTCAATCGGCAGCCAGCGTTGCCAAGTGCAAGGACCACGGCGGCTGCTGCAGTCGGGGCTGTGGATGCTGCTTCCGGCCTCGCTCGAGCATGCCTGGGGCGGAGGACGTGTATGGCCATTGCACGCCCGAATGTGCCTGCTGCGTCGCGTACTTCGAGTCCTAGAGCAGGAGCGCGGCTAAGGATGTATGTACATACCTGCGCCTTCCCCTCCTGGCCGCGATTTCCCCCTTAGGCGGCCTTACCGAATGCCCCTTCCTCGAGGGGAGAGCTGTTGCCATCATCAAGGCCACCAGTTCCGTCCATCTGAGCCCCTTGACCACCTGTCCTCATCTTCCCTTTCTTCCTCTTCTTCTTCTTCTTTTTGGTCTCATGTGGTCGGAAAAATGTAAGACCGCGAATAGTGGGATCAGGCGAGCACCATGCCGTTTCGGGTAAACTACGCCTGATACGGTTAGCGCGTAGGCTCTCGATCGGCTCTGCCCCGCGCCCAACCCCTCAATCACGATTTGACGAGACAAAACACAGGTTCAACAGGCCAGCATACAAGAGCTCGACAGTCATGATGACGACCGTGAACCCGCCCCGCGATCCAAACACCTTGTCCAACTACAACAACTTTCGCACCACCCACACCACCGCCAACTTTGGGGTCCGATTCGACCAGCAGCGCCTTGTCGGCAATGTTGTCCACAACCTGAAGTCGCTGACCAACGCCGACTCCAAGGAGGTCATTCTCGACACCAGCTACCTCGAAGTTGAGAGCGTCAGCGTCAATGGCAAGACCGCACAATGGCAGCTCCTGCCACGCCTCGAACCCTACGGGAGTGCATTGAAGATTCTTCTCGAAGACGCAGTCCCTCTAGACCAGTCAATTGAGTTAGATGTAGGTACAGGACCCGAACAAGAAAGGAAGACAAAGAAATAATCATGTCGTTGGCTCGTGCAAAACTCGGCTTCCTAACATACACTCTCGCCAAAAGATTGCGGTCAGGACAACCGAGAAATGCACCGCTCTACAGTGGCTGAGCCCAGAACAAACCTCCAACGGAAAGCACCCCTACATGTGTAAGGACTCCTGCTCTCCCTCGTCGTGTAACTGAGCTGCCAAATCGTTTACTAACTTGCAATAGTCTCGCAGTGCCAGGCAATCCACGCCCGCTCCATCTTCCCTTGCCAGGACACTCCCGACGTCAAGGCCACCTTCAGCTTCAACATCACCTCTCCCTTGCCCGTCATTGCCAGCGGCGTGCAACTTGGTAACGATTCCGCTCCTCCCAGCCAATCCGGCCAGGTCTACCGTTTCGAACAGAAAGTGCCGATTCCGTCCTACCTATTTGCCATCGCCAGCGGGTATGTCCCTTTTCAAAGTTGTTTGATTTCGCATTGACGCCAGGTCCAGTGATATTGTGCAGGCTTCAATTGGCCCCAGAAGCAAGGTCGCTGTGAGCCCTGACAAACTTGAAGAATGCAAGTGGGAGCTCGAGGCCGATACCGAGAGGTTTTTGCAGGCAATAGGCGTACGAACCACAAACCGAGTCCCTCGTCCATGAAGCGGCTTGTCCTAATATCTTTTGTCTAGGACATTGCGTTCCCGTATGTGTGGGGAGAGTATAATGTTCTCATCTTGCCTCCGAGTTTCCCATATGGAGGGATGGAGAACCCTGTCTATACTTTCGCTACCCCCAGTATTATCTCCAAGGTGAGTCGAAGACTATCCCCGGCCATCAAATGCACGCCCATGTTTTGCCCATATCTTTCGAGCCTGATTGTTGACTGCTTTACTAATAGGACCGGCAAAATATTGACGTCATTGCCCATGAAATTTCTCACAGTTGGAGTGGAAATCTCGTAACAAACTGCTCATGGGAGCATTTTTGGCTCAATGAGGGCTGGACTACGTATCTGGAACGGCGCGTATGTGTCATCCCTCGCAGTTTCTTAATATATGATGCTAATATGCATCCTAGATCCAAGCAGCAATGTGAGATAGTGGCCTATTGTTCCCCCTTATTTGTCACTATCCTCATACAATTGTCCACAGTCACGGTGAAGCGCACCGACATTTCTCTGCCATTATTGGTTGGAAAGGGCTTATCGATTCCGTCGAGCGATACGGCAACGATCATGAGTTCACCAAGCTAATTGTCGATTTGAAAGGGAAAGATCCTGACGACGCGTTCTCAACGATTCCTTACGAGAAGGGATTTACTTTCATATTCTACCTGGAAAATTTAGTCGGCAAGGAGAAGTTCGATAAGTTCATCCCTCACGTGCGTACGCTAGTTACTGTTAGAATCGCAAATAGGGGCTAACCACGCCAATTCTAGTATTTTACAAAGTTCAGAGGCCAGTCTGTCGACTCATATGAGTTCAAGTCCTGTATGCTTGAGTTTTTCGCCTCAGACACAGAGGCCAATACTCTCCTCAACGGCCTGGATTGGGACAGCTGGTTCTACAAACCCGGCCTTCCTCCAAAACCAACATTTGACACGTCCTTGGTTGATGTTGTCTATGACCTGGCAAATAAATGGAAATTGCTATCACAGTCCTCCTTCCAACCAAAAGCATCCGACATTCAAGGCCTGGTGTCAAACCAGATTGTTGTGTTCCTTGAACAAGTACTTCTATTTGAAACACCTCTCACCCCCGAGCAATCCAGGTTCATGGGGGAAGTATACAATTTCGCCCAAAGCCAGAATATTGAGGTCTCTCACTTGTATTTGCAAGTGGGCTTAAAGGCCGGAGACGACACGGTGGTTGAACCTGCGGTCAAGTTACTTGGAGAGATCGGCCGGATGAAATTCGTCCGCCCATTGTGAGCTATCCATAGTTGAATACTCTTGATCGTAGAGTCCACTTTGGCTAACTGAATCTTCTAGGTATCGAGCATTAGAGAAGTTCGACAGAGATATTGCTGTCAAGACCTTTGAAAAACATAAAAACTTCTATCATCCCATCTGTCGGGGTTTGGTGGAGAAGGATCTCTTCAACGAGAAAAATGCATAGGGTACAGCTTTGATTGCCCCGAATCCTCAACTACAGGACATAGATATATTGTGTGCCCGTTGTATACCTAATCATGCAAAGCTTGGGATTGATACACTCAGGTATGATTGGGGAGGACTGCCTTGTTGTATATATCGCATTCTGTAGCACATTACCTATATCAGACATGTGCAGTCCTATTTCCCATGCCCCTATAGTTCGCTTTTGCTAAGATTACAAGGGTCTGCAAATCCAGAATTTGCGACCAATTATCCTACAACTCCCTGACTGAGTCTTAGCGGGCAGTGGATTCGATAACTTTCACTAGGAGATCTCCTCTGCGGGCTTGCAAGACATCTGGGTCCCTGCTCTTATCTTGATACAGCAAGAGCCGGCAGCCGGAGGTAGAGCCTATGTTGTTTACCCTTATGGACATCTTCCGGCTCGTGCAAGCGTCTTATCTTTTAACAAATCGTATTATCGTTCTCGTGGTATTAGACCCGGGGAACCTGATCTGCATAACCTTGAAAGATCACATCGGAATCTTGTGGACTGAAAGCCGGTAAAGCACCGACTTGGAACGAGCTGCTAAGGGTATTTTACTGGGACCAAGTAACGGAGTTCCTTGCTAACAGTCATGTAATGTATTATCATGTCCTCCGCCCCAGCTTTGGAACATGAGGCATTGGATGTCGTCATTGCGAGGCACGGATGCACAGACACACAACAAGAAGCGAGACTTCAGCTATATAGCTTCTCCAAGCACCGTATAATAAAGATGTATCAGGATGGCACCTTTGCGAAGGTCATGGCTTGTTGGTCCATTTCACACCAATCCGAGTTGTTTTCAAGTCTCAATGACCCCCCAGGATGAGGTGTCCAAGTCTACAAAGTAGTCCTTTCAAACATCGGCGGCAGTAGATGTAGAGCATGCTGTGAAGCAGGACGAATTGAAAAATTCAAGTGTACGAATGGATCGAGAGTCGAATCTCGAGTATGCATTGACAGTCCTAGCCCTAGAGTAGACACTAGAAACAACTCTATTACCACTGGTGGTCGCATTGTACCTTTCCAGTAACGGCCCAGTCGAAGTGCACGGCAACAGTGCTGGGATGTGATTCACGCAATTGTATATTCGCCCGGCGAGACGTATTCCAACACACAGGCTCAAATGTCCGAATCCATCATTGACTGAAATCCGCTACCCTTGTCAACTGAATTTTGGTGTTTTGTTTCAACGCCGTAATCCCAACACCTTGATCATCCTGCCCCACGCTAGATTGACTTCTTCTTTGCGCCACCCTTGGAAACATCGGCGATTTTGAGAGCTATGGGTAACGCGTCATTAGCAAGCCCTATTTCTGTGGGACGCCGCACGTCGTTCGAATGGTGTGCAACTGAGTATCACGTACCAGGGGGTAAGCTCTGCTTCAACTTGTCTGCCTTGTCGGAGTCTCTCAGGACGAGGGTGTAGAGGAAGCGCTTGCAGCGAACCTTGAACTTGATCTGGTTGGTCTTACGGTTGCGCTTGATGCGGGCAGCTAAAGCGACGCGGTTTCCACGGTCAGAACAATGAGGATTTCCAATGGAATAGAAGGGTTGTATTCGCGACCCAATTGAATCAACCACGGGTCACACTAGTCCAGAGATTCGATTGTAGGTGGATGAGATCACTCACAGGAAGCATCCTTGCGTCTGCAGATCTCGATGAACTGCTTGATATCTGAAACTTCGGACGGCATGATGGGCGATTTGGTGAAGAACGGCACAAGACTAGGGCGTGAGTCTGCGTTTCTCGAGGAGCGTCGTGGATTGACCTCGCTGCCCGCCTGGTTTGCCTGTTGTGGGCGAATTAGGGTTTAGCGACCGCGGCAAAGCCCTAACAGCAACGCTAGTCCTATTCAGGCTGCAACGTCACGTGGCAAATTATGTCACTTCGAGTCCGTGATATTGACAGCTTGCGCAACGAAGCTTGCCCGCAGCGAATAACTATCGGATCTCCGTTTATTTATTCATCGAACTTGATTCTTGTATTTGTGAAGCCCGCAACTACGTCGAAATGCCAACCCAGCTAGATAAAGCATTAAATTCAAAGGTACGAACGGACCGCCATGTCTCTTCTACTGTTGAGAGAGGGATGACTGCCTCATCCTGGATTTCTAACAACGAAAATAACATGCTTCTTAATAGAACTTGCTGCTCGGTGAACACCTCATAGGCCTCTTGATGCACTGCAATTGTCTAACTTGAACCCAAGGCTTTGCCGGGATAATATCAGCAGCCGCAGCATGGAGCATCTGGGGAAGCGACATTTTCCCTGCAGAGCCTGACCCGACGGGTAGTAAGTGCGCCTAGCATATTCCTTCGAAACAAGAGAAGAAAAAAGGATCAAGAACCCGACAGGCTTATTTATCCCTAGATCCAGAGTTCTGGACGACAGAGGAATTGAAGAGATGGCTCCGAGTGGTAATAATGATCCGTGCCTTGAGGTGGAACCAAACCACAAACAGTCGACATGACAGCTAATATTTTGTATTCATAGAGCAATCTTCTTCCAAGCGACAACCTGACACAACATGAGCTGCTTGAACGGGTCCGGGCTAATATGCGACCGCCAACAACGACTTAATTGGATTCTTGGTGGTAATCCTTTTCGTATAGCAGTGCTGCTCGATGGTTCCTTAGCTGGTATGATAGTGAAGTTCCCTATGCTTGTTGCATAAAGGCCATATATTCGTGTCCTTTCCATCTTAGAATGCCAACGGGTAAGACGTATGTTTCTGTAAACGCCAGGGATTCGGTTCCTCAAACACCACTAGGGTCCGTTGTCTATCATCCAGTACGCCTGGTGAATATCTTAGACAAGCGTAGCTCTGGACAGCGTTAAACAACCAGCCGGAAGTTCTGGCTCTGGATCAACCAGTGCTTTTTGCCCCTCACTTTTAACCCACCCTCAACCTGAGGATTCGGCACAAGCACAAAGGTCTCACTGAAGCCTCGATTCGGCGTATCAAACGATTCTTTGCCCTCACCAAATCGAACATAGCCGCTAACGAGCACTAATATTGACATGTTTTTGGCAGCAGCTGCACCGCGCAGAGGCCGTCCGGCACCATCTGATGGCAATCCAGCCGGGGTAGGATAGCTTGGGTTAAGGACTTGGCAGTCGTAGGATTGTACCTCGTAGTGCGAGGGTGGCATCTGATTCATAAATATGTCTTGGACAGCGGCGCCGTCTGGAACGAGGTTTCCGTTAAAGAGGATCGATGTGGTTGGCTGGGAATAGAAACTCGATATGGTCGGTCGCGCAGACTGAAGGGCGTGGTAAAAGGACTGCACGAAGTCGGTTGCGGCTACAAGATAACATTAGCAAGTGTAAATAACCAAAGCAAGCCATTACAGCGGCAGCCAGGTAGGAGAGCGTCAGCACCATCGGTCGAGACCTTCGTGAGCGTATCTTCAGTGACTGAAGCCATATGGACGATAGAATCCAAGGGAGAAGGGCACGGGAGACAGGGATGCTTATGTATTAAACAACGAGCTTACAGCCAGCTGTTGCCCTTGTCTCTTCAGATGGCTCGTTGTTAACTGCGTGCAGGCTTCTTGTGGTTGTGGTTGTGTGTGTTAGTTATAACAGTCGCGAAAAGCGAGGTCTTAAGAGCTTGGGCCCACGAAAGTTTAGCAAAAGCCCATCACGACTCTGCAAACTAATCCACCTCCATATCCCACACCTCCCAGCCGACGAATTGGCACCAATGTTGGAATACGGGTTCCGCGCGCTGTCGCGAGTTTCGAGCCTCTCCAAACCTCCGAAAAAGCCCTGGGTACGTGCTCCATGTGGACGCACCATCCCGCTATTAACGAAGCGCGGCTTAGCCTCCGCCAGCTCCAGCACGCAAAAGCCTTACTATGTCACCACGCCCATTTTCTACGTCAATTCATGTGAGAGAGCCTTCTACAAACAAGACAAGAATCCCCCGACTTTACGGACTCTGACCTCTTCAATGCAGCACCTCACGTCGGACACCTATACACGCTGGTTTTGGCTGATATCCTGAAGAGATGGCAAGTCCTTCTCGGCAAAACCGATGCCAAACTGCTTACGGGGACGGATGAGCATGGCATGAAGGTACCGCTGGAAGCTATCTACGTGTGGGTCTCGTCAGTACATTAATCGAAGGACAATGCAGATTCAGCAAGCTGCCGCTGCCCACGGCATGGAGCCAATTGAGCTGTGCGATCAAAATTGCCAGACCTTCAAGGTACAAAACGCCCTCAAGAACGGGCTTGGAGAGCTCTAACTTAATACTCTATCTAGGATCTCTGCCAAAAGGCCAATGTGCAGTACGACCACTTTATTCGGACCACTGACCGCGAGCACCGTGATGCAGTCCAATATTTTTGGGTAGGCGTTGCATATCACCTCGGCCAAAGCCACTTTGGCTGATGTATTTCAGGAAATGCTCAATCATCGCGGTTACATCTACACCTCGAAGCATGAAGGCTGGTACTCCGTGAGCGACGAAACGTTTTACCCGTCCAGTGCCGTCCATGCCACTCTTGACCCTGCGACTGGTCGGAAAATAATGGTATGAATTTGGACGCGGATGCGAGACTAAGGCTAATGGACCGATAGTCGGCAATTGAAACAGGCAAGGAAGTAGAATGGTCCTCTGAGATGAATTATCATTTCAAGCTTTCCGCCTTCAAGGACAGACTCCTGGACTTCTATCATGCGAACCCGACCTTCATCCGGCCAAAGCGATACATGGACAATGTCGTCCAATCAGTTTCCTCTGGGTTGATGGATTTGTCGATATCACGGCCCATTCAGCGCTTGACGTGGGGTATCCGAGTCCCCGGCGATGAAACACAGACTATTTATGTTTGGCTTGATGCCCTCGTTAATTATCTAACGTATGCGGGATACCCTTTTACGCCTGGTAAAGAAAGCCAGAGTATATGGCCAGCAGATACGCACGTGGTTGGAAAGGACATTCTCAGGTATTGGCTGATCCTAACTAAGAACTCTTGATCGGTGCTGAATGTGAATGTTAGGTTCCACTGCGTATACTGGCCAGCATTCCTCATGGCTCTAGACCTCCCTCTCCCCCGCCAGGTTTTATGCCACGCCCACTGGACCATTGGTCGGGAAAAAATGTCGAAATCGACCGGTAACGTTGTGAATCCAATGTATGCCATAGCCCGGTTCGGCGTTGATCCGCTTCGATTCTACCTTGCTCACGATGGCGGGCTCTCGGACGATGCCGACTATGAAAATGCATTTGTCACCGAACGGTACAAGAAAACACTTCAATGGGGTATTGGGAACTTGACAAGTCGCCTTGTGCGATCCAAAAAATGGAATGTTCGAAATAGTATAGAATGGGCGGTAGCAGGGAGGCTCCCGCAGCCGTCCGAACTTGATCGAAAGCACCAAGAGCTGTTGGAAGGGGTTCGCGACGTGACAAGATTCTGGATGAATGACTTGAACCCACGCAAGGCGGTCGAAAGTATCATGAACATTATTCATGAGGTAAGAGACACCTAGCCAGAACTGTCAATGTGGTGGCACAAACGGGCTGACACCTCTATCAAAAGACAAATAAGTACTTCCAAGAGTCGAAGCCCTGGACCCTAGCCGACGAGACAAACAAGGCTGCACCAACAAAACTGAGCCGCGTGATATATAACACTGCGGAATCCTTGCGCATCGCCGGGATTCTCCTACAGCCGTTCATGCCGGAGAAGTCGGCGCGACTTTTGGATATGCTTGGCGTTGCGCAGGACCCAAAGAAGAGAAGTTTTGAGGCAGCGAGCTTTGGCAGAGATGAAGACTACGGCGTCTCGCTGGTGGAATTGAAGAAGGGCACAGAAGCGACTCTCTTTCCTCCGCTATTAACTGAAAATTAATGTCAAAAAGGTACGGCCTGTCTGCGGCTGCATCTGCAGGTCTTGCCGATGACAGTATTCTCCATCTCAGAGTGATTGTTGAGTCTAGGCTTCGATCACTGTTTTTGGGAAAAACTTAGTGCTGATTGATCATTAGCCAGGTGATCGAGTAACCACATCCGACGATCTGTGTGCAGCCAGGACAAGAGAACCAGCGTTGTGATAAGAGCGCTACTATTTGAATGTCGGCCGACACAGAATCTAGAACTGTTGGGTCCGCCTAGCCGCGCCTGTGTTGCTCGGCTTCGTTTTCTCTCTTTTTTTTTTTTCTTTCGTCTTCGGCTTTTTGCTGGTCGTTCACGCGAGCTGGTTGAGTTCGCCGGAAACCAAGACTTGAATTCCGACGGGAAACTCCAGGAACCACAAGGCGGTGGGCTCGGGAAAGTCGAGGATGCCAAGCACAAACCGCAGCGCCAAACCAGAACCAGCCGGCAAACTTGGACTGTCTTACTCCAGTCTATCATCATCGACCGGCAATCTCGATGCTCTTGACCAAAGACCTGTCGCACCAGGATGCCATCCGCTCCCCATTCCTGGAATTTTCTTTACTTGATCGAAATCTTAATCCACTCTTCCCCGTGATGTACCGTTTCATTTCTACGTCTCATGAATAATCCACTCCATCTCCGGCAATACCCAAATCTTCCCTGCCTGCTTCCTGGGTTGCTTACTGTGCCGTGTATAAAACTGGCCACTATGCCGGCAACCATGGATGTTTGATTCTGATATAAATATATTCTCGGGACTCTGGACCAATCCTACAACCCCGTGGCTTTTATAGAAGGATCCGCTTCCTCTATCCCCTTGCCCCAGTCATTCTTATATCCAAGCCAGGGTACCCTTCTCAATATCTTTTTAATCTTTCATATTTTTGTACAACTAGATAAATAGGAAACCATCAATCAATCTCCTCATTTCTCTCTCTGTTTAGCCTCTGATCCAAACCATTGTTTTATCCTAATATCATCATTCACGTCGTTCGAAATGGGTAGCTTCGAGGACCATCGGCAGCAAAAAAAGCCAAAGCCATGGATTGAAACTCCACTGATCGAGTCGGCGTCCTTGTCAAGGGCAGCTGGATGGTATGTCCTTCAACATGACATGCAGAAGCTGGTGCTAATCCACGGCTTGTAGTCGCATCTTCCTCAAACTCGAAAACCTCCAGCCCAGTGGCTCATTCAAGTCCAGGTAGGTAGGCCTAATTTTTTTGCTGAAATGCACCTCGTCGGTAGCAAAGCTAAGTAGTACTGTCCACCCAGGGCCATTGGCAACCTCGTACTCTCCTATGCTTCAGACCCAGCAAACCAAGGAAAACAACTCCATTTCTTCATTTCATCGGCCGGCAATGCAGGTCTCGCAGCTGCCACGGCGGCCAGTGCTCTTTCATACCCGTGCACAGTGTGCGTTCCGACGACCACGAAACCCGTCATGGTCAACAAGTTACAAGAGGCCGGTGCGACGGTAGTGCAACATGGTGCGAATCTCGATGAATCTTCAGTCCAGATGAGATCGATCATGGAGGCGCTGCGAGGGAAACCGGCGGACTGCGACGGTGCGAAGCCCGTGGTGCCGATCGCGTTGCACCCATTCGACCATGAGAAGATCTGGGAAGGCGTGAGCTCGATGGTGGATGAGCTGGCTTACCAGCTGCCTCCGCGTGAAGACGAGATGCGAACGGGCGAGTACCAAGATGAGGTGTTGCCCGTCGACGGCATCATCTGCAGCGTTGGTGGTGGAGGGCTGATGAACGGCATCATCATGGGAATTGAGCGCCAAGAGCGAATGTACGGCAAGGCCAGGGCCGGCTCCACATATGGGAATTCGACCACAAGCGACAAGAACATTCACATCATCGCCACCGAGACAAAGGGCGCTGACGCGCTAGCTCACGCCATCGCCAAGGGTTCGTTGGTTTCTCTGCCGGGCATCACGTCGCTCGCTACGTCACTCGGTGCGGTCCGCGTCGCGCAGCAAACACTGGACAATGCGCTTTACCCACCAGCCGGGGTTAAAGTACACTCGCTGGTTCTCTCAGACGCAGACGCTGCCAAGGGCGTGTTGAAATTTGCCGAGGACCAAAAACTTCTAGTTGAGCTGGCATGTGGTGTGTGCATCGAAGCAGCCCTGGGCCCAACGAAATGGGGCCGGAGGAAACAGGGGTCGGAAAAGAGGATGAACGGTGTCCACAAGGCTGTTCACTACCTGAACGGCTTCAGGGCGCAGCCTGCAACGCAGATTCAATCGTACCTTCGCCGATTCATCCCCAACCTTAACTCCCAGAGCCGTGTCGTGATTGTCGTGTGTGGAGGAAGCAATGTTTCGCTGCAGATGGCCGATGAATGGACACACAGGCTTGATGAAGGATGGGGAATGGAGAATGGCATTCTTTCATGACTTATCCTCTGCTGGGATTTCCCCCGTGTATCCTTTACTGCATTGTGCTATTTGTGTTGGTATCACTGCCTTGTGTGTTTTTGCGCGGCAGTGTTCACTGGCGAAGGGACGGATGGCGTTTTGTCAATTGGGACGGTAAAAATTCATGATTTGAACATGTCAGGGTTCTTCTTTTTCTTCCACTTTGGATTTGCAGCAAAATCAGGCATTTGCCAACGCAGAAACAGCCATAGAGATAATATTCAGATTTTAGACAGGGTCTCCGCAGATCAAAACAACGCAAACGAGGTTCTTCATCAGCCGCCGGAAACCAAATTCACCTCAATAATTCTCGATCATGTGGATGCGATACTCCCAATAGTTCTTCCGGATGGGGTCATACTTGTCCTTCAGCAAATTCAACATCTTCACGGCCTCCGTCTTACATTGAGCAGCGGCTGTCGGCTCACCCGCCCCTTGGGCTTCCTCAGCAAGAACATCTGCGAGCCATTCCACCGCCAGGCTACTCTTGACGAGGAAGTTGGCTGCCTCGCCGCCAGTAACCTCCTCGGTGATAAACTTGGAGGCGAACATTTTCAGTTCCGCCATCGGCCGGCCCGCCGCGCGGAGTACCCCACGCGCATAAGCCCAGGGACTCCGATTTTCTGGGGCAAGGACAATTTTGGTCTTTGCATATTCAATTTCGGCGTCTACAAGGTCCTCGTCGACGACGTCAAGGCGGCCACGGTTGCCACTCTGGTCGGTAGGATTCGGCACGCCCGAGTCAAATTTGTCTCCTCGCGGTCCGAATTTCAGCACCCAGCGATGGTTCCATGCCGAGTTGTTCCGGACGTCTGAATCAATCAACCCTTCCACGTCGCGCAGCTCGCGCGGGGAATCCCAGAGACCAAAATGCCGCACGAGCCAGTGGCGATATGTCCAGACATGATAATTCTTAGAATCCAAGGCGAACATTTGGCCAAGGAAATCCTGCTCGGACTCTGGGAAACTGGGGAAGGTCTGGCGGTCTGACATGATAAGTTGCCGGTGGTGCCTGAGTGGTAGCATCAGCACTCAGAGTTTACAGGGATGTGAAAAAAGAACGTTGGGGAGATACCATATCTGATAGTTCTTCAAGTGTTTGAGGGAGATCTTGTTTAGCCAGGCGATCTCCTCATGCAGGTCCTTGCTGAGGGCTTGGACGATTTTAGCCCTATATAGCCTATACGTTCAGTCATTGTCAGCCAGGGCTTGAACGTCTCCGTAGTAGTAGCTGCGAAGAGATTTGAAATGTAGAAGTGCGTTCAAGATCAGTGGGTATAAAGTTACATCGAAAGCAACCCGAGAGACGCCAATAATACCAGCGATCATAAGCGTTTCAGAGAAGCGATGAAACACGCAAGGATGGAGAGACGGCAGGTGGCTGATCCTCCGTGCAGCCCTGCAGGTTATGATGAGAGAGAGAGAGCATACCACACGGTGTAATGTGCCGGGTTCAGCATAATCACATCGGCCGTGAGCTCCAGGGCTCGCTCGGACATCTCATTGGCGGCCATCACCGCCCTCAGATACGCTGTGGCTTCGGCATATTCCTCGCTGTATGCGATTGTGGCCAGCGGATATGTCTCGCTCCCAGGCCCGGAGCCGGACTCCTGGGAGAAGTGGCTGGTCCCATCGTCAAGGGGAATCGGGGTGATGGACGACCATATCGGAGAGGAAGAGTATTTGCCCATGTTTGCAATTGGGAGTGCTCTTGGATGGGACGGCTGAGTGTGTGAGATGGAGAAGAAAGATGGAAGATGTTGACGCGCAAGAGAGGGAGAGCGAGAGGCCTTATATGGAGGTGGAGGGGTAGTGGTTAACCTCGAACTGCCAAACAATGAAACCGAAAGCAGTTCAGTCAATGTGCCATTCTTCCAGAGTTTTGCTATTCATCTTCTATTGTTGACAGAATGCTCAGCAAAAGCTGTTTGCGTCGAAAATCACAAACAACCAGTAAACTTGCCTGGAATCGCTGTGAAGCGGCTAAATAGTTGTAATCTACATACAAGACGAAAAAGGATAAAAAGCCTGAATATAGATCTAGAAAAGCCCGTCTCTCACTCTCAAATGCAGGATTGGAAGAAAAAGCCCAAAAATCGTTCAGCCATGCGGACCAGCCTGGGATTATTAGTAGAGATATTATGCCCGAAGGAATTAATCATTAATACGGAGTACACAGCATTCGTCTGTGGTAGAAGCGGCCATACAGCAGCCAGTAAGAGAATCTTCTCCATGGCCTCTCGCTCAACTGAGCTCAGAGGGCCCGCGCCTCCAAAACTTCCATCCCTCGCGGACATCCGGCACGCCCACGCCGACCAGCTGCTCGATGCCGCTGTTGCCCACGGCATTCTCGAATTTCTGCTGGTCGATCTCCTCGCCGCCCTCCTCGTCCGTGCCGTTTTTAAGTACAGCAGGCCAGAGTACACCCACACCGTGCCCGCCCAGCGTTGTCTCGTATCGCTCATATCCTTCCTCGCCTAGTTGGCTTTCAAGCCGTTTTAGAGCTGCCGACTCGCGATTGGCTCCGATCAGGGTAATGGCGCAGCCGCCTCCGCCGGCACCAGTCAGTTTTGTCCATCCTATGCCATTGTGGTCGACCAGCTCCCGAATGCGTTCGAGCCGCGGGTGTGACACGCCGAGAGAGACAAGAAGCCCGTGATTGATACGGAAGAGGGTTCCGAAATAGTCCAGGGTCTCACTGGAATGTTTGTCGAAGTTGTCCGAGGAAAGGAAATCGTGTGCTGACGTTGTGACTTGGTCGATTCCCTCCAAGAGCGATTCGGTGATGGCTGGGTGTGCTTCCCTCAACGCGCTAACCTTGCCGAGTTCAACAGCCGTAGATCGAGATTGTCGTGAATTGACAAGTAGAAGCGGAAGCTCGGGAAAGTCCAGGATCGGAATTACCGTCGGTGGTTTAGAGTAGTCGCCACGGCGAAAGACAACAGCCTTCCCTCCCGCAGACACTGTATTGTCCACGCCGCTCGGGTTCCCGTGTATGCATAGCTCGCCCACGAATGCCCAGCGGTTAATACGTTCGATTTGTATTTCGGACTCGTCAAATGGCTGGTCAGGATGAGGCCCTGCCAGGGCACGTATTTGTAGCAGCAACGCGGCGCTCAGACAAACGCACACGCTCGCACTGCTTCCTAACCCAGCACCAATTGGTATCGTCGATCTAAGCGTATATATTGCGCCGTGGGACTGGGGGGAGCCGAGGGAGAGGTACAGGTAAAGGAAAGCACTGGCAGATCCCTGATGCACCTTTCTCACTTCGACCGATTTGTCCTGGGAAACGCTCGAGACGTGTGGCTGGATGGCTTCGAGCAGGTCGGGGTCAAGCGAGGTAACGCGATCGTAGTAGAATTTCTTTTTGGAAGGGTGATGGAAAACGTCCCAAGGGAGAGCATCTATATTCCAGGTGTGATCAAGGCCGATATCGCGGAAATTGAGGGTAACGGTCCGGCGGGATTTGGATAGGGTGGTAACGAGGAGGTAGGATCGGAGAGAGATGGCAGCAGCCATGGCCCTTTTGCCGTGCACAACAGCATGCTCGCCAAAGACAATGACCTTCCCGGGAGCCGAGACCATGAACGGAGGCGCCATCGGGGAGGACGGTTTGCGGGAGGCATTGGGCCTTCGAGTGGCACTTGGGGAGCGCTGGGAGTCGACGGAGAGACCGTCGCCGCCGAATTGGCTTGGGGAGGGAGTTGGCATCCCGTCGGAGCTCTCTGTCATTGATTCTTCGTTGTGGCCGTTGCTGGAGCCTGCGATGTCTTGCGTTGTTACAGACATGGTCGCTCCTCGCTGGGCAGCATCGTCGACCACGAGACTAGCTACCTTCCGCCGGCCATTAGCTTTTTTGTTTCGGAGGCTCCCGCCCTTTTTGCGCTCCATGGACGATGATAAGTATGTCGGTATGTGCGTAGAACGCGTGAACGGTGTTGCGTAGGTGTGTGGAGGCTAAGCGGTCATGCGGATGGGCGTCGAGTTACACGATGCAGCCGCGAGTCGAGGGATTGGCAAAGGGGCGATTATTCCAGTTCTGTTGGTGACAACACAGCCAATGGATCCGGAAGTGGCCGGGAGTCAAAACAAAACACGCGTAAACAGAGGCAGCGCGCAAGCCAATCGACGCCGTTGGGTGAAACCTGCCATTCCGGGTAAATGAACAGCTGAAATTGCCTGTTTTGGATGTGCTGGCTGGCTACTCGGAATGGGAAGGAGCGTGCTGCGCCACAACACCCGGCTGCTGACTAATGGCAGAAAGGGGGTCGATTGTGGCGGTGCTGCACTAGTCTCAATCGAGAGTTTCCACTAGGCTAAACAAGGTCTAGTAGCATTGCGCTAACAAAGCTTATCAACAAAAAAGCAGCCAATCAGGAAACACCCAAAAATGGTTTGCCAATTCCCGCACCAGATGGTAAACAACCCGCAAAACTGCATTCCGAAATCTGTTATGTATGGTACTATGCACTCAATATATCCGAGCAAGCCATACCGTCACAAATTCATCGTCACGGTCATGCTGTTACTATGCACAAGCAGGCAAGGCGGAAGCCCACCGTACAGCACCTCCAGGTCACTCAGGTACTGCTGGCTCGCCCCGGGGTCTTGACACGTGCCTTCTACTGGCGACGGGAGTGTGGTCAGGATCACCGCTGTCTTCTCGCTCTGCGACTTCATCAATTCGTTAACAATCAGGTGCTGCGCGCGCCGGGGCAGGTCGTTGAATGACAATGCCACAGACGCCTGTGATGGATAACCAGAAGCCCGCCCCTGGCTAGTAGGCGATTCCGGCCTACGGTCGCTGGGAGAAGGAACACGCTTATAGATGGATGCCGAAGCTTTTGGCTCTGGCCGTCGTAGCTCAGTCGCCGCAAACATGATCGAGGGTCCGGTTCCCTCTTCAGTCGCAATTCTAGTCTCCGGAATAGGAGATGAAGAGAATCGCGCCGTCGAGGATGTTCGGACCATCCCAACTTTGTCCCGAGGGGACGCCGCTCCTTCGGCCTTCACTCTCCTGATAGCTGGGTGCGCAGAGCCGGTGGTCGATGGCTCCGTGTCTGAGCTCTCAGAATCCGTCACGGCGGACTCTGATACAGACCCTGCAGGGCGTTTTCCGGAGTCTATGCGGGGCTTTTTAGGGCTTACGTGAAGCCTTGGCCTCTGTGAAGGTTTCGCATCAACGGGAGACGCAGGCCCATCCGCTATTGCTTCATCGTCGGCTTCCTCATCCTCATCGTCGGCTTCGCTCACGTATACTTCCATCTCGCTTTCTTCGTCCGACGAGGACTCGTCGCTCTCCTCAGGGTGATATTCCATCATCGAGTCCAAAAGACGTTGTGTTTGCATACCCAAACTGAGTGCCATTCCACCAAGGCTCCCCACAGATCTCCTTCTCCGCGATGACTCGATAAACTTTCGTAGCCGGCTGTTTTCATGGTTTCCTTGCTGGCCCGGCCACATGGGCGTTATTCGGGGAGCCTGCCCAGATTTTCCTTTTGTCCGACGGTCGTGGTCTCCTCTCCTAAATCTCTTAATCTCCTGCCACCAATCCTCGCCTTCTAGAGCAACGTCAACCTGCGCACTCTGTTCAGAGCTGCCAGATGGTTCTCCGTTCACGATTATGGTATAAGAGTTCAGATCCCCACTGGCAAGCCAGAACACCAGGACTTCAGCTTCAATGCGGAGCTTCTCCAGCAAAGTTGCAACTCTTCCACGCTCTTCTTCGACGTCCGTCTCATACTCCACAAAAACTGCTACCCTCAATTTGTAGGAATTCTTCCAGGAAGGGACTGTGTGTAGGATACATCCCAGTTGTAGAATGAGTGTGTAGGTATCAAAATTGGTAGTCACGATATTTTGACTGCTGAAGCACCCTTCCCCAGATATCTCCGCGGACATTTGGATCGGCCATAGGTCGATATACCGCTTTGTGCCTTGTCGTTTAGTGCCAGGTAGCTCCAAGTTCTCAAACCCCCTGGCAATGGCAACATTGATTCGAAGCTTGAAAAGTAGGTCCTCCAAAATTGTCACATAGCTTTGCACACTCATGGGGTATCTCTTGCCAACAGCTTCCAGTCCGGGGCTCTGCCGAGCGCCAGTAAGCTCTCCAAACGGAGAACAGTCGCCGCTGCCCACGTTTAGTGGCTTGTCATGCCGACGGAACTGGTCAATGACAACGATATTCGGTCTCATACCGCCTAGCCCTGAGTTTAGAACCACATTTCTGACGCCCCATTCGATGGTAGGGGCAACCGTAACGTTAACAAATGCTTTGACCTTGGAGTGCTCAACGAATCTATTCCACAGCGTTTGTTCTCTCCTTGCCTCAGGGACCGCACCAGCAAACTCTTTTGTGACAATGACTCGGCCCAGGAGGAACAATCCGCCTTTCTTCAACGAGTTGCAAAAATGTATCATCTTGTACTGAACTTCAGAGTTGTCAACAAATAAAAGCACCTGAGGACGCCAGAATTTGACATGTTCAGGCCGAAGCCGGAGCAGGTACTTTCGGACTTGATGATATATCAAACTTTGACTGACATCGCCCCATGACTTTGGAGGCGTAGTGTAGTGAATAAGGAGGAACAATAATACCAAAATGCAGACGCAGCCCGTCGCGTATACGCCGTCGACAAAAAACATACTGGCACCGCTTACCAGCGTCCCCGCAAGTGCCGTCCAAGAGTTGAAATAATGAAACGAAGGGCGAAAGTTTGGGGCCGACCCAACCTTCAGCAGGAAACACGCCAAATTTGTTACAAGAAAAGTCATCAAATAGATCATGGTGATAAAAGATGCAATCTGATTGATATCAAGTAGCATTGTCAGTTGTGCGATGATAAAAGTAAATATGATAGCAAGCGTAGGTTCATCGGTCTTTGGGGTGCCTCTGGCAAAAATTGAGATACCGGGGATGAGGTTATCTCGAGCAATGGCCTGGAGTAATTTCGCAGCCCCAATGAGGCCCATTAGGGCTGAAAAGAACGTGGTTGCAAATTCGCCGAGAACGATGAGGCCGGCGGACACATTAGTCTAAGATCAATCAGTGTGTGGACAGAACACAAAAGATGACGAGAATTACATACGTCTTGGATGATATTAACATCTCTATATAAAGAGTCTCTGGTTGTAGTAGATGCAATGACCATGATAACAACGGTGTATGTGACGAACGTTAATCCGAGCCCGGAGAGTGTTCCTTTGGGAATAGAGCGGCTTGGATTCTTCAAGTCGCCGGACATACTCGCTCCCCTACAACGGGTCAGCTCTAGCTTCGGATCAAGTATCGTGCAAAGAAGTGGAACCTACGCGAATATTCCTCCCGTTGCGGGATACAATATCCCAAAAAGATCCTGGAAATTCTCCCGGGTGGGAATTTGGCTTCCCGCTGCTCCTTTGGTGAATCTCGGTTTCAAGTTACCAAGCAGGGTTGCTAAACTAAAGCCAGTATACTCTATACCAAGTCTATCACTTGTGAACGGCTTCAGCAATAGGGGCGATAGTGGGATGCTATATGTGGCTACCAGCAGTACCGCAAGAAGCCCGTTGCTAGCTCTCGCAAATATGGAGCTGCCTGCCAAGCAGATTCCAGTGCACAAGACCAAGACTATCGTACCCCAGAGGTACTGCCACCAGAATCCTTCGAGCAAGAAATTTGACAAGGATCCTGATGCAGAACCAAAGCTCTGGGTTAGACAATCGACTAGACCCACCGCATTCATTCCCGTATTGAAAACACATCCTATGTAGAATACAGTGCCAATAGAGCCACCGAACTCAGGGCCCAAGGAACGGGAGATCAGGTAGTAGGCACCGCCACCACGAACTGTTCCGTTAGTCGCGATTGCCGAGATGGACATTGTTGTAACCAGATTGATCAAATAGGAGGCAACGAGCATTGCTATGGATATGATCAGTGGCCAGAATACTAGTGGGAAATGCCTAAGGATTGGTACAAACCCAACATTCCCAGGACGCCGCTCTGCCCTAGAATGAAGCCAAATCGAAGGAACATGAGAATGCTTAAAACGTTTAGAGTAGTTGGAACGAACACTCCCGAAAACGTTCCGAGTTTCTTTGATGCATCAACCAAGGAGGATGGGAGCGCGCCCTTTTCTTTCCGGTCCAGAAACTCGAGCCTGCCAGTGCGCTGAGATGAAAGTGACGCCCGCCTGACTCTAGGAGCACTTTGCGCCCTTTGCGCAGACCTGGCGCCATGCCGGCTAACGCTTCTGCGGGGACGTAGACCCGCTGGTGCCCTACTCAAGTCATCAAAGCATAGCGAGGCCGCGGATGCAGCGCGTTCTGGTTGATATGGCTGCTCCAGATTGGAGACGATAGATTCCTCGACGGCCGCCGACTCTCCGCAACTACTGCCATTTTCACCAGCATCTCTACCCATATTGGTTATCGAAGAGGACCGGTCATGGTCATGCCCAGGGTGAGCTCAGATGTAGCGCTTGTAGGAAGAAGACTCAGTAAAGGCGACTCATTGACATGGGTTGATGAGAATCCCTGCGATCGTGGAAGTCCTGAAGCCGTCGTCATCGCGAATTACATAATAACCAGCCCCCTGTTTGCACCTGCAGCAAACGCGGCGTTTACGGCGTTATCGCGGCGGATCTGATAAGCGCTTCATGAGATCGTCATCAGCTGACTTGACTCGATCGGGCGACCTCAACTGTCGTCACCAGCCAGCCACACTCGCCCAAAAACACCGATCCCAAACTCCCAGCTCGAGGCTTCAGTATCCTGCGTTGTACATGGACACTCAGCGTGCTAGCGGTGATTACGGTTTCTTTAGATTCTGAATACTGCGGCAGTGGTTCTGGCTTCGACAGGCCGAGAGTGAGAGTACCCCAAGAAGAATGCCGGATCCGCAAGAGAGACAAGCGTCAGAGTCTCCCCCAAACGACTCCCTACTAATAGCACCACGGCCTGTCTCTCCGGGCTTTCATTCCGATTCTCCTGTATCCAGCTCTCTCCCCAGACATATTACCACAGCCCGTCTCGCGTCTCCAGTTCCAAACAGCTCGGAACTCCAGGATGTAGTGTCCAGGCGAGCGGCCACTCCTCTCCAAACGGCAGCAGATAAGCAGCCAGATTTCAAGGGAAAGGATATAGCCTTGTCCCCAAACAAGCCGGGAGATTCTATTTTGACCTCCGGACTTCGAAACGTCTCCCCTCGTCCAGAACCCGATGAATCACCCGCGAGGTCCGGCTCCCCTCTTCAAGCTGAAAATGGCGCAAAGTTCAGTAATGGAGCAGGAGATAGCAGCCCTCGGGATGCATCTGCACCGGCGGAAAACCCAGAAATCATTAAAAGGCATTTGGTTCTGCCGCAGGGAACTTCGGATGGGAACAATGAAAACTCTTCGGAGGAATCTACAAATGGAAACGGAAAGAACCCGCCGGATATAGACGAGTTTTCTAGTCTACGACTACAGGGTGGAGACATCACACGACCTGTCTACCGCTGGGCCGAAGGAATTGAGTCGCAGGAGGCGTCCAGGCGGCGACGCAGTTTTGACGTTCCCAGGCCGGAACCCGAGAGTGCAACTTTGGATATCGGTTCAATAAAGGTCCCAGGAGGGTTTCGGAGAGATTACCTTCGGAGAGCGGCAGGAGATCTCGAAGGAAACGGGTTACACTCATCTGCAGCGCGTGATCGGCATGCTGCCGAGCCACAGCTACCCACACGCAGCTTTCTCGAGTTTCTAACTTTATACGGACATTTTGCTGGCGAGGAGTTAGAAGAGGATGACGAGGCCCTAGGCCCCGATGAATACTTTGTTCCTGAGTTGTGGCGTGAGGGGGAAGAAGAAATCAGTGAACAAACAGCTCTTCTCCCACCCGGAACCCCAGGGAAGCACCCTCGAAGACACAGAGAACGTGCTCCCAAAGCTACCAATTCGGCAACTGGGGCGATGCTGCTTTTGCTAAAGTCATTCGTGGGCACGGGAATCCTATTTCTTCCGAGGGCTTTCCTTAACGGCGGAATGCTATTTAGTTCAGTCGTTCTCGTGGCCGTGTCGCTTCTGAGTTATTATTGCTTCATCCTCCTCATCAGGACAAGATCCACCATTGATGGCTCTTTTGGCGATATTGGCGGTATCTTGTATGGGAAGCACATGAGAAGGATTATCCTCGGGTCCATCGCTCTTAGCCAGTTTGGTTTTGTTGCCGCCTATACCGTCTTTGTGTCTACGAATTTGCAGGCCTTTGTGCTCGCTGTGAGCAAGTGCAAAACGTATATTAGCATTCATTTTCTGATACTGATGCAACTGGCCATCTTCCTTCCGCTCTCCCTTATACGAGATATCAGCAAGCTCGCTTTCACCGCCCTCATCGCGGACGCTTTCATCCTGCTTGGAATAGTTTATCTTTACGGGATTGATATCAAAACCATCATCGATCAGGGCGGTGTTGCTGATATCAAAGCATTTAACGCTCAGAGCTGGCAACTTTTGATTGGAACCGCAATCTTTACTTATGAGGGAATCGGGCTGATCATCCCAATCCAAGAGTCAATGAAACGTCCGCAACAATTCCCGCGCGTTTTGGCCCTTTGTATGGTTATCATTACAGTGATTTTCCTTTCCAGCGGTGTGCTCGGCTATGCCACGTTCGGTTCTGCCACGGAAACGGTGGTCCTACTTAACCTACCGCAAGACGATAAGTTTGTTAACGGAGTACAATTCTTGTATTCCATCGCCATTTTGCTCAGCACTCCCTTGCAGCTATTCCCTGCAATTAGAATCATGGAGAACGGGTTGTTCACCCGGAGTGGTAAATACAACCCAGGCATCAAGTGGAAGAAGAATATATTCCGATTTTTCCTTGTTATTTTCTGCGCCCTTGTGGCGTGGGGAGGAGCAGCTGATTTGGACAAATTCGTTGCTCTTGTCGGGAGCTTTGCCTGCGTGCCTCTTGTATATGTTTACCCGGTACGTTACGACACAGATGTTATCTGATTGGTATTGGTACTAACCCACTTTTAGCCATTGCTACACTGGAAGGCGGTAGCCAACACTCGATTCCAACGATGGTCTGATATCGCTTTAGCAATCTTCGGGACGATCGTGTGCATTTACACTACCGTATTGACTGTTCACAACTGGGCAGCCGGCACCGGCGAGTCAAATAGGCCCGGTTATTGTGATGTTTAGAATGAGATCGGGTAGACCATGGAGAAGAATCCCAATATTTCCGTCGTCCCTGCGCTCCATTGGCGGCAAGGCTACCTAATCTCATTAGGTTTACCTTCGAGCAACCGTTCGTTGGAATCGCACTTCCAGTCATTGTGATTTCCAGGACACTTCGCTTCCCCCTTTCCTCTCTCTAGCCACCTTCTCGTAAGGGAGCTTTTATCATGTTTCGTCTACTCTACATCCTTCGAAGGCGCTCACGCAATCAGTCACGGTACTCGCGGTGGAATGTTTTTAGGCTAGGCGCATTTGAGCGAGTGCTCGTTTGAAGCCATCTTCTGAGGCAGATTCTGATAGCCTCCATTGCGTTTTCAACCAATTGGCCCTGTTTCTCTCTTTTCTTTGTTTAGACTGCTCATATTTTCCGTTCTTTTCCCTCGTATAGATTCCAGCAAGCGATGACATTTGTTGTTATCAGGGTCGCGGCGATTGGCTATTGGTAAATGCAAGTTACTGTCTCTTGGAAAGATAGCTAGTTATGATTTATTTGTTTGGTAACCTGTCAATATCATGAAGCTCTTAAAACGCCGACAAATTCAATTTCTGCGGAGCCTTCACATAAAGGAAGTCAACATGGTAAATATATGTGCATATGGCAGTAAGATAGAAAAGCGGACCGGACCAGGGGCAATCGAGGGCGAGGGTCAAAAGGTGACGGAATTGTTCACGGATTCTTCGCGGCGTCTGCGGCTGTCTGTCCCTGCTCTGCAGCTCTCTGTGCCAGAATAGCATCTCGACCGCCCCATCTATCGTCCATGTATTGTTAGCCCAAAATCTAACACAAGGCGTCTGTTCTCAGCCAAGACGGCACACTGTAAGAAACGTACTTCCAATATTGCAAGTATCTATACCCTTGCGTTAACTGGGCATTGAAATTAACGAAATGGCAAAGGAAAAGGAGATAATTCTTGGGTGTGACGGCGAGGGCGTAGCGCATGAATGTTCCGGAGTAGATGGTCAACGCGGCTGTCATTTGCCCCGAGATACTGTGAAAGGTACGTACGGATTAGTCGCGGAGTATCACTGAGTGGTAGCGGACCCTAAGATAGAATCGGCCGGGGAGAAATGTCGAATACTCACATCTCAGGGTCCTTCTGTGTGTCCATCACTGCAGCAATGGGGATACCAAAGTTCGACGCAGGTCCCCAGAAGTCTAGAAGCAAATTGTCCAACGGTGAGCATTTGGCTACCCACAGAGACTCAAAGAGGCACCACTCAAACGTGTGCAAAGGCAATAGACGGGCACAACGCTCGCGCGACTTGTCCCAAAAGAGAGCCGCTTCATCGGATCTGGGTCAGTCATTACGTACGTGTAGAGCAGAAGTAGTCCAGGACTTTATTTGAGCGTATCTTCGCATTGATCGCCTTGATTGCAGCCGCCATCTTGAAGAGAGAGGAGAGGTAAAACGGAAAACAAGGGAAAGAGAGAGAACTGGAGAGCAGAAACGATATGTCGTGATTCAAGAATGCGCTTCGCGACAAATGACGGCGAAGTGAGACTTGCTTGCTTTGCGGTGGATGTTCGCCGGCCCTTGCTGCTGATGTAATCGGCTGGTGCTCCGATGGCCGGAGGACAATTACGACTAGTAACGTAAATCCGTATGCGGTAGTAAATTACGGTACGACTATGACAGCAATTCAAGAAAGCTGCAGCCAGGGATGCCCACGGACGGAGCACCTTAACAGGCCGTTATAGAAGGCGGAGGTTCACGATTGTGCCATTTTGAACCCTACATAAAAACACCAAGCTTTGTAGAAGCTGCTCAACGATCTACACGCCTAAGAGCATGAAAACAATTTCCAATGTGCCCTAGATGGCAATCGCTTTGAAGTTGTTGCGTGGATATGGCAAACTTTGACGCTTCCTGGAGATGTCGACCTAGCAATTGAGGAACCCATGTCTAAGAATTCCAGTTCGAGTAATCCAAGGACGAGGCAAGACTGGATGGATCATAGTTCCTGTGTAAACAGAACTTTGTCTAAGTGCTCGCAGAAACTGGAGACTGTTCATTCAAATCTCTGAACCTAATTCACCGCCCCGCAAAACGCCGTTAGAAATGTATGTTGGTTCGAGGCGTGAAGAAAATCATTCGAATTAACGTAGGTTTTTTTAGGAAACGTAAATTCCACTGCCAAATATCCGCCGGTCGAACATTGTTGCGTATTCAATCTGCTGAAGGATTTGCTCGCGACGTAACAAGATATCATCGTCCTCCCATTCCCGGAGGCATTCCTCTTCCTTGTCCCGGTGGCTGAAATCCAGGCGGCGGTTGGAAGCCAGCTATAAGACGAAGACATTAGCTGACATTTTGTAACAACAACTACAGGAAAGCTGCAGGTGAACTTACGAGGTCCACCAGGTACGCCAGGTCCCCCAAAGCCAGGAGGTGGGCCGAATCCGGCTGCACGAAATGTTAGCAAGCACGAAAGCAAGAGACATATCCATTTGGTTCAGAACTTACGTGGCCCACCGGGCGGTCCGGGAGGCACTCCTCTTCCTGGGAAACCCGGCGGTGGTGCACCGGGGAAGCCTCCAGGTGGAAAACCGCCGAAACCCGCTGGAGGTGGTGGTCCGCCCACACCAGCTGCTGGCCCTCCAAGTCCAACTGGTAGTCCTCGTCCAGCCGGTTTGCTGATGCCTGGGCCAGCGGCAAGGGTAGGTGGTGCGGCGCCAGGAACACCTGGGACTGTGGTACCTAGTCGTGCAGAGGGGTCGGCCGGAGGTGGTCCATCAACCGAGCATGATACAACGTGAGTTCCACGAACAATTGTAAGACCTAGCGTTCTTTTTTCTTCAGTCTCGACGAGAGGTCCATTGCCGCCCTGCGGTCCTTTGGCTTGTCTGCGTTTGACTTTGCGGAATTCTTCCGTATCTGCCAGGACTAAATTCATGTGCTGGAAGATGTCAGCGAATAGCGAAGTAGCAAATACGGCGCGCGAAACACAATACCTTATCGAATGCGAGCATTTGGCCAGTCATCTGTCGGCCATCATTCAAGGTCACTCTCATCCTATAGTTGATCTGTGCGGGTCAGCAGACGGCGGTGCCTCAGAAAAGGCGTAGAAGCGAAGGAGTCACTACATACAAGATTTTGCTAAAGCCCTGTTAGTTCGATTTGCTCTGTCAACGAAACTCGCCATTGCGATATGTCCAAGGGAGGGTTAAGAAACCTACCATCTTGCCCTGCTTGTTTGAAGCCATGATGGCTCTCAGGCGCGCACGAATGCGACTTCGGGACGGATTAAAGGTGTAGTATCTCTGACAATCCAAACAGCTGCATTGGGCTGCGCGCTTCGACAGAAAGAATACAGGGCACCCAAGGCTGTGTTTGACGATCGAGCAGTGGTGGTGATGGTACTGGCCTGGTTTTTGCGCTGAAGCTTTGAAGGTCGAAGGAGGCTGTTCCCAATTGGGCCAAGCGCCAAGACGCTAAGGGTTGGTTCGCTTCGGCCCACACAACAAAGGCACACAAGCCCAAACCTGCAATCGACTTCACGACGAAATCGCCCATCCGACCATCTCGACAACATCAACCACTCGACAATCAGCACAGAGTCACCATGGTGAGTTGCAGCCCATCAATCTTCCTAGATGTGCCGCTACTCTAACAGCATGCCAGTCGGAGGGAAAGGACAAGTCTGCCAACCCCATGCGGGAGCTCCGCATCCAGAAACTCGTCCTCAACATTTCGGTCGGTGAATCCGGTGACAGACTCACTCGTGCCGCCAAGGTGTTGGAACAATTGAGCGGCCAAACCCCAGTCTACAGTAAGACTTCGATTCCCAAATCGCTCTCGATTGCAAAGCGCCAGCTCACCCACCCGTTCTCTTCTAGGCAAGGCTCGCTACACTGTCCGTACCTTCGGTATCCGTCGTAATGAAAAGATCGCTGTCCACGTTACCGTCCGCGGCCCCAAGGCTGAGGAGATCCTCGAGCGTGGCCTCAAGGTCAAGGAATACGAATTGAGAAAGAAAAACTTCTCCGAAACTGGCAACTTCGGTTTCGGTATCAGCGAACATATCGATCTCGGCATCAAATATGATCCCAGCATTGGTATCTACGGCATGGACTTCTACTGCTGCATGTAAGTTGCACCGCTACACCAGCAACGAACGGATGAACGGCTGGATTAACGATGAAATTTCTTCTCTCGTCTAGGACCCGCCCTGGTGAGCGTGTTGCCAAACGCAGACGATGCAAGTCCAGAATCGGTGCTCCCCATCGCATCAACCAGACCGAGACCATCAAATGGTTCAAGTCCCGCTTCGAGGGCATTGTCCGATAAATTTGGTTAATGTGGTAATTCGGGTTGACGGGGCATTTCTTTTTTTCCTTAGCCAGATGAAATCAATAAACGAGACGTGACTGCTGATCTGGCAAAAACTTATTTGTCTATTATGGGACTCATGGGCATAGGCATAGGCGTGCTAGCGATTTCCGACAGCAGTCTTCCAAATGAAAAAAAACGATTTTTCTGATGGCTCAACTTTTTCGCAATGGAGGCTTCACAAAGGGTGTTGGTCCGCTTAACCATTGCTGAAAAAATTGTCTGTTGCCATACTTTCTGGGATTCATCCCAGTCGGCCTTTTTTTGTTTTCACCGATTCCCATTGCTCAATCGCTTTGGGTCTCGATGGCACTTTGCCATGTCCAGACGCTTCCCAGATGGTGCTGGACGTGTGATATTCACTATTCTGTGTAGTGGCATAGCCTCCATATGACCAAAACAGGTAAGGTCATCGAAGTGCTCCCATTCCCGCGAAATCACACCTCCGCATACAAACTAGCGAAGGGGATGCTTTTCAACACCTTCCAACAGCTACGAATCCCTAGCAATCTCAACTCCGTTGATTGTTTACCTTGCCACCGCATGTGGTGTCCATTCGTAAGTCAGTGCCTGAGCTTCGAATAGCTTTCCGTGGAATCCCTTTATTGCTATTCAACCCTACGGACTCGCATACAGTCTACATACTTTCTGGAAGTTGAGAAATGAGACACTTGATTACTTGCAGACAGACAGACTATTGTTGCTCACAGGTACTTTGCCTCGCCAGGTCTTCCTGTTCAGATTCATCGAAACAAGCCTTCCATTCAACATCCCTTTCAGCAGCATTGCATAACAAACCCTGGAACCAAACTGCGTCAACAGAGAAACTACTCTGACAATCACTTTCATCCATGCAATCAGGTGTGGTAGTTTGAAGACACAACAAAAGAAAACTGAAGAGAATCGGGCCATTGCAAATTACTGGCTCCTTTGCCAGAGAAAAGCGATCACTCATTCCGAGACGCATGGTGCGGGCCCCGAGTGAATCTGCAAACTCGGTCAGTATCATCTCAAGGACCCAAAATACAAAACGCGGGCTCGAATACAGGGACAAGTGGAGAGCAAAGGGTACTCACGTATCCCACCATCTGACAAACCACCGGGCGCTTTGCGGATTGGACCCGACAGGTTGTTCCCTCCAGCTATTCTTGCGCCTCCTCACCTCTTCGTCCAGGGACGTCCGCTTCTGGTATTGCAGCCCAGCATACGGCTGCTGGCCGGCGAGGGTGGCGGGGCTGGGGCTGGATCTCCTGGGAAGCGGCAAACTGGGGCGCCGTGCAGCGAACAGGGTTTCCGTGTGCTCTCTGTCCATCTGCGAGCGGGATTGGGCGGGTGATTCGGGCATGTCGGCGGGGCCGGGATGGCGGAATGCTGATGCAGTGGACAATGTGGGAGATGCCGGCGGAGAAGAAGGCTCACTTCTTGTCTCTGGCGGTGGTTCAGCTGATCCCTGATTGTGGAGGGAAAGATGTTAGTGTACGATGCTCAGGGTTGGGTCTAGCCGCGTGGGTGCAAAGGGGGATATAGATCAAAGGGGGAAACGGGCTCGAGGTAGGAGTTTATATATCTACCCTTCTCGCTTCATCTGGCGACGTAACGCCATGCGGGCGACTAGCATGGTAGTAATACGGGGGACCTCCCCGGACCCAGACCGGAGGGTGTTCGGGACGGTCACCTGGATGTTCAACCATGATGCTTTTGTGTGGTGCTATCAACGTGGAGGATTGATCAAGCAGCACAGCTCACAGCAAATGGCGATGAGAATGATACTATCGCCATAGCTACGAGTGAAGAGCAGGCCTGGCTTTTGACTTTGACTCTCAACCAGACATCCATCACAACCTACGAGAGTACAGTACATAGATACAATATCAAGTTCAAATAGAATGAGGAATCCAATGTGGCCAAAAAGCGGGGAAGCCAGGGTTCAGAGATACGAACAGCCAGGTTGTACAGCAGCAAGCAGGCAAGCAGGCAAGCAGAGCTGCGAATTGGACAGCAACCAGACAGCTATGCAACCAAGCATGATTAGCGACCACCCTCCATGTGTGAACATTTGAGCCTAGACCAGTTGCAGCCATCGAGCACAGTAGCTTTCTCTCGCAAGCAGACTGAGTTCATGGTTGCATGGCTCCTGACATCACCACTGAAACCCAATCGCACTGAATGTAATTAGTAACTATACAGCTAGCTCATTGAGTTCATGTTTGAGAGCCGCTAGTTATCATGATGTTACCTCCACAACAACATTGGCTTCTGTTTTTCACCCATTGGTGCCTGGTGTTTCTGGTCTCTCTCTTGCTTCGATTCCTTGACCTCCCCCGTAAAGCCTCGTATGCATTCTCCGTTCATAGCGCTTCATCTGCTGTCTGGGCTTCCCTCGCTGGATGTCCATGAGCCAAGGCACTTATCGCACGCCATGAATGTTCTGGGCATAATAATGGGCCAGCAGGAAAGACACCAGTGCTCATTGGATGACCGGGTTGAATGGGTGCTCGACTCTGTTCGTCAAACAGTCCACTAAGTCTTGACATCAAGTGCTCTACCAGTATCAGGGTTCCGAAGCAGGCCACATGAGATAGCTGCGCGATGACTGAAATAATGGAGCGACCGCTAAAACAGCAAAAGATTTCTTTACAGTCAGCATCTAGCTTATCTAGGTCCCAACCGCGATCCCAGACTGCACAGAGTGATGCAAGCTGTCTGAATTGGTATCTCAAGGTACACAACTGATGACTAGCGTTAAAAAACAGGCTTTTGACCGCATCGAGCTTCTGAATATGATAAGTTTGTGAGTCCGGTGATCTTCAATACCTCGTGATGTTATGCATCTCGAAGGTGCAATACAATACAAGGGTGACTCGAGCATGCACTGCACTCGAAACGTAGTCGAAATAGCAGTTGTAAGCACAGCGGAGTAGGGACTTGTGATTACTTCATATCTTTTAATGTTAGCCTGATTCCTCCAAATAGCAAATTCATATACGATTCTTTGGGCCAACTAGGAATAACTTACACAATTCAACCTGATTGTGAGCAGCACATGTTTGCTACTATGCTTATGCCTGCCGGAAGAGGAGCCAGGGCTTGACCCAGAATCTTCGAGGTAAATTGGCCAAGCCGCTCCAAAGAAATATACATCTGCCCACAATTCTACGCAGGCATATTTGCCAGGCAGGTCGTTGGAACTGGCGAGCCAAGTCGGGACCAAGCAGGCCTCTCTGAATTAGCGTTTCGCAAGTTTCTTTCTCCTTCGCAGAATCGATAAGAAGATATTTCGGTTCCGATGCCAAAGCCTTTGTTTTTCTCCTAAAGTCGTACGCAACGAGAGCCATCGTAGGATAAACATTATACCAACAAGCTGATATAAGACCATCAAAGATCTCATGTCGACCGAGTTTGGGGAACTCCATATCTTGAAAACGGCGTTCCAATTCCTCGGGATCTTGATTTTTAAGATCAATATCATCATATGGCTGATGGCCATATACCATGTTGTAGAGAAGCGTCCCCACAGCAAATTGCTCAGTCCTGGCACCACAAAGCCCATAAGTGCCTTTCAACGGCCCATCAGGCAGCATTCTAGCCCATGGAGCATAAGAACTTGTAAGCCATCGTCCAACAGTGGTGGTATAGTCAAAATCAGCTAGTTTCAAATTGAGGTTCTTGTCAAGCAGGCAATTCCGTGGGTGGACATCATTGTGGGCGAACCCCATCTTCTCCATGTATTCTAGGGCAGAGGCGACTTGTTGTATCCATCGAGCAACAAGGGAGGGATCGTCAAACTCCCTCACACTGATAACACGCCCAGGCGAACCATCAGGGAGAGTCTCACAAGTCTGGCGTTCGGTCAACCGACGACCTAGTTGGTTGAAATCACAATAAGAGAGGAAAAGATAGTTTGGGAGTGCGAGAAAACATTCGATAATATCCGCGCAGCAGTCTTTGCGCTCATCAAGGGATTTGTAGAACGCGATCTCTCGGAGGAAGGGGTGTTCTTCCTCTGCTGTGGTGTGTCGAACAGCCTTCACCACAATGTTGGGATTGACATGGTAGACAACGCATGAACTCCCAGTGCCTACACACACATTCTTCTCAAGGGTATCAAAGAATAATCGTACCATAGCAAAGGCAAACGCGTGATGTGGACAGATAACAAGAGCATATACAAACATTTTGCGAAATCAAACATTTAGCTTGATCACCATAGGTGACACCATCGCGTCCTGTTCACAGTTTCCGGATTCTTGAACTGAAGGAGTAGTGCTTTGCTCAGAAGAAAGATGTTAAATCCCTTTGCATGAAGACTGGGATGCTGTGTGCGTCTGAGAATGAGAGAGAGAGAGAGAGTGTGTGTGTGTGTGTGTGCTTGGGTCCTTTTGATACACTTGCCTAACTAACTAATTTGTACTAGCTCCCAGGCCCTTTCCTTCCTCCTTGCGTCATTCAAGTGTTCAATCACCTTCACAGCTGAAATGCAACCTGTCAAGAGAGTCGCGTCCGAACAACTACTACTCAAGTCAACTGAAGTGGCTTGAAGTCTCGAGAATAAGGTCTATGTAGCGGATATGGCAAACACACATATCGAGGACACGGCATTCGCTTTCCGCGACGAAGACTTTATCCTTGAAGACTACAACGATTACCCTCATGGCTTCTGCAGTCTTCAGGTTGAAAATCTATTCCCACGAGCTAGGTTCCCAATGCTCCGCAAAGAAACTCCTGTCACTGACAACGCATACACACTCATCGAACCGGCCCTTCTCCTCGCCTCGCGAATTATAATCCAGCATTGGGAGTCACTCCGAATATTTGTCCGGCGTCGGCACCATGGCTCCACGGAGGGGTGGCTTGATTCAGATGGAGAGCTTGAACTGTCAAATGATGAAGTTATCAGTCAGGTCAAAAGAGTGAAGCCTGACATTGACTTCGATCCCGACATGGGACTGAATTCCCGCTCTTTCGCCCAAACAACTCTCCGCCCCTACGTTGCATCAGACTTGATCGTCTTAGACTACAATCTCATTCGCCTTCTCAAGGATCGCGGGTCGAGAGACAGTCAAAAACTCGCCGCTCTGTTCTTTCTAGCAGTTTTACTATGCCATGGATTAGCCCATGTACTGGAATTCCGATGTATTCACGAAGGCAGACTCCGCCCTGACGGCGAGCCGTTCCAAACTCCTCCTGGAATCACATGTCGCGAAGCTGGTACTGGTTGGGAAACGCGTGCATTCGGAGGTCAAATCCATCCGGTCTGTAATGCAGGAAGTTCTTTATTTCAAATTCGCGGCATTTGCATTAGAAGCAGCGCTTGGAACTTCGAAACGATGAAGGTAAATGAGAGCTGGATCCGTCAACTGTTTTCCGAAGAGCACTGGATCATGAATACACACCCTTTGCGGCCGCCCATCAATGTGTATGTGCGCCATGCATTCCTTGAAGATGAGCTGATCGACGAGTACCGGGTCTTGGAAAGAGAGACGCGTGGAAGTGATGTGCGTGTGGAAATGCAAAGTCCAAGGAAGAAGCGTAGGGTTATTGAAAGGATGGAAATTTGCGGGAAGAAAAAGGTGAACTGTATTTCCCCATATTCAGGTATGTCTGCATCGATTCCTGCATTTGCAGAGATGTGAGACAGCTGCCTGGCTTGTTGCTGCAAGGAGGTCAACTTTTTCGATTTGCCATCATTATCCTGTGTAGAATTCCTGGCATTACCTCCCTATAAAACTTGGGCCTTGGAATGGTAGCTTCGCTCTCATCGCCCCAGAGGTTGACTACGGGAAGCTACCTTTTTCCTTTGAATCAACAATCAGGACCATTGTTCTCGTCATGCCCCGGCGCCAGCATTTCACTTACTTTCTTCATGTCCCATATCGATACGCCATACCACTCTTGTTCATGTCCGCAGTGCTATACTGGCTCGTATCTTAGAGCTTCTTCATTGCAAAGATTGTTGCACTAGAAGATGGTATGAAGAATGTGGACAGCATCCGCCATTGCCCTTGTGTTTGTGTTGGCTGCAGTGTCAATTCTCGTGATTCGTGTTGACTGATCTTGGATTGCGAGTATACCCCCGCCCCACTGGCTTCAGGCTGCAGTGCTGTGATTACTAGCTCTGCATGTCGTCCTATATGCGAACCTTTTAACCAAGCCTCTCCAGTGGGAGTGTGGTGGATTACAATGCAGATGGCCGAGACCATTGCTCCTTTCGTAGCGAGAGATTGATTCTCCAAATGCCATGATCCAATTGATTGATTAGAGCTCAATGACTACCAAAGACATGCACAGCCAAAATATTCAATGCCTGTGTAGTTGCTGTGAATTGAGTTGTGACAAACAGTACAGACATAGATTCAACAAGCCACTCATTCACTATCAAAGTTAAGAACAGGGGAGCTGTTGCCATCGCTGTCTTTATGGTATAGCCCCCAGACACAGTAAAAGACATCACTCCATCCAGAAAACCTTTTGTTTGGAAAAACCTTTTCATAGTCAAGGATATAGCTTGACAAAGACATAGATGTTAGCTAGATCAAAGCCAACAGGCCATATCATAGGACCAAGCGACTTACCATTTGTCTTGCTTGGCATCATAGTGGAGATTCGCGGGCCGCTCATCGTATTGATATAAACCATAGCTAAGAAGCTCTTCGACAGCACGACGTAAGGCAGCACGAATTTTCTTGCGCTCATCACGTGGACGATACCAAAAATCCTCCACAGACTCCCCAGGTACTTTTTCCATGAGGAGGAATAGTACATAGCCATTTGGGATGAACAGATCAGGAGGCTGCCATGTGTTTAACCAATTGAGCAATTTAGGGGTGACTGAACAGCCTTTTCCACTAAGAGAATTCAGATGATTGAACTCATTTGTGCTGTATTTGTTGGGATAGGTGATTGCTGGTTCTGAGTTGCAATAACTTGTTGGGACCCTTGATGACAAGTGAGGTCAGTGACTTGCAGAAGAAGGACATAGCTAGGGAGAGAGAGAGCATACTGTATCCGAACCTTCAGAATTGCTTCAGTTCCGATTGAAGGACCCTCAACCTGTGTGCAGTGAAAGACAGCCTGTTTTTCTGCTGTGTCCACAGGGGAGTCTACATCTTCGGCATCGAATACTATGGTCTTCTCGGAGATCTTATGATCAATTTGCCAGCCAGTGTTATCATCAGGAAACCTCACGACATTGTCACCCAAGAGGCGGTAAATCCATTCGACTTTCTTTTGGTGACTCATGTTGCTGGTGGTTCGAGGCGAGGTTGGAGTGGCAGAGAAAGGGTTTTGCGTTCAGTCCAGTGTTACCTTCAGGGCCAGAGCCTGAAAAGTTGAGGAGTGAGCTTCTTGAGGACAGGTGGGAAAGCAGTATATATCCTTTCGCGGGGGGGGATGGGGGAAGGGTCCAGGCAGCCGCAAGCAAGCAGGCAGCAGCGGTTGGCCCCCAAACCAGGGATGTTTTGTTTCTCGAGGCGCGCGCCTGGCCAATTATCACTCGTTGGTTCGATATGCAGGGGTGGGGGCCGCTCTAGGGCAACAGCGCCACCGTCCATGCAAATCAGCCTGACAGGTCAAATTCGGACGGGGAGGCTTGCGTCATGAGAAGGAGACGGTGACAACCAGTCTTGACAGGCAGGAATGGTGGTACTACGGAGTAGACCATAAAATACGCGAGAGAGACAGTTTCCAACGGAGTAAACAATTAATTTTAGGGTCAATTAGACTTTGATCCTTAGTTAGTTACCTGCTAGCGTCTAATCGCCAAGGCCCGATCTCCGCGAGTAAATTTGAGGATGAAATGCATCTGTAAATGAAGTAACATGGATACTGTTTTTAGCACATGCATGTTTTTCAAGTGAACCAGTACGCTCTAAAGTACTAATATTAGCAGGGCGCTTAGATCCAGCGCCAATGTTGTAGTTATCCCAGTTTCGGAAGGAGGAGAACAATGCTCTGAATAGCTAACTTCCCCGATCCAAGACACCAAGCCGTTTCCTCCCTCCCTTGTTCCAGGATCAAGGCACCACTAAATGAATAGATTCTACTTGAACCACGTCAACGCCGAGACCAGCTTTGAGGATCAACTTGGCCCGGCTCTTATTCTTTCACATTGCCGGAGCTATCTCTGTAGTACAGCCCCCAGACCTGGTAGAGGGAATCGCTCCATTCAGCAGGCACGTCATCGGGTCTCAAAATACGTTTTTTTGGCGATGCATCTTGCTGTACACATCTTTTCCCGGGGGGAGGGGAGTGCAGCAGATCACAACAAGCAGCAGCCGCAAGCAAGCAGGCGGTGGTGGGAGCCTGGGAATTGGCCCCCAAACCAGGGATGTTTTGGTTCGCGAGGCGCGCGCTTGACTCGTTATTGTGACTGGTTAACTGGTTCGCAACGCGGGGGGGTGTGTGGGACAGGACAGGGTAGGGTCCTTAGGCAGGGCCCGGGGTGGGGGCTGCTCCGGAGCAACAGTGCCGCCGACGCCGCCTACGCCCGCCACACTCGCATCCAGAACCTCCATCCTTGAGAAGCATCGCAGCCCAACCAAATCAGCCAAGTCACCCTCGTCTTTGTTGAGCCTCGTCTGCTAACTTATGAGCTTAGCATTTCATTCGTTCTCAGGTTGCATGAAATGCAAGCCTCCTGCATACGCATCACCCCTCAGTGCTTCTACCCGCGCGCATCCATGTAAATCAGCCTCCAGCATGCCAGCATCCTGCATTTGGACCCGATGCGTCTTGTCTCGCACGCATCAATGGCTGCATGGGATGACTGGACCACAGGCCTCCAGAAATCGGAAATCAGCCTTGCATGAACTGTCTATGTTGTCCTCGGGGAACCCTGAATAGCATTGACTACTACCCATGCAGCGCCTATTCACAAGTGCTGAACAATGGGCCGCACTGTGTGCCTACCAACCTATCATCCCAACCCACCAGTGTCCTCCTGGATTGATCCGTGTCTGGGCTATGCTAGCTGGCGCTAAGAGCACTGCTCCTTGACTTTCTTTGGCCAGTAATCAACTGCTAGGCAGTTCCGATGGCTTCCTGTTCAATTTAGAGAGCAATCCTCACATCTGCCTCACTGTGAGAAGCCCCCCTATAAAAAACCAGACAATCCCTCTTCTCTTTCTCCATGTTGGCCATCAACCTTGCGACTTCCCCCTTCGCATTTTATTTCTGTTCCGAGTTCAAAAACGAAATCACTTTCCGCCAGGCTCATTGCCTATCCACCCTCCCCCATGCCGTACCCTCGACTCTTGACTAGCAGGGACCTAGTCACCCAGACAGTTCCACCTGTCAAAAAGACTAAACTCCACACAACCTCGTTAGCCTTACATGAGAAGTGGTTTGCTCAAAAACTTTCCCTCTGGGATTCCTTTGAGAAAGATGCCCGTGCGTTCAATGCAGCCAATCATCAGTCTGACCGCGTGGTAGGAGTCGAGCTTTGTTTCAAGGAGAAGGAAGAATTCTATACAAATCACATGGGTGAGGAGCAGTATTACTGTGGTGACGAGCAGTCCGTCTGCGGCCGGTTTGTCCACAACGTTCTCCATCCAGTGACTATAATTGGCTTTGAAAATGGCCTGCAAATTCGATTTGGGGACTATCGAACCACCCATGAGAACACAAAGAATTCAAAATTAGTACCTGATTTTGTCGGTGTTAATTCCCAGGAGAACCGCGACCCCAGGGATCCGTTTGATGCGAAAAAGCCGCATATGAGGCTTATTGGTGAAGCGAAAACAGCTTGGATGCATCACCTGGAAGAATACCTTGAAGAACATGATTCAAATGCCAGGAGTAAAGCTGATTTATTTCGACGGGCTCTGGGTAAGAATTGGTTCCTCCAGCAATTCAGAATGACCTCTGACCCATCACCATTTCTAGGCCAGCCTGCATATTACATGCACTATTATAACATGAAATATGGTTTCCTAACAAACTATGACACTACCATATTTCTAAGACAAGAAATGGTCGGCAATGAACCGCGACTACTTTATTCCCGCCCAATACAACACCATAGCACAGAACCAACTCTGCGGGAATGCATGTTTTATTTCATGTTCAGGGCATCCAACAACTATCGGTTCACTAATCCCATTGACCTTGCGGAATGGGTTCACTCGGACACATTTTCTGAAGACCTGGCCCATGGCACGCCATACCACAGCCCCCGTGTCAATATGAGCCATGCTACCACTTACCGCGGCGAGTCGCGGGGTAGCCCAGTCCCGAAAATGCCCCAGGCATTGCAGCAGATGCGAACCCTGTCGATACATGACAAGCCTCCTTCCGATAGTCCGTCAATGGGACGGTACGGATCTCGCTCAAAACCTCCGACCCAACAATATGGGCTGGGGAAGGATTCCGACGACGAGTTTCACCAGGGAAGTTTCCAGGCTTCTGACCCAAAGCAAAAGTATAAAGAAACCGGCCAGCGACCTTGGCCTGAGAGTTTTCTGGGTAGTGAAGGGATTACCTCTACTGGTATGGCAGGCCGCGGGGACTATACGGAGGTTGCAGCCCGGCCCCGTGGGCCTTTCTCATACGATGTGCCCAGCCAGCAATCTCAGGTATCCGACTCGCGTAGGGTTACTCGCAGCCAAGCGCGCAACAGGGAGGATCCCCGACCTTTAGATGAGGACCGAAGCGACCGGTATAAGCCAAGTCGCTTTGGTAGCAGAAAAGACTCCCGGAGGAAATGATCCAGCCTTGATTTCATGGCTCCTATTATTGCTCTGAAGGCTACAACTGTTCCAAGCTGCATCTGCGCGCGCTCTGCTCAGTGTTGCTGTTAGACTGTGATGTTTCTGTCTTTTGTTGTGTTTTTTGTGTTGTCTTGTGATTTGTGCTTCCGATGGCTGGTTTTGTTTGAGTTGAACTCAACCTATCAAGTTTGTATGCAGTGAGTTACATATCTAAACATCTGTGAATCAGAAATATAAAGGCTGCAGTTGTTCTATCAAAGCACTTCAAGGTGTTGTTCTCAATATGCACACCCAGTATGGAGTATACACTGATTTATTCTAGAACAGCTGTTTGAAGCTGGTAGTACAGTCCAATTCTGAATGTAGTACATTTATGCATACTGATAAATCCAAGGAATCTAAAAAGCATTTTGGAGCTCCACTATCTCCCTGCTGAAGAGGATAGGTGCATTGTAGAGAATAGGCATCCGCTGCCTAGCGTGTCCTCGGGGGCGTATTCCATAAACAGGTGATAGCCAAGGAGTACAAGGGCCTCCACGCTTTAGGTAGCGATAAACCCGGGGCGCCCTGTGGAGGAGGTTGGGCTGAACTCGACGATGATGCCACCGGGAAGCCTGACAGCGGGCGGCGCGTCGAGCTTGATGGGGTTCTGCTTGCGGTCGAGGCACTTGCAGAGACCAACGAGCCAGTGCTGGGGAGCAAAGCGAACAGACAAGCGAGCGATGGATGGAATAGCGCTCTCCATCGCCGGGGTGTTTCTCTGTGCGTTGCTGGTGGATAACGGCGTAGAGAGACTTCAAGGGAGGCACAGTAGCTCAGCCTGGTCAGTGACTCGACCTGTGCTATTCAAGCCGCAGCAAACAGGATGAGAGGAGTGGCCATCATCATGAGCACGACGGCGTAGTCTCACAACAGCGTCAGCGCCTCAGGAGAGTCCGCGCCCTGTGGGAATTCTCAAAAGCTGCAATTCACATTGACAGGCAATGTCGCGTCTGGAGATACCGGTTAGCTAGCTAGCTTGGTGATGTTATTTTTAGATTGTGCGGGCGGAAGCTAGTTCGTCGTCAGTGGGTTATGAGTTGTCGGCGTGAAGCATCGTGTTAGATTTTTTGCTTCCCCGCCGTCTATCGTCTTTGCTGCTCCGCTTCCACGTCCATTCGTCTCCTCCGAGAGCTCAACACGCCCGTCGCCATGGACTCCGAACAGCCTCCCCATTCGGTCTTCGACACCATCCTCGTGCTGGATTTTGGCAGCCAGTAGTAAGTCCTCGCCCGCAATTCCTCCCCGCCCTGTCGTTAACCCGTCCTGCGCCAGTTCACATTTGATCATCCGAAGGTATCTCTCTCTCTCTCTCTCTCTCTTTCTGTCTCTCGATCTCGCAGTGATCTTGCAGCTGACTCCTTGCTAGACTGGTCAGCACTCCTCCCCGCGACTCTCGGTCCCCCGTCCTGCTTGCACCTAACTTTTCTTCTGCTTCTAGAGAGAGCTCAATGTCTACTCTGAGATGGTTCCCTGGTACGTTGCCCGCCGCTACTCGATAGGAGATATATCCCAATTGCTTGTCCCGTTCAATTGACGCCGTCTTTGCTCAACCCAGCACCCAGAGGCTTGCCGACCTCGCCTGGAAGCCCAAGGGCATCATCCTCTCTGGCGGTCCCTATTCGGTCTACGAACAAGATGCCCCCCACCTCGATCCCGGTCAGTCCTTTTCTTCCCTTCTTCCAGCAGTCTGCCTGCTGACCATCGCCCCTCAGCCTTCTTTGAACTTGGCGTCCCCATCCTCGGCATCTGCTACGGGCTACAAGAGATCGCCTACCGCCTGGACAAGGCAAACGTGACCGCCGGAACCGCGAGAGAGTATGGCCATGCCGATCTCAGCGCAAAGAGACTCGATAACCAGGGACATGTCGATCGCCTGTTTGCCGGTATCAAGGACAACACCAAAGTGTGGATGAGCCACGGCGACAAACTTGTGAAGCTCCCTGAAGGCTTCCACACCATCGCTACGACCGCGAACTCAGAATACGCCGGTATCGCTCACGAGACCAAGCCCATCTACGGCATCCAGTTTCATCCAGAAGTCACTCACACTGCCGAAGGCACTCATCTCATCAAAAACTTCGCCGTGGGCATCTGCGGTGCCACCCAGAACTGGACAATGGCCAAGTTTGTCGATCAAGAAATTGCCCGCATCCGCAAGCTGGTCGGTGAGACCGACCATGTCCTTGGTGCTGTCAGCGGTGGAGTGGACTCGACTGTTGCTTCGAAGCTGATGAAAGAGGCTATCGGCGATCGTTTCCATGCCGTGCTCGTGGACAATGGATGCATGCGCCTCAACGAGTGCCAGCAGGTTCATGAAACCTTGGCAAAGCATCTTGGCATCAACCTGACAGTGGTCGATGCCTCCAATCAATTCTTGGACGCCCTCAAGGGAGTGACAGACCCCGAAACGAAGCGCAAAATCATCGGTGGAAAATTTATTGATGTCTTCGAGGCAGAGGCCCTGAAGATCGAGGCCGGAGTTCAGAATAGTGGCACAAAAGTTAGATGGTTCCTCCAGGGCACTCTCTATCCCGGTAAGCTGCAGAGCCTGAGTAAACTAGTTTAATACTCCGAGCAGCGACTGATCCGGGAACAGATGTCATTGAAAGTCTCTCTTTCAAGGGCCCTAGTGCGACCATTAAAACTCATCACAATGTCGGAGGGCTGCCAAAGGTTTGTTGATGCCGCAGTCCGTGCAAGTTGGAGGTTCCCTCGCTAATACTCTTTTCAAACTTTTTATAGAGAATGCAAGAGGGAGCTGGTCTGAAACTCATCGAGCCCCTTCGAGAGCTTTTCAAAGATGAAGTCCGCCAATTGGGAAGAGAGCTTGGCATTCACAACGATCTGGTGATGAGACACCGTAAGTGAAATCCTCACAAGATTAATTCTTTAGGATACTAATCCCATCTTTGGGTAGCATTCCCTGGACCTGGTATTGCCATTCGGTAAGTCGGTCAATTCGTGCGCATTTCAGGCCAGTGTCTGACCGCTTTTCTCTCTAAATAGCGTTTTGGGTGAAGTTACTCCCGAGCGGGTCGAAATCGCCAGGCGAGCCGATCACATTTTCATTTCCATGATCCGTGAGGCCGGCCTCTACGATAAGATTGCTCAAGCTTATGCAGCCTTGGATCCAACCAAGGCTGTTGGTGTGATGGCATGTCTCTCAACTCCAGCTGGCTGTTCGACTTTGACTAGTATTAACCTATATATAGGGTGATAAACGAGTCCACGCTGAAATGATTGTCCTGAGAGCTGTTGAGACTTCAGACTGTAAGCCCGCAATTTGATGCTCCACCGGTTTCGTGCCTGTTTTCTCCTAACCGCATGGTCTAGTCATGACCTGTACGGCATATCCATTCCCTCACGAATTCCTTTCGAGAGCTTCGACAAGGATTATAAATGAAGTACATGGCGGTATGTTTAGTCCCTTTGACATCCACATCTGACCCAGCCCATCGGTTCTCTTCTTTGTATGTTCTGACATACCGTCCAGTTTCCCGAGTGCTATATGACATTTCTTCCAAGGTGAGTCTCATGTGATTCGATGCTCATACGTGGCTATACTAACGATAATTTAGCCTCCTGCAACTATCGAGATGGAGTAGTGGATACGTTAAAATGTGTAGTCAATGGTGGTATCATGGCGTGAACATAAAAGCAATATAACATCGTTATTTCGTTCATTCATGCATCATCCCTCATTAATCATCCAGTATTTCCCGAGCACCCATTAAACCATGCCGCAGGCATTCATACCTCCTATCATCAAGACTCTCCCTCACCAGAGTATAAAGCAACTCCAAAACGTATCCATCGCTCGAGTCTCGTCCGAGTAATCTTCGTCTTCGTACACGGTCTTAATCAGGTCCCATTCTCGTGGCCACCAGGCAAGATGCCTCGTAGATACAAGCTCCCAATATTCCGGCTTGAACCCGGCACGCCGCCAGTTCGTCAGGCCCACCAGCTTTCCCCCGCTAACCAAGATTGTCCTCCGAGACACCTCCGAATGCGTGAAAAATATCCGGGGCTTCTTCTCGTACAACTTCGCGATCGGGTCGCTGGTCCGATGATGCGGGATCTCGCGTGTGAGGAAATCGACGAAATCGGCGTGAGAACCGAGGGCGGGGCTTTGCGCTTGGATGAAGGCGTATTCTATGGGCGGGTTTCCTAGGGTGTCGGTGATCATGTGCTCCGTGGGGTTGGGGTTGGGGATGCGGCGAAGCTGGTGCATGTATGCGCTCAGATCGCGACCCAGCTGCTGCCATTCGGCGTGGGTGAGTCTGTGAGCGACGCTCCGCAAGGCCTGGCCCGGGGGCTTGGTGGTGAGCAGGTAGCCTCGTTTGTTGCCGCGGGCAGTGGCGAGGTCGATGAATCTCGGCGCGTTGGTGGTGGTGTGTTTCTCCACGAGGAGAAGGGCGTTGGCTTCATTCTTGACCTCATCGGAAGGGTCGACCCGAAGGCAGAGGCCAAGTGGGAGCGATTTGGTAGGGGAGTTCTTCTGGTCTGGCACCCAGAAGTCCGCCAGTGAGGTCAACACTTTGTACAAAAGGCTCCGCAGGAAGACTGGGATAATCGGCAGTGCCCTGCGAAGCAATCGTCTCCCTGCATCGCCCACGACAAAGCTCTCTACAGCTTTCCGTCATTAGCAGATTGCACAAACATAATAGACGATATTGGCATAGGTGAAAGAACCTTGCTTCTCAACCGGCCATTCTTCCCCCCTGAGGTCCAGCCAGGGTTGGAACTTGGAGAGGGAATGATGAGCCCAAAGAAACGCAAACTCCGGTAGCGGCAACCTTTCCTCATCTGGCGTCTTCGGAGCAACATCAATCTCCTTCTTATCGCGAAATATATCAAGTTCAACCGAGGAGGGAAACTCTGTTGTGAACGTCCACTACGCGTTGAAGTATCAATAAATGTTCGTATTCGTAGCAGATTGGCAGGACCCAAGTTGTTTCTCAATAAGCTGTGTAGATAGCTATACCTTGGACGGCTGGCATCGCGCAGACCTGAAACACCCCTTGATGGCAACATCCCCTTGCCGAAACGCAGATCGTACAGAAGACGACAAGAGCACAAGATTTCTCAGCTCAGCTTCCTTGGTCCCTGACTGCATACAAGTTTCTAGCTTCACGAGGTTCTCGCAACCAACACAGGCCTCCAGCAATGGACGCAAATGTCCCTAGCCAGGAGTCAATCACTCCTCAGATCAGACTCAATGGGCATTGCACTCACTCCGGAGCGCACGTCTGGATCCTGTATCAAGGATGGCGGAACAATATATGTCGCCATAAGATCCTTCCCCTTGCGACCGGAGATAAAGCAGTGGTTGCCTTCGCGCTGGCGCAAAGCAGCATCTACTTCAGCTGACACCGGATCATCACGAGAAACTAGTGAATGATAATAGCCTCGGTGAGCGGGGGAAACGACTAAAGAAAAAGAAAAACGGGACACCGCCCTCATCCCGCAAATAGGGGAGAAACGCATTCATTCCGTACATTTCAGAGCCAAGCTCTCAATATCTCTCTTCAGAGCTCGCAGCTTGTCTTCGATGCTCAACCCAGACGGCTCGTCGAGCCACTTAGTAACATAGTGGGTAGCTTCCTCCCGGTCGAAGCTATTGATGATGAGGGATGAGATGGTGTGAGCGTCGATGGAGTCCAGGCGCGACGACCTAATCCTGCAGAGGGCGGTGAGGATTGGATCAGGCGGGCCGCACATCTTGCTGGAGAGAGAGAGAGCGCGATGTGTTGAATGGGTTCAAGCCTTGAGAGAGTGCTTGCTGGGCGTGGTTACGATGTTGTGGTGATCCGTGGAGAACTACCCGCCCAACTAGGCCTAAAGGAGCTTAGTGCCCGGTAGCCTGGAGTCTAAGGCATGCTTAGGTAAGGCGTCCTTAACGTGGAGCCAAGCGTTAAGGAGAATTCAGTGCGTCGAGGCCCCACCAACCCTTAAGGACCGCCTAAGAGTCCCTACACAGTCCCTAATGCTTAAGTAAGGAGTCCCTAAGATGGAGCCAAGCGTCAAGGGAAATAGTCCCTGTGTTAGAGCTGCCTAAGAGTACACTGACTGTCCCTTCATATCATCAATTTCGACACCCTTAGCAGCGAGAAAAACCCCAAACAGTGAACCCTCCAAGCAATCACGAGTGCACATCTCAAAAACCCAGCACACTTGGTTGTCAATCCAGAAATCCACCCTAAACAAGCTCGATCAGAGGTCACAGCCAGCAGCCCAGTCAGAGTGGCCAGTAGGATCAATATCTCCCTGAGAAGCCATACTCCAGGCCCAATCGATCTTTGTCCAGTCCATCCCGTCACCGAGGCAGCTCAGAAAGGAACTCAACCCTGAGGGACTCGATGTTTCGCAGCATATAGAATGGCCGCACAAGAATAGTGTCGAGTTTGCGAAGCCATTGTTGCTTGAAAGTGTCATGATCGATGCCTTCAGTCCCATCCCCCTCGTGCGACTCAACCTCTTGCTCACACAGCGTCACGGTCAGACGAGGAATAGATTGTGCGTTGTTGAGAAGGGCAGCGGCCTGTAATAGATCCTCCCACATCCAGGTATGCCGGCCAAGGTATTCAGCAACCGGCACACGGAGGGCCACCTGCACTGCTGCGATCTTGTGGAAAGGGAAATGCTTAAGCCACGAGCTCATCTCGTAGCCACCAAGCCTGGCGCTGTCGGCTTTGCTTCCAGTCTTGTGTGTCGGGCCGTGGCTGAATGAGACAATACTCCGCCGTGATGTTCTCCACCCAGAGTCCCAGGTGAACACGGATGGGATATCAAAATGTACTTGAAGTCTTGAGTAGATGACGCCCGATATCTCTTCGTTGAGACATCTGGAGACAGTGAGCACCCTGAGATCAGGACTCGGTGCTGGAGCTTCGTCCATGGGGGCCGGAAGGAATTCAAGCCAGATCAGCTCGCGGATTTCGTAGGGGAGCTTCTGGAAAGCACCAAAGCAAGAACAACCAGCCATGCTGCTCGAAGTCGTGGTTGCACTTTTCTCCTTGAGGAACCAATAGTGATGATAGTCAAGGATTCTTGAGATAAGCACTGAAATCAATATTGAAGGATTTTGAAATACGCACTGAACTCGGATATTGCAGCTTTAATAAGAGGCCCCGAAGAGGTGTAGGAGTCATCGAGCTGCATTCCAAGACAGTTGCATTTCAACTCTTGATATCATAGAAATAACTTCATCCACGGTTTAAATAAAGAAACAACAATTCCATGGAAACTTCCCGAACAAACCCAAGGCGACTGTTGCATCTTCTTTGGCCCGGAAACGGAAATCCATTCTTCCAAGCCACACACAGTCTCCTGTATAAAGGTCTTATCCTCCAAACTCCTCCACATCTACCAGGGGCGGTCGTGATTCGTAGCCAGACGGTGAGTCGCCGAATGCGCCACAACCCAGTTGACAATGTCCCCAGCAGCACCACGGGTGTCGGAGTGGTCATAGTAGTGGGTCGTCTTGAAGCCATAAATTATCCCGTCGACATCAGCAGTTCCCAACAACTTATCAACAAGCTTGCCCTGTCCGACCGCGCTCGTCCACCCAAACACCTTACCAAACTTCCCTTCGTCACGCATGGCAGCAGCTTGACGCAACTCCGTGCACGTGTAGTAATCCTTCTCAAAGCAGCTGCCGAACTCAAAGCCCAGGTTGAAGTAGCCATAATCCATCACCCTCTGCCTCGCCGAGACCGTCGCCGCACTGGCCTGATATAGACTCCACACCGTACTCGACTTGCCGCTCAAGCTGATCGCCTCATTCGCATTCATAGTGTCGCGCATCGCCTCAAACGCGCGGGTTTTTTCAGTCTTGTAGAAGCCGTACAGGACGCGTATGCCCTGGGGTTCAAGCAGTTCCCGAGACAGGTCCCGAAGACCTTCGATGGAGCACTGCTTGTCCGCCGCGCAGTAGTCCGGGTTCTTTATATCCAGCCACACGAACACTACATGCTTCCCGGCCTTCCGTTCGGCGGCAATGGTTTCAAACATCTTCCGCGCGGTGTCACCGGCGCTCGATCCCGTTGCGCAGTCGTGGTCTGCCCACCAGCCATCCGCCGTCTTCCAGGCGCACATGTCGATCTCGATTGCATTGGCCCCATGTGCGAGAGCGGCTTTGACTCCTTGAACGGTCAGAACTCGGTGTGCGATGGCGTAGATTGGTCGCTGCCCCGAGGTCCTGGGACCAACGGCGTGCTTCTCAGTCGGAACCGCCAGCGGTGCGGTGGGCGCAGCGATTGCCAGATTAGCGCTAAGCAGCGCGACTGAGTAGACAGCACGGAGGATAGTAGAAGAGAACAGCATATTCCAAAGCACTGAAAGAGACTCTCACTGCGAACGACGCCGAAGCCTTCAAGTGATATCCGACATGGAAGACGACACACTCTTAAAGAAAGACGTCTTCAAGGCCATGACGCCTAATTGCGCCCTAATCAGAGCGCGATCAATTCCCGCCAACAATTCTTTCCGAATTGGCAGCAATGAATCCCGAACACGATGATATATCCAAGATCGAGAAACCGACCAAGTGGGCCGTGAGTCCACCGAGTAACAGCATGGTGATAGAGCTAGCAGAGATCTCTGTGTCTGATTTGCTTGATTTGCCCGTGAGCAAAAGGCTAACAACAACTTGGTTGCTGGAATTCCACATAACTAGTTAGTGAAACATTGGTTTGCTGGAGTTCATGCTCTTCAGGATTTCATCGGCTGATGGCAGCAGACTTGGCAAGATGCCACAAGCTCGTGCTCAACATCCAAGAAGTTTCTGTTACGCGAAATTCAACATCGACGCACTTTGTCGCCTCGCCAGTCGCATTCGCGGTGGAATAGGCTGCGATTGCGATGCGTCTCAGAATCCATTGACCGGCAGCCTGAACTGGGCCGTCTCCATCGTCTTCACAGACGGAGTGGAGTGGCTGTTGAGATCGCCGCTGCACAGGAACGGAGCTATCGCGTGCCCTCGGACAAACTCTATGATGCTGGAGAGCGAAGCCGTCACTCTCAAATACATCAGAGCTCACAGTTCGATTCCGGTGCCCGAGGTCTTCGCGTACAGGTAAATTGAACTCCACAGCCATGGAAGCATGGTGCTTATCGAACTAATATACGATCATACCAAAAGCTGTTCCGACGACAATGACATAGGCATCCCTTACATTCTAATGAGCAAAGCCCCCGGCCATCCTCTCCAACGATACTGGACGCATCTGTCCTCAGAAGCCAAGGCAAAAATCCTTCGCCAGCTGGGATCCATCACATGGCAGCTCTGCCAGCTCAAGTTCGATCAGATCGGATCGCTTTTTCAAGGCACACACGGCCCGGAGATCAAGACCTGTCTGGCCGGGGGGCTGCTGGTGCACGAAAGGCACACTCTTGACCTAGCCCGCGGCCCTTTCGCTTCCACCACTGAATTCTACCAGGCGTTGATCTCAGCGTGTCAAGAGCATGCGCGCACGCTTCCGCTCAACCCGCGCTGTTTCCTGGCACCGTGTCCGTTGCCAGACGCGTACGAGGACAGCGCGCAATTCGCGCGTGCCCGGGATCGGTGGCACGACTTCGTCATCCTGGGTTCGAAAATCGACGGCGCTGATAACCGCACGGATTATATGACTGTAAGTGACATACTCGCTGAGATGCAGTCCAAGTGGACCAGATATGTGGGATACTATCGAGGAGGACGGACTCGTGCCGCTACTCACTACACCATCCGGACATTAGTGTCAACAATATATTCGTCGACGAGGAATGCAACATTACATACCTGATTGACTGGGCTTTCTGTTCTTCTGTGCCTCTATCAATGGCCATCACAGAGCCTGGTCTCCCTCAGTCGCGAAACGAGCTCTCAGAACGGCTTCGTCGGGAGTTTCAGCAGGGCTTCCAAGAGGCAACCTATCAAGCTAATCCAAAAGAAGGCGCTCTCTTGCGCCGAATCCTACAACACAGCCGGCCCATGTGGTTGCTTTCTCGTGTCCTCAGCTTTGACACCACTGTGGACTTTCCCCTCGTAAATGATCTGTGGGCGATCATCAATCCCGACAAGGGTCGCCTCCTAATGGAGTTCAGAGAAAGGCAGTCCTGGGAGAGTTATATCAAGCCACGTGCACTTTTGAAGGAAGATGATGACCCCTCTGAAGTGGCAGAGAAGAAACATTTCCATCGGAGGTCTCAAGTAGATTTGACGGTTGCAAAGAAACTGACTCTTGTCTCACAGTGGTCTTCACGCTACAGCCAGTCAGGTTTCTCAGGGCTCAGAGCTGCAAGTGCCACATTCATAGCTGACGAGATTCTATGGAAGTGGATTGATCAATGTTTGATGGATCTCCGGGATGCAGGTATTCTTGTAGACTAAAATTTTCCAGCTCCCGCTCCTATGGCTCCAGTAGATATTGGGGTTGCTTATCTGTATCCTTCTGCAGAGAAGATAGATTGTTAAACATCAACTTCTTTTGAGTATATACACTGTGAGCAAGGCAGTCATTGGTGACATGGCATTGAATATAAAACATTCAATACGCACCAACAAGCTTGCGTGACACAAGTATGAAATCAAAACTATTTGCCCTCAAATGTATGGAAAACTTTCTTATAGAAACACATCTTTGCCTCCAAACCATGTCACATGAACAAACAAACACCAGCTTTATACCTTGTGAATGGTGCAGATGAGGTCCTGTCCATCAACAGAATCTCCCTCCTTCACAAGCAATCCAGAAACAGCACCATGGTGGGGTGCTGAGATGACCATTTCCTGTGGGGAAAAAAGGGCCAGTCAGTTTCACACTCTGCTTTTTGTTTATTATGCGACGAAAGAAACATGAAGTTTCACTTACCATCTTCATAGCACTGAGAACAGCAATAGGGTCTCCCTTCTTCACTTCCAACCCATCATGGACTCTGATCTCGACAACAACACCGCTCATGGGTGCGCCGACCTGGCTGCTGTCGTTGGGATCGGCCTTTTGCCTGCTCGTGTTGTCGACGGCAGCAAGGATGTCGTCCACTGCCACTTGTCTGACCTCACCGTTCATCTCATAGAACACTTCACGCTGGCCAGTCTGCTCGGAAAGTGGCCCAACTGCCAATAACTTGAGAATAAGGACCTTACCCTGCTCAAGCTCGACAGAGAACTCCTCGCCAATTTCCGGTCTGGAGAGGAAGTACTTGGTGGGGAGAACGGAGAGATCTCCGTACTTGGCAACAAAGTTGCGGTACTCCTCGTAGACCTTGGGGTACATGGCAAAGCTGGCCACGTCGCATTCGGTGGCATTTCCATACTTTTCCTTGAGCTCGGCCTTGATTTTGACGAGATCCAGGGGAGGAAGGTGCAGGCCGGGACGGCTATCTAGCTTGCGGCGCTCGCGGAGGGCCTTGGAGCGGAGAGGTTCTGGGAAGCCACCATATGGTTGACCCATGAGGCCTTCAAGGAACTCGAGGACGGATCCGGGGAAGTCGAGCTCGCCGGCACGTGCAATAACATCTTCGGGGCTGAGTTTGTTGGACACCATGAACTGGGCGAGATCACCAACGACCTTGGACGTCGGCGTGACCTTGACGATATCGCCGAGGAGATCATTGGCTTGCTTGTAGGCCTTCTTGGTTTCGGCCCACTGCGTTCCGAGGCCGAGTTGATGAGCCTGGAAGATCAAGTTGGTCAACTGGCCACCGGGGATCTCGTGCTCATACACCTCAGGGTCAGGGCCGGTCAATCCAGCCTCGAATGGGGAGTAGAGGAGGCGCAACTGAGCCCAGTATGAGTCAATGGCGCGGATATTGCGGATATCGAGTTTTGGATCGCACTCGGTGCCCTCGAGCGAGGCCAGGATGGCACCCACGCTTGGCTGGGAAGTCATTCCGGACATGCTGTCAGTTGCGGCATCGACAGCATCGGCGCCTGCCATGGCACAAGCAACCATGGAGGCGACACCGGTACCAGCAGAGTCATGAGTGTGGACGTGGATGGGGAGATCGGGGTACTTCTTGCGGATTGCACCAATGAGCATCGTGGCCGCCTGGGGTTTCAACACACCGGCCATATCCTTGATACCGAGAACATGGGTGCCGAGGGCGACGATCTTGTCAACAAGGTCAAGGTAGTAGTTGAGGTTGTACTTCTTGTTGGGGTTCAACATGTCACCACTGTAGCAGAGAGTTCCCTCGACAACACCTCCGGCGGCCTGAACAGCCTTCATGCCGACTTCGAGCTGGTTGATATCGTTCAACGCATCGAAAACACGGAAGATATCGACACCGTATTTCTTGGCCTGTTTGCAGAAATGATAAATGGCATTATCGGGAAGGCTACATGGTGTTAGCATCAGGCGGATACTCTATTTTGTTTTTGATACACTTACGAAGAGTAGGCAACACCGTTGGCGCCGCGAAGCAACATCTGGAACGGAATGTTCGGAACAGCCTTTCGAAGCTTCCTGAGGCGATCCCAAGGATCCTCGTACAGGAACCTCATGGCGACATCGAAGGTGGCACCACCCCAGCACTCCAAACTGTACGCATTGCTATAGGCATGGCTTGTCTCCTTGGCGATGTTGACCAAGTCAACGGTTCGGACACGGGTTGCCAGGAGAGACTGATGGGCGTCACGCCAGGTGGTGTCCATGATCAAGCAGCCCTTGTTGGCACGCACGGCCTTGGCGAAAGCGGCGGGGCCCTGCTCGTCGAGGATCTTCTTCCAACCCTGGGTGCAGGGGACCGAGACGTCGACGGGCTTTCCATCGGCGCCAACGATGGTTGGCATGCTGATGGCACCCTTGAACTTGGGCTCGCCGATCTGGCCCTTGATTCTGCTGCCATTGACAGCAACATCTCCAAGGTAGGCGAGAAGCTTCTGGGCACGGTTCTGGCTGCCGATGAGGGCGAAGAGCTCTGGGGTATCGTCTATGAAGGTCGTCCAGCAGGTGCCCTGGATAAAAGTCGGGTGGGTCAAGAGAGAGGCCAGGAAGGGGATGTTGGTCTTGACGCCGCGAATACGGAACTCCACCAACGCACGGAGCATCTTGCGTCGGGCGATCTCGTATGTGGAGCCCAGGCAGGTACATTTGACCAACATGGAGTCGTAGTGCGGGGTGATGATGGAGCCTGCGAAGCCGTTTCCTCCGTCAAGACGCACGCCGTTGCCACCGGCGGAGCGGTAGACCTCGATCTTGCCGGTGTCGGGCTGGAAGCCCTTGGTGGGGTCTTCGGTGGTGATACGGCACTGGATGGCAAAGCCCCTGGTGGAGATGCGATCCTGGGTGAGGCCGAGCTGCTCGAGGGTGGCGCCGGCGGCGATCTGGATCTGGGCGGCCACGATGTCGATGCCGGTGATTTCCTCGGTGATGGTGTGCTCGACCTGGATACGGGGGTTGATCTCGATGAAGTAGTAGCGGTTCAGCTGATCGACGAGGAACTCGGCGGTACCGGCGTTGCGGTAGTTGACCGACTTGGCCAGCCTCACGGCATCGGAGAGGATGCTGTCGCGGACGTCGACGGGGAGGTCCTTGGCGGGAGCGAGCTCGACGACCTTTTGGTGACGGCGCTGGACACTGCAGTCACGCTCGTAGAGGTGGACCACGTTTCCGTGGTTGTCGCCCAGCAGCTGGACTTCGATGTGCTTGGGTTTGTCGAGGAAGCGCTCGACGAAGACGGTTCCGTTGCCAAAGGCGGCCTTGGCCTCGGAGGTGGCACGCTCAAAGGAGTCGCGCAGGGACTCTTGGTCGCGGACGACACGCATGCCACGGCCACCACCACCGAAGGCGGCCTTGATGATGATGGGGAAGCCGTACTGGTCGGTGAAGGCCTTGACCTCGTCGTAGCGGGAGACGGGGCCCTCGGTGCCGGGGACGACGGGCACGTTGCACTTCATGGCGAGGCGACGGGCGGAGACCTTGTCACCGAGGGAGTCGATGGTGTCGGGGGTAGGGCCGACGAAGACCAGGCCGGCCTTTTCGACGTTCCGGGCAAACTCTGCGTTCTCGGAGAGGAAGCCATAGCCAGGGTGGATGAGGTGGACGCCGTGCTGGACGGCAATCTTGATGATCTCGTTGCCGGCGAGGTAGGCACCGACGGGGGTGTACTGGCCGCGGGAGCCGATCATGTAGGCCTCGTCGGCCTTTTGGCGGTGCATGCTGAGACGGTCCTCGTAGGAGTAGACGGCGACGGTCTGGAGGGACAGCTCGTGGGCGGTGCGGAAGATGCGGATGGGGATCTCGCCTCTGTTGGCGACGAGGATCTTGTGGAACTGCATGATGGTGGAATTGGCGCGCAGCCTGCGGTGGACGGAGTGCTCGTAGTTGGAGGGGGAGTGGTCCTCGACGACATCGTCGATGGCCTGCTCGGGGACAACCGAGACGGCGGGATTGGCGGTGGTGGCCATGGCGAGGAGGGGAGAGGGTCCGTCCTGAGGTGGTTGTGGTTGTGGTGGTTGAGGTGGTGGAAGGGAAGAGGTGGATTTATGTTGGGAGTGGGAGAGGAGAGGGGCTCCGGAGAGCGGAGGGGAGGAGAGCTGAGGGCGAGGAGGTATCAGAGCAGAAACACAGGGCAATTGATGAGACAGAAAGAGAAGAAGAAGGAGAAGAAGAAGAGGATGAAGAGAAGAAGAGGATGAAGAGAAGAAGAGGATGAAGAGAAGAAGACTCAATGGAGTGAGTGAGTGAGTGAGAGGTGGTTGTGGTTGTGGTGAAGAGGGCGAGTGGTGGGGTAGTAAGTTGGTGGTGACTCTCAAACCTGGATTGAGTCGACCGATGAGCTCCAACCAAGCAACCAAGCAAGCAAGCCAGGAACCATCACCACCATCACCACCATCACCGCCTGTTCACGTGGGCATCAATTTTTCACTTCCCTTCACCACTAATCAACTGGTTAATGACTACACGGAGCATTTCTCTCCTCTACTTCTCTCTCTCTCTCTCTCTGTGTGTGTGTCTTTCTACCGGGAGATTTAGGATTCTTCTCTGGCCGCCCGCTCGCTTGTTGTCTCCGAGACTCACCCCCGCACCCGCCCAATCACTCCCCCTAGCCTAGCCTAACCAGCCTGCAGCGCTTGGGGGGGAGAACAGCAGAAACCCTTGTCGCCGCGAGGGGAAAGCAGACAAGAAGGAAGAAAGCATTGACCAAGACGAACTACGGAGTAATTATGACCTAATCCCAAACACCCACCGTAGCAGCTCTCAGGCGTACACTAATCCATCCTGCTCGAGTGGATGGACACTCTCCCTCCGTCCCGCCCCGAAGAAATCCATCTTGCAGCTCCGTTGCACGTCTCTCTATCCGGCGGACTTCCCCAAGGTACTAGTTAACTATCAGCTGTCGAGTTAAGCATCTTCTCTGTCAAAATAAATCTCTCTCTCTCTCTCTCTCCTTCAACCCGACCACCTCAACCACCACCAGCAATCCCAATCCCAACCTCGGACACTTCTCTCACCATTCTTCTCTTCCACGAATGCTTTTCCCACCGTATTCAACAGAACCAACCCCAGCGCGGTTTCCGTCGGGCCGAGACCGAGGAACGCCAACCATGGCCCGCAGACGTCATCTCGTCTCTTTCCCCCCCCCCCAATCCCTGGCTCTTTGTGTCCCTGTGACGCCCGCCCGCCCAGGGACCCAGTTCCTGTGGGGGCACACACTCTCTCTCGCGCCGGAAAGAACAGAAAAATCGAAAAGCAAAAAAAAAAAAAAAAAAAACACGCTCGATCAAAGGAAAATGGCGTCAGCAGCCCTTTCTCTCCCCCTCGACGACATCGGACGAAAACAGCACTCTCGCGTAATGCCAAGCCCGCCCTCCCCCTTTGTTCGCTTTTCCATCTCATCTCCACTCTTTCTCTCCGGGGGGGGAAGCAAAAAAAAAAAAAAAAAAAAACACGCTCGATCAAAGGAAAATGGCGTCAGCAGCCCTTTCTCTCCCCCTCGACGACATCGGACGAAAACAGCACTCTCGCGTAATGCCAAGCCCGCCCTCCCCCTTTGTTCGCTTTTCCATCTCATCTCCACTCTTTCTCTCCCCTTTTGTTGAGATTCACCCCCAGGCATTACTCATCATCTCCGAATATGTCAATCCACCCTTCTTGTCTGGACGGCCAGAATCAACAAATTTGAACCGTCAAAGAGGTAGCATTATTACATAAAAATCTGCATCAAGAGCCTAGTACCGAGTAAAGCTGGGAACAACAAAGCTAGAATCTATTGTCACAAAAGGTAAGGAAGAGAACTTAAAAAGAAAAGAATTACATTTGTTCCCCCATCATAGCGCCTTCACCACCCCAGCCAAAAATCATGTTTCTTTTTCCCTCAAAACGGCCCGAACCCCGTTGCCTGCGGCGTGATTCCATTCGTCTGTCCGCCAAATGGCATCGCGTGTGCCGCCGGGCTGGCCGGTCCCTGCGTGAGCATCAGCCGCGTTCCTCCAAGCACAGGCGTGTTGTCCTCCTCCTTCTGCTGTGCCGCCTCCCTCGCCTTGCGCTCCTCGTTGTCCTTCTTCAGCATCTCAATCGTCCGCACCTGCTGGCTCAGCATGTTGATCATGTACGGCATCGTGAAGTCGTGCAGTCCGTGCCGCCATGACATCTCCAGCACCACGTCCGGCCGAATGAGATCGTAGCACGCGTACAGCATCCCAACGTAGCACTCGCGGCTGCCAATGTCCACAAACTAGTTCCAATCCGTCAGCAAAACCACAAAATCACGATATAGCGCCGCCAGAGAGCATATATATAAATAGACTTACGTAGCGCAAAAGCTCCTCCACAACCTCCGTCTTGCCTGAAATCGCCGCCGTCTCGATCGCATCCTTGAACAGCTTGTCCTGCTTCGACAGCGAGATAGACTTCTCCCATCGCTTGTTCTTGCGGTAGATGCTTGCTGCGATCTGTCGGAAGAACACCAGGTCGTGCTTCTCGAGTCTCTGCGCAAGCTCAACCGGGTCGTAGTTGTCGTAGTTCTCAACCGAATCCCGAAGCGTCTTGTAGTCTTCCTCCTCGATCAACAGGTCATTGATGGCATTGTTGACGGCCTTCTTGTTCTGCGGTTGCACATTGAGCAGGAATGGCTTGACCAGAGGGATGTTGTCGGATTTCTCAAACATCCGAACCACACGATTGACATCGATCCGTGGAGTGAGAACTTGCAGTAGGTCCGTCAACAAAAGAGGCTGTTCCTGGAGATAGAAGTTCAACGCCCGGTAATAGATCTCCAAATTGGCCACCTTGACGATAATGTCCTTGAAAGAGTGGTGTTCCCAGGCGTCTGCTGCCCGTTCCATCATCGCAAGAGCAGCGTTATCCCACTCATCGTAATGGCAGTACAAGAACACCAGCTCGGGCCAAAGGTTCGCCTCCTCGCACGCACGGATCATCTTGGGAATGTTGATACGCGTCCAGAACAGCTTCAGGTGCTCCATAACTCGGTCGGGATGGTATTTTGACAGGGCAATCCCAAGCTCGGTGAACATGCCCATGTGTGCTCTTTCCAGACCTAAACCAGCTTCGAGCAAAGCAATGAGCTCGTCAAAGTATCCGTTGCGCTCATATTGTCGGACCAAGTCTTGCAGCTCCTCGGCGTGAACGATGAGGTTAAGTCCACAGATCTGAGCAAGCCGGAACTCCTTCTTCGCGACGCAAGCCTCGTTGACCTGTTTCCAGACCTTGACGTTATTTCCTTTCCTTGCACACTCGACGGCAGCTTGGTAATCCTCAAGGTGCACGAGCGTGGTGGCAAGCTTCGCCCAGTTGGAAATGCTGGTGTAGAAGATCTTGGCAGCTTCATGGTATCCTTCCTCGTAGGCCTTGTCACCCGAAGCTTCTACGTCGGCGACATTAACCCCACGGAGGAACTCCTCGAGTTCAGGGAGCTGATTGAGTCTGGCATACGAGAGCGCGAGAGCAGTATCCACCGCCGGTTCACGGAGACTCTTTCTGGCCATCTTCAAGAAATCCACGAGGTCTTCATCTTTTCCTGCATGAGTAGCGGTTTCAATGACTTCATGGTAGTTAGATGGATCGCCAGCCCGGATATATGAAGCGATAGCATCAGAAACTCGGAGGCCATCAAGCTGGGCTTTTGCAACCTTGCTCCAAACCTCGGGCAGTTCAACACGCTCAGCATATTCTTGTGCTCGGTCAATGCTAACAACATAGTCGACGAGGACGTTGGTGGCTGAGATATGGTTGTCGACCTTTTTGTAGATCTCAAAGGCTTCTTCATATAAACCCACTGACAAGCACATGCTTGCAATTTCCTCGGCGTTGAACTCTGTAAGTTTATGGATATAATCCATCAACCGGCCCTTGTCCGCCTTGGCAGCTGTGAGCATCAAGAGATTCTGAAGACTACTGTTGTCGCTGAAAGGAGATGGCTCCAGAATGATCTTCTCCAAAAGCTCAATGAGCTCTGTGGGGAGATCGGCATCGAGGAAGGCTTTGACAGCAACCGACACCTTGTCCGGCTCTGCAGACTCGGGAACTGCGGTAGCTATCACTTGATCAACGAGAGAGCGACGGTGGATGTTGTTACCGTTTAATACAAACGCCCAAATCTCGGGGTCGGCCCGTTCGAGGAGATATCGCGCTTGTGCACGGTACATCGAATTCTCGTTAGTAATGTTGATGAGCTCCAGGTCATTCTGGCCTTTTCGGTACGCAATGTAAGCCAAGTTGGGGTCCCGCTTCTCGCAGTATTTACCAACAACCAATGTATCATAGAGATCGTTCTCTTTCAAGAATTTCTCAGGATTGTTGTTACTGTCAATATAAATCTTGGCGAGAGCGTTGTACACTGCCTGCTGCTGGTTACCACTGGCCAGAGTGTTCTCGAGGAATGGCAGAAGAATCTTCAACCGATTTCTTGTCTCCACTTCCGATACAAGTTCGTCTATCGGGATAGATGAAGGATCCACGGTGGAAAGCAGGTTCTTGATAATGCTCTCATCACAGTCGACGTCCAAAAGCCCGCCGACCACTGCCGGGGTTCTTGATGGGTTCACTCTCTGAACATATACCTCAATGGACTTGTACTGCTGGTTCTGATACAAATAAAGCACCAGGTCGTGGATAAAGTTGAATCTATCACAGACAATGATGAGAGGAAGTTGTTCGGTAAGACGAGCTTCCTTCAGGAAATTCTTAACCTTCTCCGGGTTGTAGTAGTTGCTCTCGCGGCAGATTCGCTCAACTTCAGTCATTTGTCCCATTTTCGTAGCAGCTTCGATATACTTGAAATGAACATCTGGGTTTTCGCTCAAGTTGACAATGCTGCCAAGATAGTAGTATAAGCCTTCTGCGGTTCGGTACTTCTCAAGGAGATTGATCAAATTGGTCGGGCCGAGTAGGTCTGAATATTTAGTAGCAAGCTGGACCACGGCCTGCAGATTCTGTCGCAAGTTGACCTTGAGCATTTCATTCAAGCATTCGAGAGACTGCTCAACCGACAGACGCCCGAAATAACTCGTCAACCAATCTGGGTTCAACTTGTCAGTCCTGACGATATTGCGCATGATAACCGTAGGATCCTCAGTGTTCTCTAAAGCCCGCTGGTATAATCCGGCGCCCTCGCAAAGTTGCGAGATCCTAGCTTTGTCGTAATGGGTGAACATTTCGTTTCCTAGAATGGCATCCGCAACTTGAGGTGCGTTGACGAGGTTCATTTCCAAAAGGCGGGTTTGCAGGTGTCCATGCTCTGGGTTGTTATCCTTGAGTGCATCTAGCAAGAAAGCAGTCGCTTGTTGGATCATGTTTTGGGAGATGAAAACATCGACAACCCGGTCGAGGTCTACAACTGCGCCGCTGTCCTCGCTAACAAGTTGTCCGGCAAACTCTGCGCATTTCTCGGGATTAACGCGAACAATGTGTTGGAGAAGTTGGACATAATCAGGTTGGAAGCCGACTTGCTTAGAGTAGGCGATGATCTTGTCAAATTGCCCCGTTTCCGCAAATCCGGCGACAACCTTGTGTGGAACGTTTGCCTTCAGATAGATTCCTAAAGCGAGCCCGATGTCGTATGGCCGTACAATATCACCCAGCTCCTCAGAGCATTCAAGCTTGTCCTCAGCGAGCCATTTTTCAAGCAAATGTTTCCTGCTTTGTTGCATGACCGGTCGGATGAGCTCGATACTTTCATACTTGTTTAAGGATCCCTTATCCAGTAGCATTCCAAAGTATTGGAGAATGACAGACATTCCTTGTGCACTTTGGGGCGCACTCTTGAGACGATTAATTGTCTCGGGAGTACGGAGAAATCCACGAGGCGAGTTTGCGGCAACCTTCGCGGCTTCCATGTAGTTTTGCTGGGAAAGAAGCGTCTCGAATTGTCTCTGAAGGAGGTTATCTGCACCTGGCAGGCCTCCCTTAGCAGCGAGCTTGACGGCGAGGGATGTATTGGCAGGGTTGTCGAGGAGGTAAGGGATAATCGTGCTCTCGTCAACGCTGACGGACAAAACCTGACCCTTGCGGTTGACTCCAACAAGGCCTGTGGATTCAGAATCGGGAGTAGTAACAAAGATCGTTTCGCTTGAGATACGGTTCATGAAAATGCAAGTGCCGGTTTCAAGGTCATAGAGGTGGATAAAGCCGAATTTCGTGACAAGATATACAATATCATATTTCTTTGACACTTGCATTGCCACGGGGAAATCATTCGTTGCCTCGGGCGGGAAGTAAATCTCAACGGCCTTCTTGGGAAATTTGGGATTGGGTTCTTGGTGATCGATCTCGGCGATCTGCAGTTTCGCTCCGGTTTGGGTGCGAACGGCAAATGCGAAGAGTTTGTGGGGCAAGGGCGAGCCTTCAACAGAGATGGAAGCGAAAGAGGCAGCATGGCCTTCAATGTACTGCGAGATCCCACGTTCGACGGAGTGGAGTTGCATTGTTCCAACAATGCGTCCTTGCTGTTGACTAATACCAACGACAGCCATCCATTTCTGGTCTTCGTTGACTTTGTAGCTGATGATTTGGCATCCCTAGCAAACAGAATGTTAGCATGGACATGCAGGCCAGAAGGAAGGCGAGACGCACATTTAGATTCGCAATGCGGTCAAACATCTTCAATGGAGCATGCTGCGATGGATCAAAAACGTTCCAATGATAAATGGCCGCCTCCGTTACTAGGCCCAGACTCGTCTCACTAAACCATTTCCAGTATACAATATCCTCTGTGAGCACGGCGGACTTCAATTTCTCCTTGGCCTGGAGATCAAAGACTTGAACGGTTCTACCCTGAGCTTTGAGGGCGATGATATTCTTGTTCCAATGCATGATGGCATTGTCGGCATTGATGGGTCGACGGACGACCTCATTGTTATTCTTGAGGTTGATGATGATAACTTGAGTCTTGTCATTTTCAGACAGCTTTTGGCGAACGCAGACGAATGTGTCGGACTCAAGAGTCTGTATAGTTTCGCGCACGAGACAATTAGCCCAGAGCAAGATGGGAGACGGGCAGAGATAGACTTACACATGAATTGAACCCAATCGATGCGGGCTAAAACGGGGTTGTCACGTTAGCTGAGAGAATCAAGCCATAAGATACACCATGCACCCGTAGACAGATATCCAGATACGCGACAACATCCAGAAGTCAATCTGGTGCCGGTAGGAGGCCGGGGAAACATACTACGATATCAAGATTCGTCAACTGCAGTAAACCGGAAATTAGCAACCCAACCTCACAATCGCGCAGACAACCCGGACACGGCGAAGGGAACTATACCTGTAGTAATTCCGTAAACTTAATTGGAAGAGGCGCCATGATTACCGACGGCCGTTAGGCGAAATCCTCATCCAGCAATTCCGAATGTATGCACGGCTTGAAGGTCGCAGATGACGCCAGCAAATCAACAAAAGCGTAAACCCTCAGCAAAGTCCGATAGAAAGCCAATTAAAAAGGGCGTAATTCCGTAATCCGTAATCCCCAAGAGCGTAATGAAAAGGCAAAGAAGGGAAAATGAAGAGAGAAAAACGGCGGGAAGAATGAGGGCGAGTTGAGGAATGGAGAGAGGTTGACGTTGAGTGGAAGGTCAAGCTGTTGTTTCTGGCTTCTTCAGGAGGTTCTGCCTGCAACCAATCCCGGTCACATGACTTTGCTTTGAGCCGTTGCGTGAAACAACTGCGGCAACCGCCTAACAACACTCAGTTTCATTCACGGCTGGCTTCATCACTGCTTTATCGCACAGACAAACAAAGCGACGCGCTAGATGTGGCTACTGGCCTGAGCACAATTCACAAACCGACATACCCGGAAAACAGCAGGCCAGCTATTGCCAAACCTTCCTCAGGCTCTCGCTATCGCTCCCCGCTAACTACTACTGCTTGCTACAGCTTCCTAGAGTGTGCGAATATACGAGCTCGTGGCAAAGGCCATTAGGTGGTTTACATATGGATACTATTTACTGCCAAGGTGGTGACTGATTGTGCCATCTTCACTTGGAAGCGTCACAGCTTACAACTGGCGAGCAAGGTGAGAGTGATAAAGAGATCATAGTGGAAAATCAAATGTTGAATTTTATTTTACTTTTCCTGGCTATCATTCCGGCATTACAAGTGACAAAGGAGCATCATTGCATCACATTACATCCCAAGGAGCAAACTGGGTTTGCTCTAATTCCAAAACAGGACAGATTATAGACATGCTGAAAGTGTGCTGGGCTTAATGGTGGAACAGGCGGACACCCTGCTGCACAAAAACCATGCCCAACTTCTCAGCTGTCTCAAATACAGCAGAGTCGTTTTGGCTGCCGGTTGGAGCAGCGATATACTTGACTCCTGAGCGGGCAGCACGGAAGACATTGTCCACGAAGGGGAACTGCTCTACAAGTCAGTATCAGATAACACTCAACAGGTATGGGTGCCACTCACGAATGCATCTGAGGAGACGGCAACCTCGCTCAACTTCTTCGCCCATTCTTCTCTTTCTTCTGGCGTAAAGGGAGCTGGAACCTCTTCGAAGACCCGTTCATAGTCTTCCTTCTCGATTTCATTTTTAGGAACTTGACCAGAGCATAGCATGTCGATAGCGTTGCTCTTCTCGGGTCTCTTAACGCCGGCCTTCCATTTGATGTTCAGTGCGCGTTCGTGGAAACGCATCCACCAATTGTCGGCTTTGTCTCCTGCAAGACGGGTGCAGTGGATTCTGCTTTGTTGACCGGCGCCGAGACCAATGACCTGGCCATTGACGGCATAACAAACTGAGTTGGATTGGGTATATTTCAAAGCAATGGTGGCGACAGTGAGGTCACGAAGAGCAGACTCGGGAAGGCCCTTCAGATCTTTGGGAGTGATGATGGTGTTGAAAGTGGAAGTTGGAGAGATAGCCGCATCGTTGCGACGCTGCTGGAGCTGAACACCATAAACGGTCCTGGTCTCCTCGCCAGGTGGAGTGTAACTATCATCCATCTCCAGAACAAGGTATTTCCCGCCTTTTTTCTTTGCAAGTAAAGCAAGGGCTTCAGGCTGATATCCCGGAGCAATCACGCCATCAGAAACCTCACGAGAAATGATCTTCGCAGTTGGCACATCGACGACATCTGAGAGGGCAATCACGTCGCCAAAACTGGACATGCGATCCGCACCACGGGCGCGTGCATAAGCCTGGGCCAATCCGGACTCATCGATGCCGTTGATATCCTCCACCATGTAGACCTGCTTTTCCTTCTCATTTAGCGGAATGCCGATAGCCGCACCGGCTGGTGAGACGTGCTTAAAGCTAGCCGCAGCAGGATACCCCAGCGCTTGTTTCAATTCTTTCACCAACGGCCAAGCGTTCAAAGAGTCCAAGAGGTTGATATACCCAGGAGCGCCGTTTAGCACCTTGAATGGCAACTTACCCTCTCTCATAAACGAAGCAGCTGGTTTCTGGTGGGGATTGGCGCCATATCTGAGCGCAAGGTACTGCACACCGTCGCCGGCATACTGCTTCCTGAAGAATCCAGAGATAGCCTCATCATAGTCGGCTGTATGCTCGAATGCTTTGAGCGCATAAAGGCGGCGGCTTTTCTCGGGAATCTCTCCTTTTTTCAATTCGCTAAGGAACTCAGGGTAGTCGCGGGGGTCGCTTAGAATGGTCACACGGGCATGATTCTTTGCGGCAGCGCGAAGTAAGGTGACACCACCGATATCAATTTCCTCCACAGCCTGAGCAATTGTAACTCCTTCTTTTGCCACGGTATCCTTGAATGGATATAGATTGCAAACGACGAAATCGACTTTGTCGATCTTCTGGTCAGCGAGATCTTTTTCGTCGGACTCGATATTTCGCGCTAGAATACCCCCGTGGACAGCAGGATGGAGGGTCTTGACACGGCCGCCGAGCATTTCAGGTGCACGAGTGATGGCAGAGACGTCTCTATTATTTTCGGGATTTGAGATAAGTTGCCATACATGATATGCTCGATGGAGCAGCATGTCAAACTCACTCGACAGGAAGCCCGGCTTCTCTGATCATCTTCGCCGTACCGCCAGACGCCAAAATGCGAACATTGTTCTCGGCCAGGCCTCTGGCCAAGTCCAGCAGGCCGGTCTTGTCGTAGACGGAGAGGATAGCTACAAAACAGATGCCAATGAGCTAGAGTGGGGGACCATGATATGCCAATTGCATAGAAAACATACCCGACTTCTGCGCCATTGTAGCTCGAGAGAAGAACAATTGAACCCTCGATTGACTTAAAGTAATGATAGTGAAATAGCCAGGTCGTTGTAGGAAACAAAAGCCCCAAATCTCCCGACTTTTTCTTGATTGACCCGGTGTGCCCCTCCACGAAAACCACCCGCAATCACCGTCGCCAAGCAAACATGTCAAACACATCGCATCTCCCGATCCGGCCTAGCGCCAAACCCACCGCTGTATATTTTTCTCGGCCAAACTTCGACTTCAACTTTTCTCTTTTTTTTCTTCTTTTCTTCTCCATGAACAACGCAAATTTAAAACATTCTACAGTCCTCTCCTCACAAAGGTTTTCTTGTTATCAAGATAACCCATGATGTCAGGAAGTATACAAGTTTGTCTTGTAATGAATGGAGAACAACAATTCCATTGAGCTTCGATCTTGGGTGCAGTGTCATCCAGGGAATTTATTTCTTCTTGTGGATGGGATTGCAAGGATTGATGCTACATTCTACGCGGCCTCAAGTCGAGCCGTATAGCTGGGTACCTGCACAGAGCTCGGAGTGGAATTAGATTGAATGGAAATCGCATGCCCATACCGCAATTGATATTCCTAATTCTCCCTTCCGCCTTGCAACCTTGAACCAACCGTAATGCGAATTAATAATTATAATTTAACAGTAGGAAGTTCTCCCATCACAGACCGTGCGTGGGAAATATGAAGAGATGTAAAATATGGGAAAGCGTCCCATCTAGTCCTTGTTGTCTTTTCAGCCCGCTAACCTCCTGCCAATATTCCCAAAGCACACACAGCTGCAGAACAGCACACTTGCAATCCACGTCCCCACTGCAATGCTCTCCTGCGTCATCCCCATGATCTTTGCAGTGTCCCATACCGTAGAGCCGTTCAGGGCAGTTCCTGGAGGGACGGCTGCCGATGAGGACGAGGGCTGGGCGGTCGCCGGCGAAGGCACGATTGTAGGGTTGATTCCCAGCAGGGCCAGCATGCCGGTCAAGCCAACCACGGTGGAAAGGATAAAACCTGGTTTAGAGCGGTCGATAAGGTACCAGAGGACAGGATTGACGAGGGCGAGGGTGAGCGAGACTTGTAGGGTAGACTGCCAGGGAAGCCGCCTCTGTTGAGAGGGAAATTCATCACCTCGTTAGAACCACAATCTGAAATATGGGAATGGGTATGAACACTCACGATAGCAAAGGCAATTCCCACAAAGGCCCCAATACTCCTCACCATCGGACTCCATTCCAACAGTCCATTCCCCTTATTCCTCCTCTGACTCCGCCCAACGATAAAATCATCTCCCCACATAAGATCAAACCACGGCTGTAAACTTCCCAGCACAACTCCAGCCACCCCCCACAGCCCCAGATATCCCAACGACCTCTGATCGAGATCAATCCGCTCCATACTCACCGGCACTCTCCCCGCCACCTTCGGATGCCCATGCAAATGCGTGATGATGCCCCCATACGCCATCCCAAACAAGAACAACAGCACACTCCGCCGCACCAGCGGCAGCACATACCCCCTAAACCCATGTTTCTTCACGGCATGCGCATGCAACACCTTACTCTCAGAAATGCCCTTGCCGCGAGGTGAGAAATAATCCCGTCCTTCCACCGGCGACGCATTCTGGGGGTTCGGCGTCTGCGCACCGGTGTCCCAGGGCGTGCCGGAGTCGTCTCTTACCCCTTCAAACGCGGTGGGCGAGTAGATCCCGTACAGCGTTGGGGAGGTCAGGTTCATCATGGAGCGGGAGGATGACAGGTCATCTTGCTGGCTTTGGGAGCGTTTGGCGTCGAGGAGGTCAACGGACGCGGATGCTTCTTCGACGGTCGGGGTGCCTGGCTGAGAGGACTCGGCGGAGGGGAGGTCAAATGTTCTCCGGGGACGAGGCCGGAGAACTCGAGGTTCGGATTCCATGTCGGTATAAATTGTGTTATTAGGACAGTATTTTGTTAGAAAGGATTGTTTTTGATGGAGAGCGGTTGGCTTCTGTAGCCAGCAATGGAGGCTATTGACGGTGAAGATGCTCTTCAGTAACAATGGCTCCCTGTCACTCGCTTCCTGTAAAGACTGACTGTTCGAGGGCAGAAATGAATGTGACCCCTGCCGGCGCCTCGTGTGCAAGGTGTTGATTAAGTCCTTGCTGGTGATTTGTTGGGACCGGATTAGTCATCTGCACTCTGCTGGCTGGCATGTGATTGAAGACATCAAGCATGGACTATGTGAGGATTGATAGAACGGGGACAGCATTGGCAGATGAAGAAGCTCAAGGTAGTACATTGAAGCAGCTGACACTATGAACAGAATGACACCTGATGGTCAGCTCATTAAAAATACATGCAAGCGCACATGGATGCTCCCCGTCACATTAAATACAGTAAGTAGTACAAAAGTCGCCAGGTCAAGAAGAAGATTCATTCAAAGGGGAAGCTGATTCAAATCGCCCTGGCTTAAGCCTCTAGCATGCTCTCATTGTCATCCAGTCGGCTAGCTTCCACGCCATTTTCTAGCAACGAATCCTCGCCTCTACCATATCCATCATCATCAAGTTTAGACACTTCCATGTCCACATCCGACAGTTCTTCGGTCTCATCTCCATCTACTTGTGGTAGTTCCGGAGCAAGCCCAATGCTGCTCGCATCGTCCAAATGACTCTGCGGCTCATCGTCACGGACAGCCTCAAGCACCGTGTCATCGGCGACTCTCACGGACCCGGCGTCTTCCTCGTGAGAGACATACGACTCGGGCGGTTCCTCGTCATCGTGCACTTCTGCAGCCACAGCGGCGGATGACGCCTTCGACTGTCGCGGTCTCGCTCGGCTTCTCCTGGTGCCACTCTTCTCGACGGACTGTTTCCTATTCCCGGGTTTCCTTGTCGGCACGTTTTCCTTGGGGGTCTCAGCTACATTCTCGGCAGCCTTCCCTCTTCTCGCGCCAGGCCTGCGTCTGGAGTAAGTCATGGGCGGTGGTTGGGTAATCACCTCCAACTCGCGGTGTTCCACGATGCCACGCCGATTATACTCGGCTCCTAGTCCGTTCACGGGATAGTCTTTCTCATCAGATAATACTGAATCCCAGTCCCAGCGTTGTAGCCGCCGGGCGACTTTTCTAATCATAGAGAAATAGAAGCTAGCGGCTTCCCCAAAGTCTTCCTCCTCCTCAGGGTTCGGACATACGCCACCCTTACCCCAGGAATTCTCATCGTCTGTGTCATACCCAGTCGGCAAGCTTTGAAGCAGTCGCCCTGCACGGGCAAACGGAACTTCCTTCTCTCGGCGTTGACGGAGAGTGTTCCACGCCTCCGTCCGACGCTGAGCAAGAGCGTAGTCAACACGTTGCTTCCGGTTTTGTTCGAGCGCTATCTGATGCTGCGTCATGGGGCGCGGGCGACGAGGTGCCGAACTTTGGCCATTGGACAGCGTACTTCCGAAGACATACTGGTTCAGGACCGGATGCGCTGCTCCAGGGGGGGCGGGAGAGGATGTGTCTGGGGTCTGATCCATCCTCGTCTTGAGGACCAAGCGTTGCGGCTGGCTGCCCGGCGGTCGATTGGCCGATGAATCTCGCTTGGCTCGTTTCGGGCGAGGCCTCGAGGAGGGTGTGGGGATGTGTCCATCACCAACGTCTTCGTCTTCTAGCGCTCGTTTTGCCGGGTTCAGAGGTGTCACTGCACTCCGGTACACGTCGCTACGACGGCCGCCGGGACCTTTGTTTGACCCATTGGGGGTAAATGCTACGTCTTCAGAGGCTTGGTCGTCGCTGACGTTGTCTAGAGAACGCACTACCACATTAGCCATCTAGTCCGCAAGGAGTTTTGACGAAACGCATAACCGTCGCTCACCTTTCTTAGGGCGTTTGACGTGCCGAAAGACAACATCATCTTCCTCCAAGATTCCTGGACAATAAAGTTAGTAACATGTACCGGTATTGACGGGTCGTGTGGAATAGTACGCACGCTTTCGTTCCCGTTGTTTATCCTCCCCATACTGGATCTCCTCGGGCGGGTCGACATTCTCAGCATCGGCCTCTTCCTCGGTGAGTTCTTCCATTTGGGGAACCTTTAGCGGCAGCCCCCTGCTTCCGTCACCAACAGTACCGGCACCGAAGGGATTCTCTAGCGCGGCTTTTTCAGAAAAATCACTCTCCAAGTAGTACCACATGAGCCACAGAAAGGCTCTCGCGCGACTTTTACTGCTCAAGGTGGGCCGCATAACCAAATCGAAGAAATCTCCTGGTGGCGGGAAGTGCAGCTCAGACACCTTGGGGGCATACTGCGACAGCACGAAGATGAGGTTGACAGGGTTAGTGCGAGGAACGGGAAGGCTCTTGATCTTTTCGATGGTGCTTGGCTGCTCAACATCCTCTGAAGCACCCTTCAAGATCGATTTAAGGCGGGGGGCATCCTGTAGTTGCTTGTAGGCACTGGCATCCTGATGGGCCTGGAGGGACGGGATCGAATGATAGGTCCTTAGCTGAGCACGCATCTCTGGAAAGACTGTTCCACATCAGCTACAGCTCACCGGTGCTTTTTTGGGTCAAGAAGGAGGGGGCACTCACAGTTCAAGGTCGTGTTCATTCTGCCAAAGTTGACCAAGAGGCAGACCATTGCCATGTTGATCGCAGAGGGCCTCTCATTCTGGAGCTTATCTTTGAGTATTTTGCTGGTTTTACTGCTCTTTGCCATTGCGTCCAGGTATATATCGGTAAATGTAAAGTTTTTGTCGCCCTCAGGGAACCGAGTGAAGCAGCGTGTCTTGTCCTCAAACACGCATCTCAAAAAATCATATTGGATGTCCTTCCGCCAGAGAGGAATGCCGTCGTCTTTCTTGAGATGTCTAATCTTGTTCCCCGAGTAGACTGACCCGATTGTGCCATTCGTCGTCTGCTTCCGAGTACTCGTCGCAGGTTCGGGAGCGGGTTGGTCATCGGACGCACGTCGAGCGGGACGATCAGCAGCACACGGGGCCTTGACAGGCTCCTCGAGGGGCGGTTCACGAACTGGATCCGGTTTAGGAGGATCATCGGAGGGCCGCTCGGGGGCTGACACGGCTGACTTTAGAGGCGGATCGGAGTCTTTGGCGGAAGAGGATGTGGTAGCGGGCTCAGCTGTCGCGTCGGGCATTTCCACGTCCGGTGAAGAGGTGTGCTTTTGGTCAGGCTCTGGGTGGTCAGCTCCATTCAGCTGCGTACTCTCTATTTTCCGAGCGGGAGAAGGAACATTGTGGGAGTCGGGAGAGGGAGAGGGAGAGAGGCGGCCGGGTCGAGGAGTAGCAGCAGCACTACTCGTCATGGTAGCTGAGAGTCGGGATGAGAAGAAGATGGAAGGGGAAGAGAAGAGAAGAGAAGAGGGAATGGGAGGATGGGGCGAGGTTTAAAGGGGTGGTTGAGGCCAGTGAATTAAATTAGCGGATGGGGATTGTGTGGGAGGACCATTGTTGCTTTCTCCTGCTACCAAGTAGTTAATCAGCTGTGACCTTGAAAGGAGTCTCGGTGACAGGAATGTTTTGGCGTTGGTTCAGGGCTCAGCAAGAGGCGGAGAGAAGAGCGTCAACGAGTCGGTCTGTTACGACAACAGCAAAAAGGACAGAAGAGAGGAAAAGACAAAGAAAAAAGAAAAGAAAAGAAAAGAATTTGAGAGAGGAGATGAAGATGGAGATGGCAGGTTGACGAGCGAGATGGCGATGTGTGTGGGTTGGAACCAACTCTTTCTGGCTTTTCCTTCCAGCCGCGAAACTCTGCATCACCATCACCACAACCACTATCTCGCTGCATCTCTCTTGCTCCGGTCTTGGAACAATCTTGCTCTCACATCTCGATGCTGCTCGGTCAAGCAATGGAGCTCCAGACAGGCCGTGATGGCTTCTTCTTTATCCCCTGGTTGCTGCTCTTCGTGCTCTCTCGCTTCTCGCTCCCTATTTGACCGACTTCGCAAGGGGGCACGACCAACAGAGACAATGCACTCGCGATTGTTTGGCGAACCCCTGTCTCTGACATAGACAGCTGCCGCTTCCTGGAGGATCTTTTTCTTTCAACAATAATGTTTCTGAATTCTTGCTCTCCCAAGGCCTATCTTCTCTAGACTCTGAAAAGGAACTGTCCCGCCCTTACTGAACCTCTAGATGCCGTACACAGGGCTTATGCATCTGCACCTTTACGAAACGGAGCGCGCTCTACCCTGCAAACCCCCTCGACCGGCTGTTATAGTTACTAAAGCCCAAGGTCCACAAGTCACGGCTTTCAAGCTCGCTGGTGTGATGCCAGAAGAACATCTCCCAAGACACTATCCATTACTGCTTACGCTAATGAAGGATGTATATGTTAATCTACACTTTTCGGTCGGGTCGCTATCAGTCTCCGTATCCAGGCGCCAAGCGAGTGCAGCCACTTGAAATGTTTTGACATTCTCCAGCCCTCTTTGGCCTTTTCAACATAATGACTTGAGCTCATCACTGAGAACATGAAGGCGCCTCCGTGACTGATGGCGCAAATCCGCCCCGGCCCGCTGCGCCAGGTTCCGATTCCTAGAAACTTCCCGTGCACGGAAAGATAGGTGCCTATTAGCATATTGTGTTGAAGACCGTCTTCCTCGCGGAGTAGAACCGGATAAGGCGGCTGCTTGATCTGGCGTTGCACAATATAGCTGGTCTTGCTAGGGTCCAGAGTTGCTTGCCGGAGGCTTTCCAGCTTGGTGCTCCATTCTTGAGCAGACATCTGATCCCCGAAGAGGATTCCTGCGCCTTTGCCGCTGCGGATAGGCTTTAGAAGATAGCCGTCCTTGAATTCTGGGTTGCTGTGGCATTGGGAAACGAGCTCTTCCAGCTCTGGCGACCCGGGTATAAGGCTTGGTGCAATGCCGTTTCTGAGAATCATTGCTTGTTTGTCGGTCAAGACCCCGTGTTTGTCGACTAGATCATCTAGCTCCTGTAGAACAACCCCGAGCATTCTTTTATCATGCACTAGGAATATTGTGCGCATATCATTAAAGCAGCGGAGTGAAATCTGACGCAGCATCTCTGGCGACAACGCCCGGAGTTCACGCTGATGCAGCTCCAAACCCACCTGGTGGATCTCCTCGAGAACCTCTGCATTGTGAACAAACCTTGCCGATCTGCGCGTCGTAGAAGATGTCTTATTACTCCCGCTCGTGGTGGGCAGCTGGCAACCGTCATCTTTTGCAAGAGCGCACAATTTATAACCGAACTTGCCGTCCTGGCTGGGTACCAGTCGTAGATCGTCCGGCCTAATGAACCTCGGAGGCATGCCGGTCCGCCGTTCAACCTCGACGGCGAAGAGATAGATATCTACTCCATACTCTTCGCCTTTGAGGAGGTGGAGAGGGCGCGTCGGGTCAAACAAGCTGAACAGGCCGTTGATAACCTGGATTCCCCGTTGTCAGTCAGTAAAATATTTGGTGCCACTCAGATATAACATGGTTCAGTAGTTAGTAGTTGCGGTCTCACTTGATTTGGTTCCAAGACGCTGAGCAGCGCCTTCTGTTCCGCCCCCATGTCGCTTAATGCCTGCTGCCCAGCTCCACTGAGGCAAAAGCCATTGAAGGAGAACCGGGCGTTGATCTCGCAGATAACAAACTGCTCCACTGTCGACCGCGTCGTTGTCCCGTGTGGCGTCTCCTCGATGAGGATGTCAGGCCGCCATGATCCGAGGCATTGCTTGAACGGACGAACTTCGTCGGCGGCTTCGTTGGCCATCCACTGGATCCCCAAGTCAGCAAAAGGAACAGCACACACGCGACGGAGAGTCAGTGAGCATATTTTACCCGTAAAAGATCTTCTTCCTGTGGCTCCAGAGGCATCCTCTCGGGCAATCTCGCGGCGGGATCGGTCCACCATCGTTCTACGATGTTGGTGACGGCAAGCACCAATGCTTCATGCAGGGCCTGGATATCCTGGTAATGGTGTGGATGAACGAGGATCGGATGCGGGCTGGCAGCGCGGTAGAAGTCTTTGGCCCATGATTCGCGAGGATACTGGCGCAGGAGATGGGATTCCTGCTGCGATTTCTCTTCTGCTCGCGTGGCCGGGTCCGCACGCAGCGGCGGTATCACTCGTTGACCGTCGCTTTTCGAGAGGCAGATTTGCTGAAGATGTACTCTGCTGTTCTTCTCGGTCTGTGGTTCCTTCAGTGCCGCCATGGTATACTGTCTATCTTGTACTTTGTAGAAGGTATGTACAGTACATGCATTCCCCAGCAGGTCTACATTGAAGCTGATGCTTTGAGCAACCTCGCGCTGGCCAGAGATGTCGCTTTTGTAGTTACATTTTCCACAGCTAACTAGCTAGTTAAAGAGTGACAGCATGGTCAAAGTTTCCATCCGCCAGCTCAGTCGATCATTCACTCCTGCAGCTGCCGGTGAATGTGCAGCGCGGGTGTGGATTGGCTCCCGCGTCGGCCTTCTGTCGAGCAACGACCCCCTGGTTACTACCTGAGATACAGTACAGCCACAGTCGAGCAGGGCCGTGAGATAGCTGCAAGTTACTCCCTAACTACATGTCCGGCTAACTAACGCTCGCTAACTAGCTGATGGGCAGGCCGCCACTTCGGTCGTGATCGAAACCCTGGGCCCCGTATCATGCATCCCAGCTCTGATCTCCCATACCTTCGCACCAACGCCCTATCGTGCAGTCCGTTGCCACACTGTGGTATCCTGCTCCCGAAGACTCTTGGGAGTTATATGCCACAATTGAACGGGCATTTCATCCTCGCCCACGAACACGATTGTTGTCTTGGTTTCGCGCAACCAGCGAGGCCGATCTCCCTGCTGTGTCTCCCTAGAAATTTGATCTATCCACTTGCTTACCCGACAGTGTTACCCAGTGCAGTCTGGGGTGCAACCTCGTTAAGCCCATCGGTCAAGGATATCGAAAATGAAAACGGCCACATACTTCACAAGACCATGGCAGATTGTTTGGTCGCTTCAAGAGATACCCAAGCAACAGTTGTTCAGAAATCCGCCCTGTGCAACCGTCAACGAGAGACTGATATTGGTTTGCCGATGTTCCCCGTCTCCTCTGCCTAGTTGGAGTCGGCAAACTCTCTGCCAGCTAACGGGGGCTATCGGGCTCTGAGAATCCCTTGGAAACAAGACTGCCTCACAAATATTGCGCCTTGCTTGAGGCGAACGCAAGAGCTGTGATTGTTTCTGCCCAGTAAAGGGTGATCCCCTTGTCCGTAAAAAGGAGTACGCCGTCGCGACACGGATGTATGTATGTACATGCATATATACATACACGTTATACTAGCTACTACGGAATACCCAGCTCTCGATTGATTCCGCCTCTAGCATGGCTTTAGCGGTACCTAGCCGGGGCATTAGCAACGGGATTCCTTCTTCTTTGCTTCCATAAGGCGTTCTTCCCGGTCTGAGAATCCCAGATTGCCACATCATACATGTTGCCCATGCCTCTGATATCCCGAACAACGGTCCCCGGTACCGGTCAATGGCGCGTCCCAGAAAGAATATGCATCGCCCGGAGGCCGGCAATGAACTTGCCCACTACGCCGGCATTTGAGTTCAAAGCCGCGAATTCATCGTTGACCTTCAAACCAATACCCTCCCTTTCACTGGAAGAATTCCCTGGCATATTAAATACCCTTATTACATAATAATGTAATGTTTTGAGCGTCCGAAAGGAGGCCGATGCCGCGATCAAACGTTCCTCTGTAGAGTCAGGTATCCAAATTGTCCGTTTTCGCTTGGGGAACCCGTTGAAGTCGTTGGCGGTGACGTGTGTGTATGCTTCAATCATGGTCAGCTACAATCTCCTCCCTCCCGACGTTGTTAAAGCTTTGTACGGTTGTTACTTACATCCCATCAACGGAAACCAAAGCCAATCGCCGACTTTTGCCTGTCGCGGCAGGGTGCAGTGTGTGGTTATTTTATCAAAGCTATCGCAGGTTTGGCCCCAAAGAAGGTACGCGCCCGCCTCTCCAGGGGCCTGTGCGTACGGCATGCCGACACAGTCCAATAAAACAGGCTGTGGCACAACTTGCTCAGTTAGGGCGTTTAAGAAATTATGGTATATGCCATCGTTGATATATAAGTCGCCGATAGGCAACTCGTGTTCTGAAGAAATACTATCGCTTAAACAAGCCCGAGGACGGGTCCCAATCACTCGGCAAACAAGGTGGAAAACTTCTTCTGAGAAAAAGCGGCCCGGTTCCGCAACCCATCTAAGATGTTTCTCTGCCGGAAAGTATTCCTGGATACCCTGGTATACTGCACCGATTACATCGTCGAAGTTGCGAGACGAGAACCCGCCGCCGATGTCGATTGTGTGTATGGGATGCCTCTGTCCCTCCCCGAGACTCTGGTTGTAGTCATAGACCTGCCGGCTTAGCGCTATGGCTCGCCGGTAAGCGTTGCAATCCGATGCGCTTGAGCCTACATGGAAGCAGAGACCAACCACCTTCATGCTGAGCTCTGCTGCTAGCGACAGTAGTTCTTTGGCCTGTGGTAACTGGACCCCAAATTTGTCACCAAGACGAACGCGGGAAGTTGGGTCGTCCGCCCACAGCCGGAGGTACAATTCTGCGGTGGGAAAGTAATGGGCTAGTTTTCGAAGCTCGTCCTCACTGTCGAACATTGTTTGGGTCACCCCCTGCTGTTTGGCATAGAGAATATGGTCCTCGATTTTGAAAGGCGCAGCATAGAGAATTCGATCCGGCTCGACTCCGAGGTCAAGGATCCGTTTGATTTCTGACTTTGAGGCACAATCGAATCCCAATCCTTGCTTGGCAAGAATTCTCAAAAGGGTAGGATTGTCGTTGCACTTTACGGCTGCCGTCGCTGTCAGTCACGGCACGCCTGAGAGGGACTGGGTGCTTTACCGTAAAAGGGCTGGATATCGCCGAACTTGCTTTTCCACAATTTCAGCTGGCTATGAATAAGAGGTTCATCTGCGACGAAAAACGACTCTTTGCTGTGGTTGTCGGCTTGCAAGGTCTCTCTTATTGCCCTGTGAACCACCGGCGATATGCATTCCATGCCATAACCCGGCAGAAGTTCGGTCTGGTCAAGGGTTGGCATTGGGATTAAGACGCTTAGGGCCACAGTAGCAAGCGTATGGGGATACTGTTGCCGAAAGATAGTGTACTTGACCTGATTCTTTATATGCAACGCTTGGAGAGCTCGTGTTGGATTACCCAATGTTGCCGCCCATCGCTCATGGGAATCCTGCTCAGTTGCAGTAGCTTGGATCGGAATTCCATATTCCCTCCTAGGCAGATCTACGGTTTGTTCAACGTGGTTGACGAATTATTCGTTCAGAAGGTTTGGTAGTCGTGCTGGTGATCTGAGGCCGGACGGGTTTTAAGCGTAGTTGAAGCCCCCCTTGCTGGGAGGGATCCAATCGCTGGGCCAGAATAGCCTCGTCGTGCTGTTTTTCCTCCGAAATAGTGCCTTGCGTTCGAGTAATCTCGGTGGCGGAATGCCAGGATTGCTAGTGACTTCTGGCTGGGTTTTAATGTTCCTTTTGGCTGCCCCTGGTGTTGGCGTTGAGACCTGGCTGACAGCGAAGAGAGGCTGTCTGAGCATGCAAGGGCGTCACGAATCGAGGATGATCGTCGGCTAAACCGAATTGATGGCGTCGACAAGCGAAACCTTGGGTTCTCCATCCGCCAGTACGGTTTGAAATCCTGACCGCGAGTCCCACCACTCTTCTCGTCATAGGTTGTCGGGAACGAGATGAATTCCAAAGCAAATAGTTACCCACTGCAGTACGGATCAACTCGATGGTGATAGGAGCCGAACACTTTGCATTGCACGTTACCAGGGCCAACAGTGGACACTATCAATCAATCGAACAACCGGCCTGTGAAGATGAACTCCTTCATGATCTCTGAATAGCAAAGAGGATCGAGAAGAGCTACGGATTAAACCAGATGTCACGTAGTATGCTCAAGGAGTAGGAGTGAAAAGTGATACATCGCTTTTCCTCGAGTTCAATGTGAACCCGGCTCCCTGGCAACTCTACAAGCATAATCGCATCCATTGCTGGCATGCCTTCCTCTAAGCATGGTTGTGTCAGCCCTGGAAAGAGGTTCGTTGTCTACAAGATCATGTTAGGCGTCGTCTTGAAAGACCGAAGCGCCAAAGGCTGGCAGCAACCCTTCCTCCAAGATATCTCGATAATGCCGAATTCGTTTCTCACACAGATGTCAGACACGAAGAGCAGTCAACCTCCCACCACTCAGTCGGCTCAGTCGGCTCATTCTGGCCTATAGCACCAAAGTACGGAGTAGATTGCATGCGTATTCATCGCATACATGTTGGCCTGATAAGTGGCTGGATGGAAACGGGCGTACAGACATCGCAACCATGGCACTAACGAGGGGGTGACCGAAGTTATTGGCATCTCAACCCTGAACATGTAGCTATCATCCCATCTGGATGTGGGATTTCTCAGGTGCCTCCGCTCCTATAAATTTTGCTGCCTGCGCTGCTTGAAATGCTCGGTAGCTGATGGCCCTTGCCCACCTCCAAGGCTGCTGTCAGGACTTCTAGAGGGAACACCTCAGATGAGATTCGTCAACATGGACCACTGAGGCAGAAACGAAGCTGACCATTGACCAGGCAAGGCTGGCTGGGAGGCATGGGTCAGCTGTGGCAATCGTGGTCATCATGAACCCCGACCGAAGACAGAATTGGGAGAAATGTTTGGCCAGCTCGCAGGATTTGCTTTTACAGACCAGTGGCCATTGCGCAACAAGATATCGCCTTGGACACGAACATGGCCGCACCGCGGCTCCTGGCCCTTTGGAAATGGGCTCTAGAGCTTTGTGATTGACAGCTCGTCAGGGCCAACTCTGAGAAACATTGTTCTCCCTCGGCAAAATCTACTTCATTCTCGCAGAGGAGGTTTAGGCCAGGGCTTCCATGCCGGTTCGGCTGAGGGAGCCGCCTGAAATGGTAGTGTTTTCAAGTCAACAAGAAAGAGATGCATTGACGGGCTCAATCCATTGGTTCGATTAGTCGGCGGCAGCTTGTATTGGCAGCTGCGACACCAGCTGTGAAGCTGGAACATGCAGAGGACTCTGGAATAAGCTTCGTTTGTGGCGCGCCCGAATTTCAATCGCTCAGGTCGATGTGCGAGTTCAAGCCCGCTTCCGATGCATGCCCATCGGGCTCACGGGCTGATAGTGGCATTCTATCCCAGCACTTCCCCAAGGACAATTTCACTCGTATTTCCATGAGTGAATCTTCGACTCGATGTGCCTGACGAGACTTCCCGGTATTGCGTATCCATCCTCGCCCGGTTACGAATAATGGCGAATCACGGAGATCTCTAGATATCAACATATATTCATTCACTTGGGTTGAATGGTAGCGCACAAAAAGAACATTCTTCTTCATTCTTCCTCAACCTTTCCATTGCAGCATATCTACCGAGGGAACACTCATTTACACACAAAGGGAAAGATTACACAGCCAGTGGTTTGGGCACAATGTGGAATATCCTTTCCAAAGCCTACAGACCCAGGTTACAAGGAGTGCGTGAGAGCACCCAGTTGGCATCTCGTGAGTTCATGTCCCGCCAGTTTGTGTTGTCTGACACAGGAATACTAACTAGCATTCAGGCTATCACAGCTCCATAGCGCAACTGTATGCTCCAGATATTCAATGTGCAAGTGATCAGAATCATGTCCGTTCCGTCTTCGAGCGCCTGAATGATAAAGGGGTGTTGAAGGTCAAGCTGGGCTTTGAAGACGATGCGAGTGACTACATGCAGCAGCTCATACTGAGCCTGAACAAGTACCACGGCCATGGCCTGCCAATCACCCATTCCGCGTCTCGAGGCTGGTTCTGGGACGTACGCCCTCTTCCCCAGACACACCAAACAGCTGCCAAACCGGCTCGCTCAGAAACGGCCCGCGACTTTCCCTGGCACACAGATTGCAGCTATGAACATCTTCCGCCGCGGTTCTTTGGCCTGCAAGTCCTTCAGCCGGATCGATGCGGTGGAGGAACACTGTCGATACTAGATGTTGATAAACTTGCACGCCTTCTATCTCCGTCGACAAGGATATCTCTGGCGAAACCCGAATACCACATCACTGTCCCAGCGGAATTCATCAAGGGAGACGAGCGACACATCACGGCGGGCTTACTAGCGGAGGAACCTGGCAGCGGCGCAATCGAATTACGGTTTCGCGAGGACATTGTAACCCCATTGACTGACGGCGCGAGATTGGCGATTCAGGAACTCGGGGATATCCTGCAGAGCTCGCAGGCAAAGACAGCGACAATCCACCTCACACCGGAAGTCCTTCCCCGAGGATCGATCGTGCTGATTAACAACCGCCGGTGGCTGCATGCTCGGAGTGAGGTCAAAGATCCACATCGCCACCTGCGGAGAGTGCGATGGGACGCTCAGCCATTCGGCATGGGAGCTTCATCAGTGCGTCACGCTTCTCACCCAGCAATGGACAGATTCGGTTAAGCATGGCTCGCATTGAGTTGGATGATCGACGGATGACTAGTTTTTCTTGAATTTACATATGGAATTGCGTACTAATTGAGCGCTGGATCCTCGATTCCTCATCGTGTATGAGTTAGGCCCGTAGCATAGTTGGTTTTATTTTTGCTTTTCACTGAGGGATTTGGAGTTTGTCGAATCAGCCGGAATCAAAATCGTCTTTCGTCCACTCACGGCCGGATGCTTCACACGGCGATGGGAGCCAAGCCGATGTAGTTGCGTGCTATGAAGCCATCACTTCTCTTCGTGCGGATCGTCGCGCGCCAGCAGTCGTGTTTTCTCGGCTGGCTGAATGCCCAACGTATGTACGAAGACCTTTTGCTCCGTACTCACGAAAGCTCCCCCCCCGGGCGCGCAAGCCACGAAAAAAGGAAAACTCCGACGAAGACGATCATGCAGGATGCACATTGCAATGCTGACCAGATCATCATTGACATGTTTCTCGCGACACTCAGATGGGCCGACTATGGCTGCGGAACTTCGCTTACAGGGGATGGAAACTCCCGGGCATGGCTTGCCTCTCAGCCCTTCACTCTTGCATATCGCAAAACTGAGGTGTGAATACTATATGAGGTTGGTTGAATGGAAGCCACACAGTGATGTTGAGCACATGAGCGAGCCTTGTTGCTAGAGCCTGACAACATCATTTCAAGCCTTTTAGTTGCAAAGAGAAAATAACCACACTGCAAACAGGCCCATTGACTGAAGCTCAGGCATCGTGAGACATACATAACAAGGTCCACAGCAATGGCATCCAAATACTACTCAGTTGCGGACATCCTCGCAGTCGCCAGAGCCCATCCATTCTACTCTGACGCAGAATACCCCCCGACGCCAGACTCGCTCACCGAGATCCTAGGCGCGACTAAAGCCAGCGAGCAGGACGTCGAGGCGTTGAAACGATTTCCCCTTACGCGCAAAGAGACGTTGTAAGTGCCGTATCATACACTGTTCCAGCTAGTGTGTCGGTTCTAAACGAAGTCATCCAGGTACCGAACTATCCAGCGACTCTCCGCGGATACTGATCCTCGAAATGGGTATCGCCAGCGAGCATATATCAGCGTTACCGGGGGCGGGTCAGGCGGAGTGCCCATGGTATTTGTCACCGACTCGGTAGAGAATCGCCGGCAGCGAGACGAAGTGGGCTCGCTGGTGAAGAACTGCCGCATCGTTGAGCCAGGAGATTGGATGATCACGATGCATATTTCCGGTTCTTTCTACAGGTACAGCTTCTGCGCGGTCTACATCGAAAGAAGCGAGCTAACTTGTCACTGATAGGGCTCTTGACCTGATCACCGAGATCGTCGAGCAGGCCGGCGGAGGCGTGTTTTGCGCCGGACACTACATGTCCCACGCGGACGTTGTCAGGGCCATAATAAAGTATCGAATCAACATTGTCGCCGGAGATGGCAGCCAGATGGTCCAGCTCGCCGCCTACATATCCACGCTTCCCGCCGAGGAGCGCAAAGCCATCAGCCTCACCAAGATGCTCTACACATCCGAGCCGCTGATCCGCACGCAGAGGGCCTTCATCAGGTCCGTCCTGGGCCCGATCACCATCTGCTCGATCCTCGGCAGCTCCGAGGCCGGCGCATGGGCGGTCGCGAATCTAGACCTGACAGGCGACACCGAGGACGACTACACAGAATTCATCTTCGACACTCGCACAATGGTGATTGAAATCCTCCCCCTCTCGGTCGAAGACCCCGACGCGAATCTCTCCGATTCCAAGCCCGACGTGGCCGAACTTCCCGAAGGCGAAACGGGAATCGTCGTCCAGACCTCGCTGCAGCGCGTGCGCAACCCCCTGGTCAGATACGTATCCGGCGACCTGGGCTCTATCCACCCGCTGCCCGCGACAGCGCTCGCCAAGATCCCAGCCGCGCAGGCCCCCTACCTCAAACTCCTCCGGCTCTACGGCCGCGATCGCCGGTTCAGCTTCAAATGGTTCGCGGAATACTTTGCGTTCGAGAGGATCGAGGCGCTGATGCGCACCGAGGCGTACGGCATCCTGCAGTGGCAGATCGTCCTGAGCTACACCGAGGGCACGCCGGAGATCGCGCTGGAAGTGCGCCTGTTCCGGCCCGATCTGGCGGACGGGAGAGTGGTGTCGGCTGATGAGCTGGTCGCGGCGATGAGGAAGTTCTTTGGGTTTCTTCCCATCAACGAGCATCTTTTCCGGGTGACTTTTGTTCAGAGCACGGATGATTTTGAACGTAGCAAGACTGGGAATAAGGTCATCAAGTTTGTTGATCGCACGAAGAAGTAGAAGAACGGTATTCAGCCAGGTTAGAGAGCTGAATCTTCTTAAGTTTTAATGCCTATGGTAAAATGCCAATAAACATTTAATCTATAAGAGGAACTAGTTCATCAATTATTGAATTGCTGTATCATTGATATCAATAAGATCATCCTCAGTGATGGGCTTATCTCAACCTTTCTGGGCCTCTGAATATTAATCAATACCACATGTCGGTGGAAAGGAAGAATTTGGCACAGTCACTCAGTTATTATTCCCTATGTACCGTTTGCAAACTAATTAACTACCCAGTAAAAGAAAGCAGAAACAATTGCATCTTTTTTTGGTGATATGTCTCTCACTGCCTTTCCCTCAATGAAGAATTAAGCAGAATCACAATGTCCGCCCCTTTCGTTGCTCGGACCGGTTCCGAAGTCGTAAAAGCAATAATACTGAACAAGACCCGGCCAAGCTGCGGATGAAGACCTCCAGGGGGCAGATAAAGAGGTATTAAGATCCACCCTGAAGGAAAGACAGCAAGGAAACGGAAAACCCACTCCGCCTCCCAGAACTCGTTGCCGATGATGGCGTGCTTCGGAAAGAGACTATTGGTCAGAAAGCTGGCGGGCTCTCAAGTCGCAAATCCATTCCATTCGAGTGCGCGTGTTCAAATCTCCGTGTAAAAATTCCCTTCTCATCATTATGACGGAGTCCGAAAGAAAACGAAATCGTCACATAGGATATCGAAAACTTTTGATTGGGGTGACTTCATCGAAACCGCCGGATGAAAAAGAGAAAATCTGTTGCCTGGCCTGTTCCATGGGCCGGCTGGAAATTCAAACCAACGCCGCTATGCAATGCAAAACAAAAAGAACCCGTCTATTAACCACCGTCGATTCGCCGCGTGTAACTGCCGAGGAGGGACACTCTTAGTGCCGTGTGAACGCTTCGAAGCCCATATGACATCTATCAACACCAAGAATTTCCCCGCCCAGTTTGTTTGAAGGCGAAAAGAAAACAGAGACGAAAAACGGACACTCTTTGAAGGTCGGGGTAAAGTCGAAGCACATAAACCGAAGGTGAACTGAAGAGACAAGGCGGGAGAACATGACAGGCAACATAACAAGAACAACCATAAAATACAGACTCCATCCCGTAAAATGAAAACTGAGGCAGCAAAAAACAGATCTATTTAAAACGCGCGGATCGATGCAGTTCGGGCAAACATTAGATGGCATGAAAATCGTCAAAAGCACTTTTTGTTTTTTTCGGTGGGAAACGAAAAGCACAGATGCGTTCTTGCTCGGCAAATTCGCCCGAGCTAGCTCCTCTTTCAGAGGCTGAACGACATAAAAGGGGTATCTTAATTAAGCGGTCGCAGAAAGAGGAAGAGCAACGCTATCTATGATGTTCATGCAATCTCATCTTGAAGGGAAGCCCAATGACCACCATGCAAACTCGGCCCGGAAGCAAAGAAGATCGGACTGCATCGAACAGCGCATCTAAACCCGTAAAATGAATCAAAGTGTAACAAGTGAAAGCAACAAACACCGAGGAGAAAAGAGATTCGTCATCATGACCAAACCGGTGAAGGGATTATTTGGAGTTTCGGTTCGATCCAGTCGTCCATGTCGAAAGATCGCAGAGAAGAGAAAGACCCAGCCAAAGCTCCTGTGTGGCCATGGTAAAACGACAAAGACAATTTACCACCAAGAAGATGGGCCGGTGGGGCCAGATGGGTTGCCGTAGCTGCCTCCACCGTAGCCGCCGCCGCCATATCCACCACCATAAGATGGACCATTGCTGTAGCCTCCGCTGCCATAGTTGTTGGCACCGCCGCCATAGCTGCCGCCATAGGAGGGAGCACCGCTCATTGGAGGACCGCCACCGCCCATGCGGCGCATATCGCGGGTGGCATTGGCACCACGGCCTCTACCGCCGCCACGGCCACCACCGCGACCGCCGTAACCGCTACCTTCACGGGCAATGTTTTCCAAGAATGCTGGGACCTCCTGGTGAGCTTCCTTGAGCAACTCGATCAAGTCACGGACAACACCACGGTTGCCACGGTTGAAGAAGGCAGTGGATAGACCAGTGTTACCGGCACGACCGGTACGGCCGATGCGATGCACATAGTCATCAATGTCGGTGGGGAGATCGTAGTTGACGACGTGAGTCACGTTTGGAATATCGAGGCCACGGGCAGCAACAGCGGTGGCAACAAGGATAGGGCAACGGCCATTACGGAAGTACTCGAGGGCGCGCTCACGCTCACGCTGGGTGCGATCACCGTGGATAGCAGTGGCGGGGAAGTTCTGGTTGATCAAGAATTCAGAGAGCGAGTCGGCCATGCGCTTGGTTTCGACGAAGATTAGGGTAAGTCCGCTTCCATGGGTGTGGAGGATATCAAGAAGGACGGAACGCTTGTCATGGTCTTCGACGTATTCGACCTTTTGAGTGATGTTCTCTGAAGTGGAACCGACACGACCGACAGACAAGAACACATAGTCCTTCAAGAAGTCGCGGGCGAGCATCTGGATGTCGCGAGGGAATGTGGCAGAAAACATGAGGGTTTGACGTCCATTGACAGGTGGCATGTCCTCTCCCTCAACAATGCGACGAATCTGAGGCTCGAAACCCATGTCCAACATGCGATCAGCCTCATCGAGGACGAGATACTTGATGTTGCAGAGCGAGATCCGTCCACGTTCAATCAAATCGACAAGACGACCAGGGGTGGCAACAAGAAGATCGCAACCACGTTCAATCTGGCGAAGCTGAGATCCAATATCGGCACCACCGTAGACAACACATGGGCGCACCCAGGAGCGGTAAGCGAACTTGCGGGCTTCGTCGTAGATCTGGGAGACAAGCTCACGGGTGGGGGCCAAAATCAAGGAGGTCGGGTAGGCCTTTCGCTGGCGGCCATGGCTGAACTGGGTGGAATTCTGTGTCGGGACTGGCGATGGCCCGTTCTTGAATGCCTGAGAGAGGATTGGGAAGAGGAAACCACCAGTCTTTCCAGAACCGGTCTGAGCACAGGCCATGAGGTCACGACCGCCCATGACAATTGGAATGGAGTACTTCTGGACTGGAGTTGGTGTCTTGTAGCTTGCAAGCCCGATGTTGGAGATCAGATGGTCATCCAAAGGAGGGTTGGTGAAGGCAGTCACCGGCTCTGGGACATCGTGACCAGATGCCTCGACGGGGATATCGTCGTAGTTGGCAAAGTTGATACCAGTGTGTTGCTTGGATGGATCGTTGGGGACGCCAAAGAGCTCACGTTCCAGACGGGCGTTGGCCGGGCCGGGGATGTGCTTTCCGTCTCGCCACTGGCCATCACCAGACCCGCGAGCCGCACCACCACCAGCAGCAGCACCACCGTAGTTCTGATTTCCTCCGCGAGGACCCGGATGACCATAGGCATTTGGATCGAAGCGAGCACCGGCACCTGGAGCACCCCAGCCGGGAGCGCCATTCATGTTGTTTGCTGCTCGAGGAGCCCAGCCGTTCGGAGCACCACTTTTACTTGCACGAGTTAGTTGGCTGTTCAAGGAAGACAATTGGGGGAGTGAGTGTGGGTGGGTGGCAAAGGAAGAAGGGACGTACTTGGCACCCCAGGTGTTGACGGGAGGACGACCCTGTGGAACAGGAGCAGCACCATCGACGGGCATAGGAGGGCCGCTGCGCGGCTGGCCACGGAGGTGTGGAGGAATGTAGGGAGCACGACCGGTGGCGTGGTTAGGAGCGTGTTGGGAGTCCTCGAGGGAGAGGCCAGCCATTTTCAGAGAATCAGCCATGATGATTATTCGGGTTCTAGTGGAGAGTGATCAAACTGTCAGCCAGGAAGAAGGGAAGAGAGAAACAGTTTGAATCAAAATTGTTGGGAACATACTGAATAAGAAGTGATTAATTGCAGTCTGTTGCTGTTGTTTTCAAAGTATCACAAGTCTAGCTGAAGAAAAACCTGTGAAAGTTGGAAGAGACCTCAGAAAAGTGTAGCGACTGATCTGAAGAAGAGGAAAAAGAGTGACAGAGACTGAAAGTGAGATTTATCTCAAACGGAAGACTCTTCACTCAAGTTGTGATTTGGGTAGATGTGGTAATAAAAAAGAGAGACAGAAAAACAGAATTAAAGGGACTGTTCTCTCTCTCTCTATCTCAGATTCAAGATAGAAAAGGTTGATTTCAAGGAGAAAAAGGAAAGAAGAGGATGGGGTTGAGCGTGAGAAAAGAAGACAGAAGACAAGAAAGACAGGGTGAGTTTGCTCTTTTATATGGGGAATGTGATGGGGGGAGAAGAGGGAGGATGTGGATTGAGTGTGTGAGATGAAGCGAGAAGAAGAGAATTCAAGAAGGCGAAAGTCGACGAGAAGAAGAGATGAAGTGAGGTTGAGGTGGGAAGGGCCGCGCTAGCCTGCTTTGGGACTAGTAGGGCTCAATCAGAATTTTCCTGCAAAAAAAAATAAAAATAAAAATAAAAATCTTAAAAATTAAACCGAAAAATCGAAATCTCCAGGCGAATCATGCCAACAACATCAACAACAAACTCCAAGCCTGTTCCTCCTCTCGCTCTCTCTCGCCTTCGGGACTTCGATCTCACCCATTGTCATCCCGAGGTTTGCCTCCCGATGCTTACTTACACCCTACCAGGTTCCAATCAAAGGAAATCTCTGCCTCCGCGTCAACCAGGAAATCTCCGAGTTTACCAAGAAAGCCGGGGATCATGGCTTGACCGCTTGCCCAGTCCAGTCCAGGGACCCGGCTGCCCTGTTCCCTCCAGCCTTACAACCTAACCAAGCTTAGTTTCGTCGCATGTATCTCTGAGAAAGGCTGGCGAAACGGCCCCGGGATTTTCGCCACCTCCCACCCGCTTCGCCACCCCCGGGATTCCCCCCTTTTCTACATCAGAATCAAACCCTGGTTGGATGAATATCCAGTAACTTGTGTCTTGCTCAGTTGACTTGTTCAACTCGGGCTATCATCATGGTAAAGAATAGATATGGCGTCAAATGATTCACCCTGTGGTTGGGTAGTTTGCCCATCACAGCTTCTCTAAATCGCCCAGAATTGTGTGGGAAGAAACGGCCAGGAATGGGTTGGAAAAGCACACAATACAACACAAAAAAAAGGAACGTTGTCAATCAAAACCAGTGCCCGCGGGTATCTAAACGCATTTGTCCAGAAGCCCCCAAGTCCCGTGTTCGCCGGGGGATTACGCCCGTAACATGTAGGAGTCAAAAAAAAGACATACTGTCGTCATCGGCAAGGACAGTAGAAAGACAGAAAAGAGGTTAGAGGTTAGATTAAAATCGTATCATCCGTCCCATCACCGGCCACATTCATCATCTCATTCCACAGTGCCTGTCCGCCCATATCACACACGCTGTCCATCCACATCACCCGCGTCAACTTCTGCTTCAACTCCTCCCACGCCCGCACCCCTGCGGAGCGAACGGCCGCTGCGAACCTGCCCACAAACCACTGTCTATCCGGCGTGTTCTTTGCCGCCATCCCGCATAGCACCAGCGACCACAGTAGCATCTCCCTCGCCGGCCCCGCGGCAGCCAGGGGTTCCGACTCCAGCACGGCGGCTCTCGCCATCGACGCTATCCGCTTGAAGGGTCGGTTGGCGGCCGGAAGCGGGAAGATGACGAGCATGCTGTACGTCATGGCTGCAAGCCGGTACAGCTCGTACTCTTTGTGCTCCAGGAAGAATTGTTCCTCCAGTTCGTAGACCGACGGAAGCGAGACGAGGTTATACTGGATCCAATTCCGGCGGTCGGCAATCACCGCTAGCTCCAGCTTAGGGAGAAGGCCCTGGGAGTACAGGTTTATCACGTTGTTGTAGTCCCGCATGTTTTGAAACACATTGCACATGTCGTCCGGTAGGTCCGCTTTGAGAAACGGGTCGAACTGGCCTGCATCTGCCGGTCCGCCGACCTCCACAGGATTCATCACCACGGGCCAACGAGGCGTCCGGCCCTCCGAGCTCTCTTTGAATATCGGTACGAAGGGAAGCCGGGGCTTGACAAGGTATTTTGTTGATAGCATGACCACCGACCTGTTCCAGTATGCGTGAATAAACCCTATCCTCGACACCAGACAGTGCAGGGTACCTACGTTGACAGTGTCACCGCCAGACCGGGCAATTTCATCTGGGACAAGCCTCCTCTCATTTCAATGAGCGCGAGAAGGCCTTTGATGTGATGGTCGTTGAGCGACAGTCCTCCATACACGTCCAGCCACTGCAGATTGCGTAACGGCGCCTTTGGCCACGGATCCGACACACTCCACCCCGAATAGTCGATTCGGTTGAACGCCATGCACAATACAGCCAGGATGATTTCATCGGAACACGCCTCCGATGGGTTTTGCATCATTTTGTTAAGCTGCTTGATCGTCTCGGTCTCACAGATGATCTGCTCCAGTTTCTCTTCCTTTGTCTGTGGAGAAAACTGTGCACCCTCTAATCGTTTTCGTGTCTGCATGTGGCCAGCGGCGCCATAGAGAAACGCAGTAAACAGGGGAGGGCTACTCATTGCTCGCGGTAGCCAGTTCTCAGCAGCCTCCTCTCGATCCCATTGTTGATTTGAAGCGCCTAGAACAAGACCAGGCCAAAGCTCAAAGACAGCTAGCGGAGGAGCCGTCAGTAAAGCAAACGGGTCTATTTATCCACGAATAGTGCCGAGTGTCCTCTATAATATACGCTATGGGTGAAAGCAACAAAAAGTATAACATGGAAGAGAAAATTCAGCAGTAGAAACCACTTACCATATCGCAGCAGCTTGCTGATTGCCGACTCGCCCAACATTGACGGATACACGTGAGACGGATCAGACAACCAGGCCGTTAACTGGTTAAAGGGGCCATCGACATGGTTGTGGGCATTTCCAGGCGCCATGTTCGCCGGAGAAATATACATTGCGTTGCACTGCTGGCGATATAAAACAGGGGATAAGGAAGAGCCGTGATTTGTAGGAGTGAGAGGCTGATTCATGCTGTTAGCTGCGACGGAGTGCTCCTCTGATTCTCTTGCGGACGAGCCCAAGGACGGCCGTCGCTCATTTTCGTCCGAAGCCAAAGGAGTAGGCGGGGAAGCGGAATGCATTTCATTCACTGGTGGGCCGGGCTGGGGTAATTGGCGACCAGGAAGAGCAGGGCCGGAATTCCTGGCGTAGGGCTTCTTCGTGCCGCTCCGTTCGGAGCGTCCAGCTCGATGCTGACGCCAGATGTACTTGCTGGCATGGGAACGGATGACGGTTCGGTTGTGTGTTTTTTGCACTTCGGATATGGGATTGACACTGACAAAGTGGAATACATCTTGCGACTGCTCAGGCAGAGTGGCATGCCTGCTGTCGCCACGGCCTTCAGATGTCGACGACAGCAGCACAGCGCGCCGTTCAGGGTGTCCACCTTTACGGTGTGTTAGAGGCATAGCTGGTGTGATCGACAAGATAATGATATAGTCCCGTCTACGGTCGCTGAACAGGCACGGATTCTGGGGTTGGATTAACCGGCATGCCAATGAGTTGCCCAAACGTATCTGTTCCTAAGAGAGATTGATAGGTTGAAAGTGACCGGATGCCACTAGTAGTGCATCTCATGTAGCCAAGGGTTCGGAGTCGGGATTGTCTCTGGATGTTATGATGCTTGTTTTTGGTTCTCCAAGCAGACAGTGGTGCTCCACCGAAGCTGTTCATCTCCCGCCTGACACCATCTGGCCGACGTTGGCAGATTACCGACCTTTTGATTGAGGGTCAGGAAAAAAAGAAAAGAAAAGAAAAGAAAACAAAAAGTATGAAGTTGAATGCAAAAGAAACAAGGGTCCACTCACGAGGATAGGACTCCTAGATGGTTGACTCGATCTCCCCAACGACAACAGCAGAACAGGAACTCTTAGATCTAGGACAGAGTAGAGAGATGAACGGCGGAGGACTAATAAGAAAAGGAAGAAGAAGAAGCACTCCTAGAAGACAGACGGAGGTAGCATCAAAGAGCCCACCTCGCGAGGGAGTTGAAGTGCTGGGATTTGCGTGTGTGAGAGGTTCCTTTCTGGGGTCCTCGGGCCTCCGTCCCCCGTTGGTCGAAGGCGGGCCAGCCGTTTTGGGGAGAGTCTGCAATTCGCCAGCGCGCTCGCTCTGGGCTGGGAGGCGGCAGGATGCTCAGCGACGCACAATCAAAGCAGAATCCGCCAATCAGTCGCACGGGTGACACGGCACAAACTGTCGAGGAATGTGTTACCTGACGAAAGCAGCGAATTGTGGGATTCCGCGGACTGCTCCATTTGAGCGGAGTCGAGGGCGTGTCGCACGTCGTGTTACCTCTTGAGCACAACCGTTTTTGTCGGCCATGAACTCGCGAGGGGGGCGGGGCGTGTGAGTCTGGACAGACATGCAGTTCGGTGCCAGCCCAGGGTGTCGACAGGGCATCCGCCGAAGAAGTGGCTGGATGGAGATTTTTGACGATGTTTGTAACTAGAACTCAACAGTCATTCTGCTTTAGGGGCCATTCCCCAGCCCCAACAGCAAAACGAGACCGACGGCTCCCGGGGGGCTACGTGTGCAGCTAGGCGGAGTGCACACAGAGTAGTAGTAGAATCAGGAAGTCAGTTACATGGATACAGCATACGGAGTAACTCTCTGCCCTGTGTGAGTGAAAGAGGAGGAATGATGGCCTGCATTCTGCCAGCTGTATATAGTCATGGTATGATGCCAGTGTATATACTCCAAAAGGGTGGTGGCACTGCAGGGCCACACAGCAAATACTTCTTTATTCATGCGTGCTGTGCATGGATAGTACTCTCTGGATATCATACTATTGATTCATTGACCATACGGAAGGGAAGACACAGGCAGCAGAGAGCTTTCAGAGGCCAATTGACTGACAGTCCTCCTCTTCATAGCTCTGTGTCAATTGACAATGTCTTCGGTCAACCACTCCATATATCCATTAGGAACATTTGTAGCAGCGTGTTCCCTCAAGCCATCATTATTAGGGCTTGTTGAACCCATTCCTTCATTCGCTGCTGTCTTGCACCTTGCAGCCTGTCTCCTAGTTTGGAAGGCCGTGCCGGGTCTTGGGTATCATTCTACATTTCCATCATTCGGGCGCTGGGAAGAGCTCTCCACCCGTCGCGTCTGTGCTTCAAAGCCCTTTAGCTCCTTTCCTATCATGTTCTTCATCCCGATTTCCCTGAGTTCTGAGAAAAGGGCCACCGCCTCATCATACATGCCGTGTGGAGTCCATCCATCACGCGTGACAATCCCTTCTACAGCTTTCCAAAAGTCCTGCACTTCATTCCATCCCTCGCCGTCCTCTGCGTGTCTCTGGAGCTCGTCCTGTGTAAAGTGGATTGGGCACGCGAAGTTGAACCCTAGCTCATGCCAATGTCTACATCAGGGATTAGAATGCATAGTACCCATAAAGGATATAGTCATTCCCAAGACCGAATTTGCACAACGTACCTTTCCACACTTATCAATGATTCGCGCAATGGCAAGATGTCATCGTCCCAGGTGTCGCCGACAAAGCTTATAGGCTCACACCTCACTCGCCCGAGCTCTAAACGGAGAACTTTGTTGAGGTTAGGGTTGAGTTTCGCCGTTTGCTGTTCGTAAAGATAAAGAATTATGGAACTGGCCATCTGCTTTTTCAACTTGGCTTTCTCATTCGATGCAAGGTCCTTGAAATTCGGCGGTGGTTTCAAAATGATATCACCTTGGTAATCAACTAGGCGTGGGTGGCGGCCTTGAAGAACTAGAGGTCCGGCCCAAGCTTCCTGCCAGTCAATCACGCTAGTGATATGGTTTTTGTCCACAAAGAGGTTGCCGGCATGGAGATCTGTATGCCAGATCGTAGATGCGGCGAGATTTGGATCGTCTGTGGGCAAAAGATAAGGCGCCACTTGTAGATATTTCTTGAGAAGAGAAAGATGTGCTTCAGGGGAATTTTGCGCTGTAGATGTTAGAAATTCATCGGTCGAAAGCTTCGGGATCGCGTGTTGCTCAATCCATTTCTGTTCACGGCGTGCTAAAGCTACCGCATATTCATGTGGAAGGTGCCCTGAAGGAGTTTCAGCATATGAAATATTGAGTGAGAGATGATTGAATTACATGGACCCCGATCTATATCCATCACTGAGCGCTCTTTCGTCCAGAAATCCCTTGCTACAACAGGGCCAATGGAAAATCGCGTCTTCACGTCCGTTTTAAGTTCTGGTGATGTATCATTCACAACTTCAGCGACCACAGCCCCGGGGACTGCGTCGCCCGAGTAATAGATATTCCCATATCTAAGTCCCATGTCAGCTTCATCGATTCCATTGAATTGAATTGATTAAGCATAGTACCTGCTGAAATACACTGAAAGAAGCTTGTTTTCAATGGATACCAGATCCTTCATGATAGCGATTCTGTCTTCTAGAGAAAGATCATCCCATACGTCCTCCAGCTTTGTGCCTGCAGCTTCCTCCATGATGATGTATTCAGCACCAACAGGGTTATCAGCACATGCACTCCATGCATGGACCCGTGGGACAGGTATCCGGAGCACTGTACGGGCCTGTAGTGGGAGAGTAAACCAGATGTCCAACAACAAGTTGTTAAGAGCAGGAAGACGGTGGGTCTTACAAAATCCATCGTCGCGACCTCCGATGCTGTGGTATAGTACTTGGGCCCAGCAATGGGGTGAGGTACTCTCGCAATGGCAGTAGATCCGTTGTCCATCCTCAGTTGAAAGGTCTTGTTGAAAGAGCCTTCTGCCAACTTTGTCATGGCAACGCACTTGTTCGCTCCGATGCTTCCAGCTGCAATACGCTGGAGCTCCAGCACATTGAAAGGTGTAAATCGATCCTGAAGTTGCTTTTCCTCATCCCAAAGCCAGCGGCCGCTTGTGTACTGGAAAAAACTGTCATATTTGGCGAGAGTGTGATCATCCGACATCGAGCGTGACTGGCTTTGGATCGACGAGGGAAGGGAGGCAAAGAACAGAGAAAGATGGCATCTCCTATGAAAAGTTGATGCGCTCAGGCATGTCGCTGGAAGCCGTTGAAATAACGTCGCGCCCTTCATCACATTGCTAGTTAGTATTTTGTGGCTGTGAGGTTAATAATTCAATGATCACAAATCTTCTTTCTTATAGTGCCTGCTTCATTGCTTATATTCAAGATATCTCTCCTCGGGCCTGATGTTTGGGTACGAGGAGTAGTCTAGCATTGACTGAATCCGATAGTCTTGTTGCTGGTCTGTCGCACTCTCTCCCTGCAAACATAGCAAACACTCGCCTTGAGGTTCTCGAGAAACAACAACCACCAGCTTCATCAACCAGGCAAGTGACTCTGGCCTCATTCCTGTTGCATCTTCTTCTCTTGTTTATCCATTTTGGCTCTTGCAAGTAATTGCAAAGGCCTTCAATGCTCTTCTCCAGCCATGACAACGGTCCATGACTGCCCACTCCCCTTTTTTCAATACTAATACTATCTTCAAGATTCACAAAACGTGGTAGAGGCATAATGCGTATGTGCATTGTGTTTGTTTGTATTATACGTTAAAAGTATCTCCTATTTACAAATACTGCGGATCTGTCTCAGAGCACCATCATCACCAGCAGCCAGCAGCCACATCCACATTCACTGCAGATGTGTCAAAAGGCTCAAGAGTCCACATGGATCTATGCACGGCGGCGCTTGGGGATGCAAGCGGTTGGTTGAGTAGGAGTGTCGGTGGGAGTGGGAGTGCGAGTGTCAACTGGAGGGATGGTGATTGGCACACCAGCCTTGGAGCACTGGTCCACAACAATGTTGGACACGGCTATAGAGTTCCAAGTTAGAAAAGAGAGACATTCTCTCTATTCAGACTGAGAAAGTGGTGGAGAGAACATACAGATGCGGGCCTCAAGGTCTGGGCACTTCTTCTCAACGCAAGGAGTGATCTTTCCTGGAAGCTCAGGCTTGGAGCAGTGGCACTTGAAGTCGGTCAACTGGGAGCAGCCGTCGCTACCGAGAGCATCGACGAAGCAGCCGAGCTAAGCACGCAGGGCCAGTTAGCAATCATTCTCCCGTTCCCCTCCCCAACTCTTCTATTCGTGGACACTGTTGAGTTTGTGTGTGTGCGTGTGGGTGGGTGGGTGGATGTCTGGAACATACTGCGCAGATGGGGATATCAGGGAGCTGGGCACTGGCAAGGCCGGCAGCGGCGAAAGCAAGAAGGGTGTGGGAGAACTTCATTTTCCTTTTGGACTTGAACGACGTTATATACAGCCAATTGACTAGGCAAAGAACGTGGACTCTTGGAACGAATGGAGACTTGGAGGTGTGAGCACAGATGAAGAAGAGAAGAAGGAAAAGGAGAAAAGGAGACCATCTGGATGGAGTCGAGTGGACTCTTTATATCCGTGGTCCCCAGGCCTGCCTCCCCATGTCTCATCCCTCTTTCCACCCTGGAGGAGAGCTAGCCTGCCCAGATGGACATACTACGGCAGACATGGGGGGACGCTTTGGTGATGCTGCTCGGGCCAGTTTCCCCGGACTTCGCCATGTCTTGCTTGTTTCCTGGAATGTGGTGATAGTCTATTGGGATTAAGCACGCGGGGGTGGACCGTTGGAAAGGGGTGGGAAGAGGAACGGATCCCAGCTTCTGCGTCTTTTCACATGCGTTGTGCACGGTGGGCCGAGGACAGGCACCTCAACATGTGGTTCCTGGTGAGATAATCGCAGCTGGAAACAAACAAATTAACACAATCGCGCTATAGTCCAAAGCTATATGTGTTGTTGGTTGGCGCTAGTTTTGTCTTGCCCCTTCAGATTGCCTGGTTGACAAGTTCAAATCCCAGGCCATTGTGGATAAAGTAGATGCCGGGGCTCCAGGGCGTTGTTGTCTCTCACTCTCCCACTGAGTACCGATGTATGCCATCACCTTGAAACATCATCTTGAGCAATTGAACATTGTATGCCGTGAGCAGTCGCTTCTCCTCCTAGGGACATGTTCTCCCGGCCTAATTTTAAAAATCGTTGCCGCACGAAACATGGGATGGCACAGGGCATGATGATGACTCGGTGACTAAAAACCCACCGAGTCATCAAACTACATTAGTTAACTAGTTAGCCAGATCCACCGGGGGGGCATCCATGGATCCTTGTTCTCATATCACGACCACGAAAACTTCCCCAGAGGACGTGGTGGAGATGCTGGGGAACTCGAGAGGAGAAAATGGGAACTGAGCCAGGGTCAACTGAGCCCAAGGCCGAATCGCAATCGAATGCGATTCTGTTGTCCTTGCTCGTCGCTTTCGTTTATACCGTTTAGTTATACCGCGACCAGCAGAAATTGGCCTAATTATACGATCATATCAACATTCTAGCCACAGGATACCTCATCACGGAGCTGCAGAACTGTCTGCGTGCTCTCCAGATTCAGATTCCCTTGCAAGCCGAGATTCTTAGTCGATCCATGCATGCCAACCTTCAATAATCGGCTCAATTCGCCCTTTTGTTTCCATGCAACTTGAACCCATGCACATGGCATCTCTTGCAGAGGGAAATAAGGACCAAAAGAGAATTCTGGCCAGGAAATCGCCCGGCACACTCAGCTCATTCTTCCACATGGCATCTCCGAGGGCTACATCATCGCTCCAGAGTACACAGCAGCAAGTTGACGGAACCCACCGGAAAACACGCCCACTTCTCATCGCTCTGCCCATCTCTCATACGCCCAGGAACATACGGATGGGGCAGAGCACTGGCTAGTTAGCTCCAACTAGTCCGTGCAATCTCTCTTGCTCCCCTGGTTCTGCCTTGGAAAAAGAACTGCCGGACAACTCTGGGGCTCATCGGCTCCATCACATGGAAAACCCCAAACTGCTCTTCTCGCCTGGTCCGTGGACCTGTGGAGCCGCGCTCTCGTCTTGAGGGTCTTGTCTACGGAGTATTCCCCGTCTTCCTCGCCGAAGCAGGGACCTGCCAGCATGAAGATTCGACGGATACCGAAGACGAAAGCCAAAAGAGACATATAACCAGGCTTGGTCACAGTATCGGTGGCACTGCAGGCGCCGTGGCTTCAGTCGCCTACTGGGAGCGCAACTATTCAAAGTCAATGGCTAGCATATACACACGACGTGGTAGCAGTCCGTCATAGGGCACACCACGTCTGCGATTGCTACTGTACATACTAGTACACTGTAGCAATGGAACATGCCTCATCGCCTCATTGGCTTGACTACCTATCCTTCAGTTGCCATGGACGCAAGTGCTCTTACACTGACACTCACGCTATTAGACTTTCTTACAACGATACCAAGGGCTGCGTGTGATGTCCCGCAGCGAACATGAAGTTACTACTGCAATCCCCCATCTCAACCACGAGCCTGCATCGAGCAAAAGCCCTCGACATGATCACCAGCAATCCCTGACCGGATCGATCGACCGAGCACTCCATCCATTATTCGGCCTGCCTCCCACCGTTCATCCAGCCGGCCTTGGCCCGAAAAGAACCAGCCAACCTTCGCCGCCTCAATGCCACCTTTCTGGCGTCGATCACCTGGCCCCAAGCAATACCCCTCCGTTGCCAACTGCCTCTGCCCTCAGATCAGAAAACCTGCGTGCCAGCGAGGTGCCAGCGAGGAGACCACGAGTTTGCGTTTCTCCCACGAGTGAGTCCCTCGGTTTATTGATTGACGAAGCCTGGCAGGCATGCAGTCGACAAGAAACGCATTCTCATGTGACTAAAATATGTCTCTGCGATCACTGTTGCCGAGTAAGACCATACTCGCAAACATATAGACATGTCTCGCCGACATATATGCGCTAGGCTTTCCTAACATATAACTCTATGTAGGCAAGGCCATGGCGTTGCGCTACAAATCTTTCTTCCCAATCCGACCTTACCACACCTTGCATCATTTTCGTTTTAAGCAATGAGACATGATACCTGCATGCAGGATTGCAGCGAACTTCCGTTCCTGAGACCGAAAATGGGTCTTATGACCAGCAATCCCCGATTTAATAACAACTATGTTGGATAATTCTCGGGCTCAATACGAATGTGTACGGAATGGGTAACATGTGCAATGACTATGGCGCCCCTATTTATATACATCAATACTGCTTCATGAGGTGTAGATTTGTTCGCGGTTCTGCATCTAGAAACTTCGGAGAGACCGCCTTTTCCAACCCTGCACTCCACGAGACGAGTAGCCTTCTGCAGTGTCTGGGATACGATGTGCTTAATGTCGCTGCGCGGGATCATACATCGGGTTTTCAAAATAGGTGCGAAATCGACCACGGCGGCCTTTATTTAGACACGCGAGCTATCAGCAAATCCGGGCGACCAAGTGGAGAAGCAGAAAGGGAGTCAGATGCTCAGTGGGACTCAAGAAGAGCTAATCTAAAGCTCCTTCTCACTATCGCTGCTGCTACTACCTTCCTGTTCAATCTTCAGCTCTCCGGATTTTATGATCTTGACGTCTACGTCGGGCTTGTCTCCGTAGCCCTTGTCCACGTTTTGGATGGCATCAACAACTTCATAGCCTTCAAGAACTTCACCAAAAACAACGTGGCGGCCATCAAGCCAGCTGCGGAAGAAGAATGAGGTCAGCCTTGACCGCCAGAAATGGATTTTAAACACATATTGCATACCCAGTGATTGCCGTGGTGATGAAGAATTGGGATCCATTGGTATCGGGACCCGCGTTGGCCATGCCTGGCGGTGGCAATATGTGATTAGCCATCTTCAAGCTCTCGTGTGTCGGGGTAGACCGTGACATTACTTACTCAGAATGCCCTTCTTAGAGTGTCGGAGCTTGAAGTTCTCGTCGGCGAACTTCTCACCATAAATGGATTTTCCGCCGGTGCCTAGATTTCTGGTATGTTAGTTGATATTTATGCCAGACCCAGATCCCTTTGCTTTCATACCGTCATGGTTGGTAAAGTCACCACCCTGAATCATAAAGTCCTTGATTACACGGTGGAAGGTAGAGCCCTCATAGCCAAAGCCCTTTTCACCAGTCGCCAAAGCCCTATGATAGTTAGGACCCTGAAGGCTGCCACGGAAGACACTGCATTCTCACCGGAAGTTCTCTACAGTCTATGAAACCGAATTAGTATTCATCTCTTCGCTTATTTCAGGTCACAGCAGCTCACCTTCGGAACGGTCTTGCCGTAGAGCCCAATAACGATTTTTCCTAGATACTTATCTCCATGCTGAACATCGAAGTACACCTATGCATTGGAGAACGTGTATCAGCACCATATCTTCTGGGGTAGGAACATTTGGGTGCCCGTACCTTGTTGGTGATCTTTGGTCCCTTAGCCTCAGCCCTCGAGAGCAGCATGAAGAGGGCAAAGAGAACGAAGGAGCCCAGCGCGATGAGGCGTTTTATGCTCGACATGATTGCACAATTGTAAGAAATGAACAATCAGGGAAGAAAAGAACGAAAAGAGCAATCAATTGCTGAAGATGTTGGGCTGGCGGGAAGAGGGAGAGGCCAGCTTTCATCACCTGCAGAGGGGGAAGCTTGAAACCACGGATTATCGTTTCGCCGCCTAATCCCGGCCAATCCTCAAATCGAGCCTCATCGCAACTTCACATATCGAATCCAGCGCAGATAGGCTGTTTTCAGTTCAATTCAGGCAAAATGGTAAGTTCCCAGACTCCGGCAGTGATCTAAGCAACTAATTCGGCCTGTAGGTTTTCATTCTCGGTGTCAATTTCCCCGAGCGCCAGCTCGTCTCGGTATGCAAATTTTCTCCCCTACATGGAGAGCACCCATCAAACCCCCAGCACCCTGATGTCCTAACTGGATCTTACAGAAATCCCTTCAATCCTTCTTCGGAGTTGGCCCCTCCATCTGCGCCCGTCTCATGGCCCGCCACCATATACACCCAACCGCAACAATTGGTGACCTAGCGAACAAACAAGTCCTCGACATCACATCCGCACTCTCGAACATGAAGATTGAGAACGACCTCCGCCGGGAAATATTAGATAACATCAAGCGTTTAAAGGACACAGGAACCTATCGCGGAAGAAGACATGCACTGAACCTGCCAGTGAGGGGCCAGAATACGAAATCACAGGTCAGTCTTGCATCGTTCTGCCGGGTTATCATGGACGTTTTCGCTGATAACACAGTTTAGGTCAAAACTGCCATTAAACTCAATAGAATCGACCGAAGACTATAAGACAAAAGAGCAAAATGAATATGGGTTCGATGATGTATATTTTGTGGTTTCATACTTGGATTTGAGGCATCGGCGCGGCGTTGAGTTTGTTCATCATGTACAATTAGATTGTGGGCTATTCATGGTATATTATACTCTACTGAGAAGTTCGAAAATGAAAATGTATATTTGGTTTTCAGGGCTGGCAGTGGCCGTAGGAAGATTCCCAGACTGACCTATCTAAGAGGCGGCCTTTGGGACAACTCCTTCTCCCCGGTTAATCTGGATTATCTTGTCCTCGCCCACGCTCACAATTCCGACCTTTTTATCCCAGCAAACATCAAACACTTTTACGCCATCCCCGCCAACCCGCTTGCCTTCGCCCGCGCTCTTTCTTGGAATGGTATATATGCTCTCGCTCACCACACCCTCTGTATCCGTCTTTGTGGACCGAATGTCCCAAATCCTGCACGTACCATCATGACTTCCACTTATCAATCCATAGGTACTATCCGGGTCTCTGGCAAGGCATACAACAGCGTTAGTGTGTCCTCGCAGCGTCATTGCTGAGACCGTGGTGGCAGACGCCCGAGGGTCAATCAAAGTGACATGTCTTGCGGCCGAGCCCGCTGCAAGAAGCGTGTGTTCGGGAAGGTGCTGGACACATAGCAGGGAGTGAGATGTCGTACGGGTGTCAACGAGTGCGGCAGTCACAAGGTCCCAGGTTCGAAGCGAGTGGTCCCAGGATGTGGAGTATCCGACGGTGGAATCTTTTGCATCGAAGATTGCAGCAGAGACGGGCGCAGTATGAGCTTTGAGCAAAGCAATTGGCCCACGCTGGGGCGTGCTCACTGAAGAATTCAGTTTCCGTCGCTTGGAGCTTCTGGCCGAGCTTGAAGGAAGGAGATTTGAAGGTGCAGCTGGAGATTCGCTCTTTTTCGTTGACCAGAACCCAACAGTATGATCGGCGGATGCTGATAAAATCCGGTTTCCATGAATTGCTATGGAATCCACGCTGCCCTTGTGACCATAGTACTCGATTTGCGGCGTTATCCCCTTTTCATGCTCCGCATATTTCCACAATCGCACGGTTCTATCTATTCCCGAAGACACAATCTGATTTGGAGACCCAAATCTAACACACTTAACCCCACCCTGGTGTCCTCCATCCTTCGCTGATGGAGAGGTATGAATGACCTCCGAGGACATATTCCACACCCTCAGCAGCCCATCGTAACTCGCTGATATGATTCTTTCTTCCCCCACCGCATGACTGAGCACATCCACCGAACTCACCCAGTCATCATGCAGGAACGATGCGACATGCAATGGAGGGATAAGCGCGCGCACATACTCGACATCGAGCGTGGTTTCAGCCGATATGCCGTTAGCGGTGAGGAATTCATCAATCGATGTGCGAAGATAGGTCCCGTTTATCAGAAATTCGAGCGGTACAGGTTTTTCGGTAGCAAGAAGGTTGTTCACAAGGGTAGATAGGGCGTATCTTCGTAGATCTAGATTTTGATTTCTTTCATATTAGGTACAGTCCATTGCAATATCCTCTGTCTTTTGCGCGTGACACTCCATACCTGTTGGGACGAGAATTGGGCCGGTCGACTCTGGAAGCGCAAGATCTTCATCTCGAGTGCTGAATCGAAGCCTTACTTGCATTTGAGAAGCCTGAGGCTGCTCTGTCAAAGTAGAAGCTTCTGACATATTTAAAATAGTTTCTCGGTCCGTTTCCGTTCAGTGTTTTGTGGTCGAAGCACCCGAGCTCGAAGCTGCAAAATTGTGACTTGGGAAATTTTTGTACGGCGGGCGAAGCGGCAAAACATGCAGCTCGGAGTTGACGAGGGAACAACAACAATGAGGTACGAGATTATATAGGACTATTACTCTAAGATACATCTGATGTCCTTCGTATTTCCGCAATGGCTCGCTTCCTATGTTCTGAGTCTGCAAATAACGCTTTGATCAGATCAACCAGCTCTTCAGCATCAAACTCCAGTTTCAACTCCCCTTCAGTCCACAAGTACTTGATATCCGCAAGTGAACTTTCCAGAATACTTATCAAATACTGGAACTTCAACCAATTAGGAACATACATGGCCGTCATCGGTATGGCCTCTGGCTGGTTGGCGGAATTCGGGTCCGTGTCGGGGTCTGGGAGAAATAAATCCTCCAACTTGGAAAGAGAGTTGCAAAACTCCGCTAGGCGCCGTGATTCGGCGTCGGAAATGTCACTCAAATCCTCAACATCCAGGATAATTTTGTTTATCGCTGCAGAAATGAGTGCTCCCATTGATTGCAAGAGGGCCGATCGGGATAGAATTGGTTGCCATTCTTTGTAGACATCCTTAACCCGGTCAACCGCTGCAGCCATTGCGTTTTTGCATTCCCCAAGAAAAGGCTCTTCGGAACAATTTGAAAATCCTTGATAGCCATCAAGTAGATCAGTTAAGATCGTACGCTGCGATTGTAGCTCCTTTCCGTATGCAGTCTTCCCAAACCTCTCAAGAGACTCAATATCCGAGCTTAGCTTAGGTAGGTTCTGGGCCTCGGAGAAAGAACGGAGTTGTTCTGCGAGATACATGCAGTCATTGTAGAGACACATCTGGCTCACATTGAGGCTATGAGAGTAGAAGACCGGGGCCGTGGCTCTGAACATTGCTACGATCAGCGTAGGTAATGCGAGTAAAGCAGGGCGTGAAGAGGCGAGTTTCAGTTGCGAGTCACTAAAGCGAATTAGCATATGTCCGCAGGGATTATAACATGTTGTGGACAAAACACCCACCCCAAATTTGCCAGGCTTTCAGCATCAGAGACTTGATCGGAGATTATGGTTAATATACGGTCCGGCAAATCTGTTATGACATACGACTCCTTCAGAATCAATTCTTTCTGAGAGCGCTTTTGACCGTTGCCGTGTCCATTAGTCTGAGGACTTGACTTGATGTCTCCCTTGAACTCGCTAGGCATTGGGGTCTCCTCATTTTCATCATCCCAGTCCCATGATTCGTCGCCTTCGTCTTCTTTTTCAGCCTCTGTCTTATCAACTCCCTGTTGCGCACTCGTCCGCGTAGTTTGACTTTCTAGACCATTTTCATCCTCGTTGTCGCTCCACTCAGCATTCCAATCATCGTCGCCATTCGCTTCAGCAATTATACCACCATCTTCCGGTACCTGCTCTTTCTCTATCCTTTCTACTCTTCGCGATTTCCCGCTGCTGCGTGCCATGGCCAGCCGGACATCGTTCAGCGCTCTGGAACGCCGTTGGCTGAGCCACAAACGAGGAATCTGTCCGACCCATGCACTTATTTCATCCAATCCCTGCCAGCCTTGCTTTTCCAATTGGGTAGCGAATTGCCGAATTTCATCCAATGTACTTTGGAAGTCTTCTAGTGATGAAACGTCGCTTGGGATGGAAGACGATAGCCACTTGGTTGTTATGGGAGAAACGATACTACCAGCGAGGGTAGTAAACAGCTTTTCGAGAACGATAGAGGGAAGGCTGTTTTTTAAATAAGAAAATGCGGAGAGCACGCTGTTCAAAAGATCCGAAATTGATGGTTCAGACGGGACTTGTGTCACACGCAGGCAGTTGCCATTGACGGAGAATACTCGCCATTGGCTTGACTTTACAGGGAAGATGACCGGCCGAAGAATGTCGTTGATTAAATCCTTCTGGAAGGAATTGACAGCACCGTCGAGTGTTTGTAGTTTGGAAAGTCCAGCCAAAACTTCAGAGAAATGATCTACCGAGCATAAGTAGAAGAAATCCACGCAATACAGCTAGACGTACCGCTATTTTGTATCGTGAGCGTTGGTTCGCGGCCTGCTGTATCGATCCTGGCCAAAGAGCTCCACTCGGTTCGGAGGGCAGTGGAGATCCCGGAGCGTAGTTCCCTAGCTTTAGTAGACAGCAAACTGAGGATATTGGTATCAGAGGGTAACTTGGTCCTCGCCAGAGAACCTTCGACTTCCTCCAAAAGCTCAATAGATCTCATCCATTCGCTCCGGCCAAGGGCGACCTGCGCCGCAACAAGGCTGCTGTCAATCGAGCGCGCCTCTTCTAGTATTTCCACCAGGTTCCCATTGAATGCAATTTCCTCGTGTAATCGATCGATCGTGGACTGCGCATCCTTGACTCGGTCACGAAGCTCTCGCCCTTTCTCGTGCAGTGTAATGATTTCTTTGGCAGCCAATCGAGAGCGCTCTATATCTTGATGCAATCGCTTTGCTTGAAGTATCCAGTCATCTATGCTGGTCGCAGTCTCTCGGCTGAGAGTTGATATTTCATTCTGTACACAGGGGAGCATTAGTCTGCGACTGACCAAGAATGACCAATGTAAACATACCTCGACCTGTTCTTTGGCCCTAATTATCTGCTGCTGCTCTGCCGGAATGAGCTCCAGGGGAAACTCAGCAGAGACGATGCTCTCGGAGTCGGGAAATTTCCCATCAGTAACGAATTTGAGGACTGCTTGACAAACAGCATCGTCGGTTGGAGCCATGGTGAGTGCAAATTCCTCTCTTCATTTCACAAAACGCGAACTGGTGTTGAATTTGTCACTGCCTGAGGCCAGATCAAAAGGTTCAGCATCATAACACTCCCATTGTCAAGGAGACATCATGGCCAGCGCAATGTTCATTAGCGAGTTGCTGTGCTGCTGGCTGTTCTGAGTTGAGGCCAGCCAAGCAATCCTGGCTTCATGGTCACATGTTGGAGCTTCACCATCGCAATTCCCAGCAAACGCTCACCCTTTGTTGTATATACTATCTACGCAAGAGACATTCTCTTCTCTAACTAATGTTTGCTTGTGTGCTGCAGCTTAGAAGCTTCTTCTTCCTCTTTAGTTCTGTTCCCTGACTGGTATCCTTCATTCAGATCAGACTTGCTTTTTACTCGTCTCATTCTTTTGCTACGACTTAAGTCACCCCGCATCTCTTGTAGTTACATCTTCCAGTTCACTATCACACAGAAGCTAGGATCTGCCCTGTTGGCCCACTAGAGCTGCTAGACACTTATATTGGTTGTCAAGAGCCTTTCCTTTACTCTCAAGTAAGACTTGCCCCTTCTAGCTTTATGTTCTTCTCCCTTTCTTGCCCATTGGAAGTCTTCCTTGATGGACATATGGAACACACTTGCAGCTGGGTAGTTCATGAGAAATGCCTTTAGCCCAATCCAACCTGTTTCCTTCTTTTCATTTCTTGTTCTTTTCTGTCTTTGATTCTGGGATGGCAGCGTCCATCTGGGCAGAGCCTGCTAACCACTTGAGCAGCCTTATATCCTAGTACCCATCTCCCTCCAAAATTACTGTGGAAGAGGTAGGAGTAGTTGGGAAGATGGTGTCTCAGAGTGGCGGTAAAAGCTTTTTTCGGCAGCTTCACAAGTTCAAGCCAGACTACTCCGCTAGTACCTTTACCCAATATGAGTCCGAAAGGACTGGGATGAGGGTTGTCGCGATAGATCAAAAAGGGCCTAAAGTCTATGGATATTTTGTGCTTGCCACGGAGATTCATGATGACTCCGGTTCACCTCACACGCTTGAGCACTTGTGCTTTATGGGCTCAAGAAACTATCAGTACAAAGGCTTCCTTGACAAGCTAGCCACTAGACTGTACTCTGACACGAATGCATGGACCGCCACAGACCATACTGCCTACACCCTCGACACGGCAGGGTGGGAAGGGTTCTCCCTAATCTTGCCAATATACCTCGAACATATCATTGCGCCCACGCTCACTGATGCCGGGTGCTATACCGAAGTGTATCACATTGATGGTACAGGGCATGACGCAGGAGTCGTCTACTCTGAAATGCAGGGCGTGCAGAATCGCTGTTCGGAACTGATAGATTTACGATGTCGTAGATTGCTGTACCCAGAAGGCGTAGGCTTTCGCTATGAGACCGGCGGGATGATGGAGCAGCTCCGAGTGCTCACAGCGGAGCGCATTCGCGCTTTCCACAAGGAAATGTATCAGCCGAAGAATCTGTGTCTAGTCATTGTCGGAGAAGTGGACCATGCCAACCTTCTCTCCGTCCTGGATAGATTCGAAGATACGATTCTTGATGTTATCCCAAGCCCGAACGCTCCCTTCCAGCGTCCGTGGGTGGAATCCGTCCAAGCACCTCCCTTGGAGGCATCTATCATCGACACTGTAGAGTTCCCAGAGGAGGATGAGTCGTTTGGCGAGATAGAGATTCGCTTCCTAGGACCCGATTGCAATGACCGCATCCAAAGTATGTCGTTGATTCCCATCCGTGTTGAGGAATGTTGACTAAACTGGATTTAGGCGCTGCGCTGAATGTTGCATTGTTGTATCTTGCGGGATCATCAGCTGCCCTCTTGGAAAACGTTCTGGTCGAAAAAGAGCACGTCACTACAGCAGTTTACTATATGACGGATGATAGGCCTCGGACGGAAATCCGCTTTACCCTAACCAGCGTTGCGACGGAAAGTCTGCGGGACGTGGAGCGCCGCTTTTTTGAAGTACTTCGCGAGGCTATGCAAAACGAAATTGACATGAAATACATGCATGAGTGTATTCAGAGGCAGAAACGGAACTGGAAGTTTTCCACTGAGAACTCGGCCTCATCGTTCGCCGACTATGTGATTAACGACTTTCTCTTTGGCAATAAGAACGGTTCTAGACTTCTCGATGTCGCAACCCTGAAGGAGTACGACGAATTGGAGTCGTGGCATGACAACCACTGGCGAGGATTCATCAAGCAATACATGGCCGACGCGCCTCATGTTTCCGTTCTCGGAGTTCCTTCTGCTAAACTCGCAGCCAAACTGAAAGCCGACGAGAAGACGAGAGTCGAAGAGCGAAAGCAAAACCTTGGAGAACGAGGGTTGAACGAGCTGGCTGATAGACTGACGAAGGCGAAGGCGGAGAACGATAAGCCAATACCTCGTGAGATTCTAGCCAAGATTCAAGTCCCCGATACGGATTCAATTAATTTCATTCACACGACTACCGCGAGGTCTGGGGCTGCGCTGAAAGATGGCCGACCCGATAACGAAATTCAAAAATTGATTGACATAGATAGGACGGAGTCGCCGCTGTTCATCCATTTTGAAAACATCAGCAGTAATTTCGTCCAATTTCTGTTGGTGATTTCCACCCAAGGGGTGCCGGTAGAGCTTCTTCCACTGCTATCGGTCTACACTGAAACCTTTTTTAGCCTTCCAGTCGACAGGAATGGCCAACGCATTTCGTTTGAACAGGTTATTGTTGACCTTGAAAGAGATACTGTCGGCTATACCATGGGTGGTAGCCCTGGACATTCGGAAATGCTGGCAATAACATTCCAGGTTGAATTGGAAAAATACCAAGCTGCCATTTCATACCTCAAGGAGTTGACATGGAATTCCATATTTGAACCTGAACGTCTCGTTGCTGTCACAACTAGGTTATTTTCAGACGTTCCAGATGCGAAACGCAGCGGAAGCAGCATGGTGGAGGCGGTTCGTTATATGATCCAATATGCTCCAGAGTCGATTGTTAGGGCAAGGTCTACATTGGTGAAAGCCAAGTACCTGAAGCGAATCCGGAAACTGCTGGCCAGAGACCCACAAGCCGTCGTGCAGAAGATGGAAGCAATCCGGAAAGCCCTGTTCCAGTCTGAAAATCTGCGGATCCTCGTTATGGGCGACTTGGAAAGACTTCCAAATCCGGTGTCGGCCTGGAAGCCATATATTGACAACCTTGACATGACAAAACCGCTGAAGCCCATCATCAAATTGAGCGACCGACTCAGTGATGCTGGAAAGGAGCCTGGACACATTGCATACATTGTGCCGATGCCGACTATTGATTCATCCCATGTCAATGCCAGTGCAAAAGGCCTGAATTCCTACGATCACCCTAAACTGCCGGCGCTTATGGTCGCGATGGCTTACATGAACTCTGTGGAGGGTCCCCTCTGGGTGGCCGTGCGAGGTACTGGTCTGGCCTACGGGGCAAGCTTTAGGCATAATGTTGATACTGGGCTGGTCCACTTGAGCATCTATAGGTCGCCCAACGGTTTCAACGCATTTGAGGCGGCAAAGAAAGTTGTCGATGACCACATATCGGGGGCAGTGGTGCTTGACCCTCTGATGTCTCTTGAGGGCGCTATTAGCAGCATTGTCGCGGGATTCGCGCACGAGCAAGCTACTTATATCCTTTCCGCACAGGACAGCTACATCCGGCAGGTCATCCGGAAACTCCCTACCGATTATAAGAAGATGCTCCTAAAGAGAGTGCGGGGCGTGACTATAGATGAGCTTAAGGAAGCCCTTCGCGATATCGTCCGCCCTCTCTTCACGCCTAAGACATCGGATGTTGTGGTTACATGTTCTCCAGTGCTAGAAGAGGTAAGTTGTTGTGTTTATAGGCTTTCTGGGTGGGACTGAGGAGATCAACTAATGTGCCTCTAGAGAATGAAAGCCGGGTTTGAGACTCTGGGTTTCAAACCTGAAGTACAGCCTCTCAAGCATTTCGAGGATGATTATGGACTACGTCTTGATGGTGATGAAGACGAGGAAGATGATGAGGATGAGGATGAGGACGAGGACGAGGGAAGCGGATCAGGTAGCGAAGGCGAAAGCGATGAAGATTAGAACAGTGTGTGGGTTTAGAGAGAAAACCCAACCCATAGACCCAGCGACAAAGAATAAATACCCGCTGTCCTGAAGAATAGACGGAGAGCATGGAGTAGTAATCTGTAGACGCGACAGCGATGCACTTGTGGCGAGCGTGGTGGTGTTTCTGTTTGGGCTTAGCAGCGAGGAAAGCTTTGCCCCACTAAATCCAGTCACTTTTTTGCCATTCACAGAACCTCAATCCAACATCGCCAAAACCAATCCCCTCATCCTGCCATCCTCGACCCTCCGGGCTGCTTCGCTACACGGCTTGATAGAGACTCGAGACATAACGCAATCATGGCGCCGACGAGTGATTATTCTGACGACGAGTCCCAGCCGGGCTCGCCCGTTCTCGATGCTGCTGATCAAAACGACCTAGACCAGCAAGATTTTGACGACCAGGAAGAAGACCTCCAGGAACAAGACACAAAACCAATCAAGTCCGCATTAAAACAGCCATCATCCGCCCCCTCAGAATTCGTGGAGAAGAAGCCCGAGCTTCCAGAACAGCCTGATCCGGAGACCTTAGACCTGTCGAAGTTGACTCCCTTGTCTCCCGAGATTATTGCACGACAAGCTACCATCAATATCGGTACAATTGGGCACGTCGCCCACGGAAAGTCAACGGTGGTGAAGGCTATATCTGGGGTGCAGACTGTTCGATTTAAGAATGAGCAGGAGAGAAATATTACGATTAAGCTGGGCTATGCGAATGCGAAGATCTACCAGTGTGATAATCCCGATTGTCCGCGCCCCGGGTGCTACAGAAGTTTCAAGAGTGAAAAAGAAGTTGATCCTCCGTGCGAGAGGGACAACTGCTCTGGCACATACCGTTTACAGAGACATGTTTCGTGAGTATTCCTAGAATGTGCTCGACTGTGCATTGCTGATTGCTTTCTCAAGTTTCGTCGATTGCCCTGGTCACGACATTCTCATGAGTACTATGTTGTCAGGTGCCGCCGTCATGGACGCAGCGTTACTTTTGATTGCCGGAAATGAAACCTGTCCTCAGCCACAGACATCTGAACATTTGGCGGCCATTGAAATTATGAAGCTTAATCACATTATTATTCTGCAGAACAAGGTTGACCTTATGAGGGAAGACGGCGCTCTCCAGCATTATCAATCGATATTGAAATTCATTCGAGGTACAGTTGCTGATGGGTCGCCCATCATCCCAATCTCGGCGCAGCTCAAATACAATATCGACGCCGTCAACGAGTATCTCTGCACGCATATTCCCGTTCCCATGCGCGACTTCACCGCCTCTCCGCACATGATTATCATCCGTTCATTCGACGTTAACAAACCCGGTTGCGAAATTGAGGACTTGAAGGGTGGTGTTGCGGGTGGTTCCATTTTGACCGGTGTGCTGAAACTCGGTGATGAAATTGAGATTCGTCCTGGTATCGTTTCAAGAGATGAGCAAGGCAAGATCAAGTGTCGCCCAATTTTCAGCCGTGTTATCTCCCTTCTTGCCGAACAGAATGACCTCAAATTCGCTGTTCCCGGAGGTCTTATCGGTGTCGGAACCAAGGTTGACCCCACGCTTTGCCGCGCTGATCGTCTCCTTGGTTTCGTTCTCGGTCATCGTGGCAAGCTCCCTGCCATCTACAGCGAGCTCGAAGTCAACTACTTCCTCCTACGTCGCTTACTTGGTGTCAAGACTGCGGACGGCAAACAAGCCAAGGTCGCCAAGCTGTCCAAGAACGAAGTCCTCATGGTCAACATCGGCTCCACAGCCACGGGGGCGAAGGTTATGGGTGTCAAGGCGGATGCGGCGAAGCTGAGCTTGACGGGTCCTGCCTGTACAGAGATCGGTGAAAAGATTGCCCTCAGTCGAAGAATCGACAAACATTGGCGTTTGATCGGCTGGGCGAACATCGTTGCGTAAGTGACATTCCTTGTTAAGATAGTCAACCCTTCGCTAACTATTATGACAGCGGGAATACCATTGAACCCACTATTGACTAGACCATCGGCGTACCCGCCACTGGCGCTCTTCCATGAGCAAGAGGGAGGATTATAAGTGCATTTGATCGGCGCGGCAGAGATGCGTGTTTAGATGTCAAAACTCCATTTTTGTTTTAGGCCATCAAAAGAAAAAAGTATCATAATGATGGGAACATGTGGTTCAAATTTTATCCCAAGGTTCCCTCACCCTCAAATTCTTATTTTCCATTTGTGGTTTCTTTTAGGATGATGAAAATGCCCCTTGCCCCTTCTCTTGTGCATGACTCCTTGACGCTATTGTTTCTGTCCTGGTGGCTTTCTTTGTTTCTTTTCTCCCTCCAACCTTCTTTCCTGCGGCTTATTCACGGCATAGATAAAGTTTGCCCGGGGTGGGCTTATGGCTAGCTACGTATTAGGCTCTTGAAATGCAATGTGATGATGATCGGAAAAAGTAGCATGTAGTTTTGAATCTATAGTACAGTACATGTTGTATCCAAGGTTGTAGCTGCAAATACAGAGAAAATGGAAATAGTGAGACAATAACACACAATGTTCGAGGACATCCCTGACCAAAGATATGCTCCGATTGAGCAAACGAAGAGACGTTTTCATCAGGCCGCGTTTTATCAACAAAGGGCTCTCTGGTCTTCTCCTACTCAGCGAGTGCCGCAAGCCTTCAACTTACTTCCCAAAGGCACCAAAACCTTGACAGCTTTCATCAACCAGCGCTCCGCTCGAGAATCCCCTAGAATCCTCCGCCCGGCCCGCAACACGCAGTTTACCAAGTCAGATTTTTCCTTCCTTTTGACCGTCTACGCGACAAAATGTTTCGTCCACCCCTACTTCGTAATCTCGCAAGGAATCCATGCCGACGCTTCTGAACTCTGCGTGAGGGATTGTACGTATTTCGCTTTGCGCCTAGGGACGCAGTGGTGGAGAATTGGCGAGGGGAGCCCGCTGGAGAGGAAAGAAGAAGCGATGAGGAGGGTGTGTAAAGTGTCGTTTGCGTGGCTGTTCTTGTGGGTGCGAGGAGAGAACGGAGGATTGGTGAGGAGGTGTAGGAGACTGATCGGGATGGCTGGAATGGAGGTCGAAGCGCGGCTTGTCTGCTGAGGAGCGTGGTTAGATGTATTCATGGGCCATAAGTGAGTACGTATGTATGACTGGAGGGCCTTACGATAAGACTGCTCGAGGAACGGAGTCCACAAGTCGTTTCATGGGATTGAGGTTGAGGGACGTTGTCCGGCAGCCACGGAGGCAGAGCATCGTTTCAGAAGTAGTTCTCTCGCTTTGAGATACCTTGTAGTGGACTGGATAGAGTCGGGTTTGTTGCTTGACCAGGACAGGGCCTCTGTAGCGTGGAAGCAGAACAGCATGCAGTTCAAGGCGACCGACTATTATCGCAGCTGGAAGTCGGCGAGGAAGATTCGCGGTGCACGGACCACCACCACTCGACTCGGCGGAATTTTTTCTCCCCAAAGCGACTTCGAACGGGCAGCAGGAGAACAAATCCCCATTTCTACAAATTCACCAATCTGTCCACAAACAAACACCAAAGCACTACACAACAAATGGCATTCCAAGCCCAACCCACGCCGGTCCCGCCAACCCACGTCCATTCCACCCGCCGCATCAGCCCCTCCGACGCCCACGCCTTTCTAAGCGCATACCTCGACCGCGCTGCCACCGACCCATCATACCAGCCCGACAGCACCCTTTCTGCCCACGGTCCCGTATCCGCAAACACCGGCTCCGCACCAAACCTTGTCATCCACAGCTTGAAGCGCGTCCAGGCCGGGTTGGCGGGCGAGGTCCTTGGAAGGGATACAATTCTCGAGCAACAGTTGCAGGAGGGCGGGCAGGGAGCGAAGAATTTCACGGACGGGGAGGATTGGGGAGGCGAGCGGAAGGGAAAGAAGAAGGTTGCTGCGGGTCGACAGCGGGATGATGGCTGGCAGGATCTAGAGAGCTTTGAGAGGGAGCAAGTTGACTTGGTGGAAGGTGGTGATGGAGCCGATGAAGAGAACGCTGGGGCTACAGCTGTCGAGGGTGATACGGGGATTGAAGGTGACGAGGTTGTGGCGAAAGCGGCTACTGTCGACAAAGAGGAACGGAAACGGAAGAAGAAGGAAAGAAGAAAGGCAGAGCAAAGAGCTAGAGCTTCAGGTGCAAGCTAAACAAAGAAATTCTACGACCGCGATGAGTACCACGACGCCGAAAGCCCATCATTTGATATTGGTAAGTTCCCCAGCCGAAAGTCCTGATCCAAGTTCCAAAAGAAAATACCGAAGAGATAGCTGGAATGCAATTTTAGTAACACGTCTTCTCTTACAGCTCCCGATCAGCCGCCTTGACTGGCTTCTCTGAATCCTCACTCTTCTTGCCAGTGATCTTCCCTCCCTTCCAGCCGAGAGCGCCAAGTCTCTCAGGAAGAATGGGGTGGGAATAATGATAACTGGCGTACATCCAGTCCGCATCCATAGTCGAAAGATTTTGAATTTGGAGCTTAAGGAGTGACTTTGCCAGTTCGGCCGAGTAGCCAAGCTTGACTGCAAATGCATCTGCAACAATTTTAGTCTCGACCACCGGAATGGATATTAGCAGAAAAGACGTACCAGCCTCGAATTCGAATTTTCGGCTAAGAATGTTCATCAACAGTTTGACAACTGCATCCATCGGCGCCAATGCATCCGAGAACAGGAGGAAGCCAACCATGATTGGATATTCCTTGTGGAAGCCAAAGGAATTATAGAGCGATTTGTTGTTGACGAAGGCGGAGAACAGGGCAAATATGTAGAACATATGAAACTAAGATAAGTCCATTAGAGAAAGTCTTCTGGGTATGTTTGTGCTGCCAAAACATACCTGAGCAATTCCAAAGAGCTTAGTAGTATGATTCAAACTCCAATGACCGAGCTCATGGCTCAAAACAGCAACAACTTCTTCAGGTTCGCTCTTCTCAATCAGGGTGTCATAGATGACAATGTGCTTTTTCCAGGGTAAACCATAGAAATACGCATTGCTATGCGCGCTGCGTTTGCTTCCATCGATAACGTATAGTTCCTTGAGGGGGAATTTCAGTTTCTTTGCAAGGCCCTCGACGCCTGTTTTCAGGGTACCGGGCTCCAGAGGAGAAAGTTTGTTGAAAAGTGGAAGAATAGCGATTGGATAGATGGTAATGGCGAATACCTGGACGAATACACCAAACATCCACAGGTAATAGAAGAAGCTAGTGCCCGTCTTCTGGACGATTTTCAGGATAGCGCTGATGATCGGTGTACCAAGCACGACACCAAGCATTTGCCCCTTGAGCATATCTGACACCCATAGTTTGACGGTCTGTTTGTTGAAACCAAACTTCTCTTCGAGAACAAAAGTGCTGTAATACGAGACTGGCAAGGAGAGAAGAGTGGTGATGATGTTGAACGTGAAAACAAAGACCAGGGTATGCGAGATTTCACCTTGAAACCGTTCAGGAAGATACCGCGTCAGCCACAGGCCCGTGATTGCCCAGAGTTTAGGGAGCGCATCGTAGTAAATGAAAGCGAGATTTTGAATTTGGCTGTAAAGACCGGATACGAAACCGAACTTGGCCTTCGCGCGACCATATGCCTACTCCAATGTTAGCATCTCCTAATACAGCTAGTGGACCAGAAGCAATATAGAGAAGAAATCACAACGAACCTGACTCTTGTCGAATACTTCTTGGGAAACCTCCCCCTCAAGTACCTTTGGTGGCTTCTTTTGCTGCAAGACCTTATACTGTCGCAGGGACAAAAACCCCTCGAGAAGATACTGTCCGAGGGAGAACCCCACAATAATCTTCTTCCATGGTAAAAAGGGTTGGTCGAGCAACCGGGCAAGTTGCTAGATTCAGTGTATCAGCCTTGAGAGATCCAGGGCAGGATTAGATTGTGAGCTTGGGCTAACCTGAAGGATATACATGGTGCGGGGTGCAATTGGTGCTTCCCTAGAAGCTTCGGAGGGCACGAGATTTCTTGACTAGCCTTTCGCCCTCTTCAGCCTAGACTTGACGATAACACTCACGATGATGATGCCAGGTGGTTTGTTTGAACAAAGAGGGCTGCCACTTGGACACGAAGCTGCAGTGCCAAAGCCCGCATTACGTAATCCAACACGGAATGCATTTTCTCCGTTCCGCTACAGGCTAGGCTTAGCCGGGATAATTTCTCCGAAGACCGGTGCTGTTTTATTACAGTATTATTACAAACAACGGGTGTTAACGGCGCCACTTGCAATTGGTCAATGGATGAGTGCGATTGATCCAGCAACCAGTCTATCATGAACTCTTTCCCCTGGTTAGGGTACGAATTCTCTGAAGAAATGTAAAACGGCAGGTAGGGGCAACTCAATTTCAATTCTCACTTGCTTCACCGCTCGACTCGGACTCGTCATCATCGATATCTGACAGCCCACTAAACTCCTCAAACTCTTCGTCCACATCAGCCTTCGCCATAATGAATGCTTTCAGACAAGTGATTCTATTTCCGGTTTCGTACGTGCCCAGGAATTGCCCGACATCTTTTGGCCCACCACCAGTCACTGAATCTTCTTTCTTTTGCTTCTTCCTTTCCTTGCTCTGGGTTCGCCCTTTGCCGCGTAGTTCCTCCGGGTTCAGAGCCCAAAGTTTGATCACGCCGTCACTTCCTGCAGTAAGCACAATCACTGTTCGGAGCTGTCCGGAGTCTGATTTTGTGGGCAGCAATTCAAAATCCTTTATCCTAGAAGACTGGCCCTTTCCTTTTCCGCCTAGCTGGCACAACAACTCAGCTGTAGGGATAGGAGACTTTCCGTTGCTTTGTCCAGCCTGATCTATCGAACCAGCATCTGTGGAGTAGAACAAGATGCGACCATCCTCCGTGGATACTGCAAGAAGCTCATCCGGGGAATCTCCACCGGTTATACCGCTTTGGACATACTTGATCTGATGAACCTTGGTTAAAGGTGATGGTAGTACGTAACATTTTGGGACAGAATCCTTGAGCGCCTCGTTAGCATGTAAGCCTATGCAAAATGGAACAAGCACAACTTACAATACCAAATACCACAACACCGCGGTCGAACGCCACGGCAAATTCCTGACCTGCGGCGTCCCAGACAATCCGTCTTCCCTCCCCGCTGCTCCATTTGCTTTCTTTGACAGTCTCCAAGACGTCTCGACCAAAGTTCAGCACACCAGCCTTTTTTCCTGTTACTAAATTCCATAATCTCATGCATTTCTCGCCTTTCCCCACACTCAACATGAGCTTCATGCTCGGATGCACCGCAAAGTCATTAACGCCTGCGGGAGCCGCACCAGCAGGTGCAGTATCGCCGCTCGGACGACCCACGGCTTTGGGTCGTGGAGCCTTGATAGTAGAGACAACTGATAGATCTCTAGTCCTTGTTACCGAAATTGTATTGTCCTCAGCCGAAGCTAAAAGCTTGGACCTAGTGGGGAAGTGTAGCGCAGTGATGGCGGATGAATGGTGTAGCAACGAGCCCAACTCGCGATTTTTTGGGTTCTCGAGAATCTTGTTTCCTGCCAGAGTGGGAACCGAGGGGAATGTATCGTTCGATGCAGGAGCAGTAATGGAAAGGGAGTACAGGTTGATGCGCTCGTCGGTCCCACCACTGGCGAGTATCACGTTTTGCGACTGGGAGGAGTCCTCGGAGATGGGACTGAGTGCGAGACACCGGATGGCCGAAGCATGGGCATGGAAGAGGAACGTATCGGTGAACTGGACTGCGTCTGCTTTACCCGCGGGAGCATGTAGAGAGCTCCATGGTATGGTTGCAGTGATCCCATGAAGTACCCGCTCATAAGAACCTGTCACAATCTGGATGGTGAGCTCATCATCTTTTGATGCCGATTGAGCAGCTTCGGCAGCTTGTTTGAGGGATTTCCGGGGTGTGGCATCCTCTCGGGTCGCGGCCTCTTCCCGCTTCCGTTTTGCCATTGGAAAAGAACTTCAGTGAAGGAAAAGAGCACAGCTGCCCTGAGCCTGTAGTTTTGCTGCCTGTATCTAGCAATTGAGCTTCTGAAATTTTTGGGTGTGGTAAGCGGAACCGGAACATCGAATCCCCGAGGAATCGACCCGGCGTCCTTGGTGGCCACTGGTTTACTCTCCAAGCCGCGAGAGTCATGTCACTCCCCATAGAAATGTGGTGGCAAAGTGACTTGGGATGGTGGAGGCGGAGAGAGCGAGACCGACCTTGGCTTCAGACCTGCATTTTTTGGCTGGGGCCTAAACCAAGGAACGCGCTTTTCCTCTCGCTCTTTGCCCGCCTTCTTCCCCTTTCCCTCCCTTTTTCCCTTTCTGCCTCTCCTCACGAGAAACACCACTAGCTTTGCATGCAACAGCCACAACCCCTACCAGAAACCACACATCCCCCCTTCCCCCCCCCAAAAGAACCAAAACCCAACCAAGGTAAATCGTCTGGTTTGGTTGAATTAATCCTCCCTCGATTTTTTGTGACTCCCTTCGACGCTTTTCATCAATTTACACCACAACCACATCCCTTTCATCAATTCTGAGCGATTTTTCTGGGTTAAATGTCCTCAGATTAATTGGCTATATTTTTTTTTCCGTGGAAATCGGATGTTGTCTTCCCCAGATTGACTCGATGCTCCGCGACGAGCTGCTCAAAGCCAAGAACGATGAGATCGAGTACGTTTTTATTTATTTAATTCACACAACCATTCTCTCCGCCCTTTTCTGAGTAGAACTAATCGCTCTTTTTAATTTTTAGACGTTGTGTGCAGTCGCGGAAACGCAAACTGAGTGAACTGTACTTTGCGACCGTCAACTGTCTTGGTACCAAGATCTCCCTTCAGAGCGAGCAGTATCGACGCCAGGAGGCTGCCTTTCTCGACGCGAATGACATAACAAAGTACGTTTGTCTACCCTCCCTACACGTTTGCAAGTCTTTTATTTGTTCTATAACGCGTCTATTTTTACTAATTTGCATTCGACAGAGGGCGGTTCTACGATCAGAGCACCCTTCCGCTGCGGCCTAGTTTCGCGACTGTCCATACCGACATACCAAGCAACCAGACTGCCCTCCTCGCACGCAAGCAGCATGACGTACCAGCTCGAAATGGGGTTGACAACGCGGTCCAGACGGCCACCGTGCCATCGGGAACACATGGACTTGGTATCTCCGATAAACCAGGCCCGCCCATTGCGCACCCACTTGTCGAGATGTCGGCCGTCCAGGTAGTCAATGCTCCAAAACTGCAAGCCGGCGCGTCATGGTTGAAATCGCCTGGTCAACAGCCGAATCCTGAAGCTGCGCATTCGGAAAAGCTACCGGCTCCATCTCCCGACACTCGATCTCAACATTTTCACTTTTATCCAACTCCACTCTCATCACAACAGCAACTGTTCAATTCCAGTCATACCTCTCCCGAATTGCCCCAAACTGCCCCCAGACACGCTACTGTTTCCGAGACAGCAAAATCTCGTTCCTCATCCCTAGTTCTTCCAGATGCCGCACCCTCGTCCCCAGTTTCCACGGGTCCATCCTCCGTCCATACCTCTGCGACAGATAGATCCCCTGCATCAACCTCAACGGACGAATCTATTGCATATCCAGAAGCGACATCCGCGAAAGTCCACGAGCACGCCCAGTCCGACGCGCCAGGGTACGAAAAGCCCACTATCTCGAGCAGAATCCCTTCGACTCCAGATGAGCAGTTGAAATTTGAAGCTGCGATGTCCAATGCCTCAGTTACGCCAAAGTCCCGTTTCGGTGAACCTGGTATGGACCGACCCACTCTCGAAATGCCGCCCGTTGGCACGGCTACAAAAGGCATGGCCGACCAGCAAACTCCAAAGGCTACCGTTCTTACCCCGTCGGAGACCCCGATTGCCCAGAGAATTGTCTCCGATTTAACCGAGCCAACTCCGCCCGCTTCCTCGGGGCCATTGAAAAAATCGTCGACAGTCAGCAATGGTACAGAGCCCGTTTCACGGCCTGAGCGTATGACTACCAGAGTGTCATCTGGCGCTATCCGTCACAAATCGGTCTCTGAGATTCTTGGAGAAACACCACGGTCCCCGATATCTCCAACCGATAGATCACCGTCTGATAAGCAGCATCGAGAGAGGACCGCCTCTCCGAGGTCACAGACGCCTACCACAGAGAATCAATTGCAGTCAAAAGATAGGCGGGACCGAAAAGGGCGAAGCAAGCTCTCCACTGTTGTATTCCCCAAGCCGGCGTCTCCAGAGAAGCAGAAATCCCTGGCATTGTCTAGTCAAATTGATACACCCAGTCCCAATGACCAGGATGATTATCTCTATCTCCTTTTCCTTGTCAAGGCTTACTTTCCACCTAGGGGTATGCATCTATCTTCCCTCATCGGGACAGCGCACAAAACCTTGAGTACTGCAAATCACATGACAGATTATACCGAACAAGCCAATACCCGGACGCTAAAGCGCCTATATCAATTGCAGCACTCGGGCAGATGGCCTCTTCGACAGCTGCAACGTTCCACGGAACCTCCCCGAGCGGCAACTCACTGGGACATGTTTTTAGACCACATGAAATGGATGCGTATGGACTTCAGGGAAGAAAGAAAATGGAAAATCGCCGCGGCAAAAAACTGTGCCGATTGGTGCGCTGAGTACGTGGCCAGCAACGAAGTGGAACGTGCTGCGCTGCGCATCAAAGTGCGCCCGCAACCAATCAAGACAGAAATCGAGCCGAAGTTATTGCAACACGAGGACCATCCTACCCCAGACCTTGTTCCTTCTGCCGACAGTGATTCTGTGAGCGATGAATTCAACGATGAGTTTCAGCCTGACTTGGATTATACCACCGTCCCAGCTGCAGTGTTTTCGCTTCCTTCTGACGAGTTTACCTTTCGCATGGAAAGGACGCTCGCAGCAGATAAGATTTTGGAGGAATTGCCCCTTTATACACCTGCAACCATCCTACCTGGGACAAGTCGGCCTTCTTTAGAACAGTCTCCGGATACAGTGTGGAAAAAGGAGATAGCCCCAGTATCTAAGTGGATTGATGGCAAAATTCGCTTCACAGGAGAAGGGCCGCCAAGGAAAAAAAGTAGATATGACTACGACACGTACGATGATGATGATGGCCTTGACACTAAATGTCCCGAAATCGTGCCTGAACAAACCGATGTGGCGCTTTTCCAGCCTGAGAATAAGCCAATCCGCGACCGTGTCCATCCAAGCCACTGCTTCCGGCCACCGACAGAGCATCCGATGCCCTCAGTAGGATTCTACGAGTCTCGACAATCTTCTCAGTGGACATGCGCCGAAGATGATGAATTGCGCAGACTTGTTCGGGAATATTCGTATAATTGGTCGCTTATTTCGAATTGCATGGCTTCACATTCTAAATTTTCGTCTGGTGCTGAAAGGCGAACCCCTTGGGAGTGCTTCGAGAGGTGGATTGGTTTAGAGGGGCTGCCAGCCGATATGGCAAAGACACCTTACTTCAGAGCATACAGTGCGAGACTGGAAGCGGCTCAACGAACTGTTTTGGCACAACAGCAGGCAGCCCAACAGCAACAACAGCAGCAACAGCAGCAAAGTGGCAATAATAACCCAGCGACTCAAGCTGTATTACGCAGGCGGACGACTCAACCTATGAGAGTGGAACGAAAACGATCTTCAAGACACCTGACACTCCTGGCTGGCATGAGGAAACTGACGCAGAAACGAGAGGCCGCGCTTCAGAAGCAGCAACATGGTATGTATAACTCGGCTACCTTTTTGATTTCTGTATTAACGCCAAAAGCTTCAGGTGCGCATCTCGCGTCCTTACGTAAAGCCAACGAAGCAAATCAACCGCGTCCTCCTCTTTCTACGCCAGCAGAGTTCAGCCGGTTGAAGTTCGAACGCGACCTTAAATACCAGGAAAAGCAAGAGCAATATCGACAGCAAATTATTGCTCATCAGCGAGTATGGATATCACGTTCCATTCTTAGGCACGATCTTTTGGGCTAACATATCTATAGGCTGCACTGGCTCAGCGGGTTGCGCAGCAGCAACAGCAAAACTCTACTCAACAGCCGGTGCTCAACGGTGTTCCACGAACCACTTCCGCTGTTGCAGCTGGCGGTACTGTACCGGGTATACCCGCAGGAACCCCGAATGGACTTCCAAACAGCATTCCCGCAGCCGCGAGTATGAATCAGGCACGGCCTCATCCTACCATGCAAGGATTGCCCAACGGTACTGCCGGTAACACGCCTATTCCCACAGGTGGAATTCCTATTAAGATGGTACCTCAACCTGGCCTCCAACAAGCAATGAATACTCGCCCTGGAATTCCGCTACCAGCAAACCCAGACAATGCTCGCATCATCCGGGAAGCTAACCGTGTTCAGGAGCAACAACGCCTAGTTCAGTCGCGACAGCAGCAGCACCAGTTCCACAACCAGCAGCCGTTCGTGCAGCAAGTTCAACATACGTCTCCCAACGTGAATATTCAAGGGGTCAATCCCGCCACAAACAATGGCCCAATGATGGGCGCTTTCCAAGCCGTGAGCGGGGTTGGTAGTCCTTCCTTTCATGCCCCTGCCCTTGCCCAAGGTGTTTCCACCGCTTCTCCCCGTATGAATCATCCGAATCCCATCTCTACCAATGCCCAAGCCATGCCCACTGTCAGCAGCATCCAGAATTCGATCCAGCGGAGCCACCCAAGTATGACCGCCGAACAGGCAAACAAACTTGCGAATGAACGGTTGCAACAATATCACCAGCAACAGCAACGAATTTCCCAAGCCGCGTTAAATGCCGCAGCTGGTAATATCGGAGCGATGCCCGCCGGTTTCCCAATTCCCCACGAACCTAATGGCGCCCAGCAACCACTGCCAGCAACAAACGGCGCTCCCAACGGAACACCTGCGCTCCAGCTCCCGCAAACTCAAGGTCACTCACCACTGATGCGTGTTCAACAGCCCGGTCAACCAAATCGGCTCGGCGTGACAAACTCGCCAGCAATGAATGGTATCGTCCTTCAACCGAGCCGATCTGCCACGCCACAAAACCGCGCTGGCGGTGCTCAGGGTGGTCCGACGGGTGTGCAAGCTCCTCCTGGACAAGCTCCCGGCCCAAAGAATAGCCCGCGACCTCCGCAAGCTCAGATGGCTACTGGCTAAGTAACACATACTGGTATCCCTTTCGATGTTTTCAAATCCCTTCGCCCTTATGTTGATGAACAGTCCTAATTGAAGTCTCCACGCTGATGGTGCTGGAGATTTCATGTCGTTTTGTACGGTTATGTATTCCTTTTCCTCGCTACTACACTTTAACTCATGACCCCTCGCATCGATTTTCTTGACGCAGTCCATTTTGTGGGGCCTTGGTTCTTCCGAGGGTGTTTCCTTTCATCACGGTTTGATCAAGTTCGTTTCCTTGCTAGTTTACCGCGCTTCACCGCACAAGGAATATGTATTTGTATCAATAGAAACATACATCAGGTGTGTACCTTGATGCCGCCCTGGCGATATGGTATGCACTGGCAAAATGGTAATCAAATGTAGATAACCTGCCAGAACCAGGCAGCTAATTGCTACCCTCTTCATCCAACTCCTGAGAGAACTCCGACAAGAATAGACTGCAGGTGGTGGCTTGTGCTCGGATTATAGTAGACCCGAAAGGTGTTGGTCACGTGGTCTAACTGGGCGCTTAACGCGCCTAAATTCTCCGCCATGTTATGCGGGTCTCCAGCAATGTACTGCGGACATACAGACCACGCCTCCCAATATGTCAGCTCAGAACGCGTCCCAATCGAAGCCCTTTTCAATTTCGCTCTCTTCTAAAAAATCATCTACCGGTCAACGTGCAGAAAGCTCCATTGCACTCCCACAACGCTCCAACCCCAAGTCATCCAAGCCCAGCACATCTCGTCCTGGCTTCCACGACCATGATTCAGACGCATCAGATGCAGAGCACGGGGATCCTTCCCATGAAGAAGTTACTGGATTTGATCAGTCTGCTGGCGGCGCGATAAGTAGACACTTGCGGGATAGCAAAGAGAAAGAACCGCTGGTGATCAAAGTCGATAAGAGGAATGGGTGGCGAGAGAGACTGCTGGGATCCGCGAGGGCCAAGAAGAGCTGGCTACCGGAAGAGGTGAGAGCGCAAAGGGAGGCAGAGAGACAGGGGAAAACTGCGGATGGGGAAGTCGAGGTCGAAGGACCTAGTACAAAATTCGGGTTGAGTTATGCGTCGGATTCAAAGACGGCGGATCGAAATGGTGATGGCAAGCCATTAGATGCAACCACGGAGGCACAGGACGAGGGTGCTATGGAGATAGACACCGAGCTGGTTGTCGAGAAGAAGGAGTTGTCTCAAGATGAAATAGCATTGCAGGCGCTGATCCGAGAGAGCAAAGGCGAGACGGAACAAAAGTCCGACCTGGTTATCCAATCACAAGGCAGGCCAGATGACGCCCATGTCGAATACGACGAGACCAGATCCTTCCGTGACGACGTGGCTCATCGCCCTGACTCCGCAAGCCTAGCAGATTACGCCGCCGTTCCGGTTGAACAATTCGGTGCCGCTTTACTCCGCGGGATGGGGTGGAAAGAAGGACAGCCCGTTGGCCGAGGTCGATACGGCGATTCCTCATCTGCACGGCAGGATTCAAGCCTCGCACCACGTATTCCTGAGCGCAGGCCGGGATATCTAGGTATCGGTGCTAAAGACCTATCAGGCAAAGCTGGTGCCGCAGAGCTCGAGCTCGGTGCATGGGGTAAAGCAGCGATGCGGAAGGGCAAGCCGGGCGAGGGCCTTTATACGCCTGTATTAATGAAAAGCAAGAAGACGGGCGAAATGATTACAGAGGAGGAATTCAAAAAGATGGCAAAGGAGCAAGAAAAGGAGAGGTCAAAAACAGAAAAACAAGACGAGTGGAAGGAGAGGCGTGACAGAAATCTGGCTAAGAGCGGGAGACGGTATGAGGATAGCGAGGATTATCGGAGTTCAAGAGAATCTTCAGCGAGGAGGAATGACCGTGGGCGTTCGAGATCTTCGGATAGGGATCGTGATAGAGACAGGGGCAGTAGACGGAGAAGGAAGTACGACGATGACTACGATGATCGAGACAGAGATGGCTATGATAGTGAGAAAAAGAGGAGAGATGATCGGTATTATAGAGACCGTGAGTCTACGCGTGACCGGGGTGAAGATTCTCGGAGAGACAGAGACCAAGAGAGAGACCGCGACCGCTATCGTGATAGAACCAAAGACAAGGACAAATACTACGAGAAGGAGAGAGAGAGGGACAGAGATAGGTACATAGAACGGGGGGAACGAGGGAAAGCCCGGGATAGCGAGCGACAGGGAGATCGAAGATAATCACCTACACCACATGCATTTACCCGCCAAAATACAAGCCGTTTGACTCCTTTAGTCTTTCGACAGACCTGGAGTCCAGATTTGGTAGCGGTTTTTCGCAATCGACTGTTCTGGATAGACCGGTTTGGGCGCTCAATGATTGAATGCAAGCATCTAACATTATTCGAGATACAAATCCTGCCTACCTCAGCACAGTGCTGCCTGATTCTGGTTGCCCTTGAGAATGAAATAAGGGCGTAGAATTTTTGTTCTTCTGATTCTCGTCTCGTGTGTGTCCCAATTTGACGCAAGTAAGCTCTCTGAAGGCGAGTAGCAAGGGAACTTGCACGTACTTCTGGGAGTACACCCAACTCCAAGCACTCCAATGATATTGCGAACCGTTACAGAGCACAGCCCGTAAAAGAACGTCCAGTCATCTTATGGTATGAGAATCGATCCGGTTGGACGTTCACGCCTGTCCACTAAAGTCAATCCCCCCCATAGATATGTTGCCTGATCATCATGCGAGCAGAACGTGTTTCATATCCTGAGCTCTTGCTGACGCTATAATAGGGCCGCCTTTACTCAGAAGCTTACGAATCACTGCCATCTCTTTGGGAGGCGGACAATTTGTTCAAGCAAACGCAGGCCAGGGGATTCTTCCTGGGCCCCATAAGGCACCTCTTTCTCGACTCCGAAATGCACGATCGGTATGGGGTCAGTCTGCTACACAAGCATTTTTCGATGGAGGCCAACGAACGGCTTGTAGACTGCCGAAACATCTCCGCGCCGTGGACTGTCAATGAAAGCGATGACCTCGTGGTGCCCAAATACGAAGGTTTCATCGTTCCGCGCACATTCGGGTTCTTCAGCGGAAAACCTGCACCATTCGAATTCGATTTTGCTGTGACCTCGCCCCGTGGAGACCCTAACTATGAGTTCTTTGAGAAGCTGTCGGCCCTTCTCCACCAGCTCGGTTTAGAGAAAGTATTTGGAGTGCGATCTCTAGACAAGTATGACCCTGAGCTATCTATGGATATCACCGGGGGCCAGACAAACATCATGATACCGCGGGGACTGGTCGAGGATTCGGGGCCCATTGAAGCTTTCTGGGTTGTTGGCCCAAACAATCTCCAGAAGTGCCATTGCAGAGAGTATTGCTGGAAGGATGCTAACGGAAAGCATATCAAAGACCATGGATGCTCCTGAAGCTGCAGGCAATGCCGAGTTCGTCTCGTTTAAGAGCAGCAATAGCAAGTTATTAAGTTACGGTAATCCATCTTTATGGTTTACTTGTGATGTATGTTTGTATCTGCCATGACATATAATGATTTGGGAGATAATGGTCGGATTTGGGATGGGTAAAAGAAGTTTATTCGCGATGATCTTCCATGATTCATTATCTCAAAGTAGATATCTATTTCTGATTGCTTGTGTGACAACTATTATCTTGATTATGGACTGTTCAGCATCTAGAGAGCTTGGAGCAAGAGAGCTACAATCCAAAGAACTTTCAATTGCTCTGGTCACTTCATGACTGGAATGAGTGTCTCTCATTTATCAGACACTGACATCCATTTCCATCCCTTCCATTTCCCCCAGTACCCATTCCACCAAGTAACTCTCATCAACCAGTTCGTCAATCCGCTTATAGTGTCTCTCCGTATATGTGGCCAACGCATGAAGAATATCTTTAAGTTCCGCGTCTTTTTGTCCCTTCCCATGAATGGGAACTGGATTGGGCCGGGATGCCAACTCAACGAAGGTTGATGGCGGGTACGACTTGAACAGCGCGTGGAGTAGGCGTTGCGATACGCGCGATGTCCGCGCGTTTGTGTTCCAATCTCGAATACGGAGAAGGAGCAGGTATAGGTGGTCTAGGGAGAGAGACTGGATGACGGTATCAATGTCTGGATTCCCGGTGAGTGATTCCGAGGAAGTGGATTCGGTATCCATAGCCGTGGTAAACAAGGAAAGAAGCCTTGCCGGATGGTTAAGTTGGAGTGCAAGAGTGATGGCTTCGCGGTATGCACCGGTGTGGATGTAATTTTGCAGTTGCTGGTCTTGTTCTATGCGGGCAGTATTCGCAGAGACCGCTGCGGAAAGTGTGGAGGAAGTCGTATCTTTCCAGAATGTTACTGTTGAATCCGCTGCGCCGGAGATCAGCGAGAAGTCAGGCTCTGTTCCATCCGACGATGGCTGATCTGAGCTCGCGGATGGTTGGAAAGGAGTTGCGAGAGCCCAAACTCGATCTGTATGGTTGTCTAGAGTGGTTTCCACCTCTCCTGTGTAAGGTGACCAGATTTTGACCAGTCCATCACCAGCGGAGGATGCAACAAGCGGGTGGACTTGGGCTGCGCCCCGAGAAGATATGTCCTCGTCGGAGCTTGATATGCGCGGGGGTGACAGCCAAATAACTTTCAAGACACTATTAGAGTGTCCCTCGAATGTGAGGAGACAGCTATAGTCCGAAAGGCTCCATAATTTAATTGTTTTATCTCCGGACCCAGTCGCCACAAGTCCTCGGCTTGAGCTCGCAGCAGATTTGGTGCTGATAGGTGGAGTGTCCTTCGGTGCAAAGCGAATTGACCATACGCCTCTTTTGTGGCCACGAAGAATTCCCAGAACAGAACCGTCCTCAAGCGACCAGATTTTAGCTGTGCGATCCTGAGATGCAGATGCAAAAAGTGTAGCATTGTGATTAACATCGAGCGCATTGATATCCTTCTCATGCGCTTTTCTAGTATAGACCGCTTTTGGGTGAGCAGACGATGAAGCTTTTAGTTTTCCAATGTCCCACCTCTTGATCGTTCGGTCTTGAGAGCCAGTGACTAGGAATGCTGGGGGATGATTGATAGGGTCTCTGTAAGCTGGAGAATCCGCTGGTGGCGGAGATCGGGACAGTGCAATGGCCCCCAATGATTCGGCATGCCCGGTAAAAGTTGCGAAGCAGGTGTAGGAACCCGAAGCGGGATCTATCCTCCACAACTTCGCAGAGTTGTCCTTTGCACCCGTGACAAGCCAGTGACCGGACCAATCCACGTCGATGCAGATGATGATATCGTCATGGCCTTCTAGACGAGCGACATCTGCACCGAAATACATTTGCCCCGTAGAGTCTGCAGTTGACTTGGTGGAAACAATCCGTATGTATTCAGAGTTGGTAGCCATGGCTAGCAGTGAGCGTTCTGGGCCAACGCAAGCCAAATCAATAACTTCGTCATCGTTCCCAGATATATTCTTAATAACAGGAAGTGGGTCGATCTTGTTCCCTGGAGTAACGGCGGATAGAGTCGCAATAGAGTGAAATTTCAGGGTTTGGTCAACATGCACTGTTAGAATGAATGGCAACCCTGGAGAGTACTCAATCGCAACGATTCCTTCTTGCTCCGACGTAGCCTCTTGATCCCGGGTCACTTCACCTCCCCGGCTTGGGTCCCATAATCTAAGCCGGCCACTTTCACCACCTGTATAACATAGTGAATCATCGAGCAAGAAACCAGCAGCTTCAACACTCTCAAGGACTGGGATGATCCTCTTGACTTCCCATGTGGCAGCATCCCACGTTATAATAGTCTTGTCTCTACCGGCAGACAACAACGTATTCGTGGATGCGGAAAACGATAATCCACGCACAACGGAGACATGGGACTCGAGTGAAGCAAGCGCTTTCCTCTTGAAAAGGTCCCACACCCTAATTTTTCCATCCTCACTCCCTGATGCCAAGCGAAACCCTGCTATTACCTCCTCCCGGTCTTTCGAGTCTTCCAACGGAATGAAGTCTGGGTTCCTTTGCTTATTCTTCCGCTTCTTTCCATCCTTGCGATTGTCATCGTGGGTATAGGAAGTCTCAAAGAAGCAGAGCGCTGAAACGACACCACCGTGACCGTGGAAAGTGTGGGTTGCATAGCCCCTCTTGATGTCCCAAATCTTGATAGACCCATCTGCGCTACCCGTAGCAAGCAATGACCCAGTGTGATCAGTCGCTGTTGTTACAACCGGGGAAGTATGAGGTTTCAGCGACCGTAGAGTCTCGGCGTGTATAGTGTTGGAGTTTTGGGATCTCGCGAGAGCGAATATTCGCATAGACAAGGATCGCGAACAGACAGCCAGGTGCGATGCTGACGGCGTTACTATGAGACAGTCAGATAAGCCTAGAGTTAGAGAACGGGGAAGAAGATCGTACTTGATATGCTAGTAATTGGTTCTCCATCCTTTGTCAATCGTTAGTTAAGCCGTTTCCACTGGGATGAAAATTGAAAAACGTACCCCTTCGATGCTCACAAGCTGTTCGCCTGTCTCCAAATCAGTTATGATCACATCTTCCCCAACGCATGATGCTAGCAGTCGCCCGCTTGTGTCTAGAGCAAGACTTCCGCCGGTGTAGATGGGACGGATTGTTCGCGAGGGCTCGAAAGTGGTCTTGACGCTAACTTTCGACATTTGGGCGCAATCGGCTTATATAGCCATGGAGGAGGCGAGTTCAGTCGACTTCAATCTTGCGACACGCAGTACGGTGTAATATGCAGTCTCGAATCGACGGCAAAATCGATCCAGAAAAGTAAAATACAGACAATGAAATTTTGGCTGTAACCAAATTACAGCCGCGTTACGTGAGATTAAGCGGTGGTCTGTGCGTTTAGCCGCGATAGACGGCGCCACGTGTCATGTGACTGTGCGGGTTATCAGATCCTCGCGAATCAATGTCACTCCTTCCGAATAGCCAGCAGACGGTGTCGATGGAATGGTGATGGTTGTTGGTACCACAGCTGATGCGCAGCTGTGATGTCTATTTTTCTGCTATATTTTTATCCTGAGCTTCAACCCTGCCATCTAGCCTGGGGACTTTTCCCCTAAGAAGTTGATATCGAAATGGGCAGACGAGCGTATCTGACTACGGTCGCCTTGGTATGAATACTGTCTCCTTTTTGTCACCAGAACCAATAGCCATGCAACTCTTTTTATGAAGAGTTGTATTGGATGGCCTCTCAAGATAGGTGGCAGCTAGTACCTGTCAATAGGTTTCCCCTTTGTCATGGGTACTATTCTGCGGGTGGCTACTATGTTGTCACCTTTGTTGTTGACCCCTCTATCATATGGAAAACTAATCGTCATAGGGACGGTCGCCTTATGAGCCACCAGAAGCGCGACCAGATGGGGATACGCATGTCGTCAATAGGCGCTCCGTTACAGATGGAGACGGCTATGCACAGCAATACGATGAGCGGGGACACCCAATACATCCTGAGTCAAGGGCGCACGCAAAGCAACTTAGAAGGGCTAAAAATGATATTCTATCGACCATGGGAATTGTGGTCAGCGGTGAAGATGGGAAATTGGGAAGCGCAAAAGAAAGGAAAAAGGCTGACCTCCTTACGACCGAAAACACCGTTGGCATTATCATAGCTACCATGGATCAGATCGCCATGTTTACCACATCTTGGTGGACCTCATCATTATCTTCTCGAATACGGGTATGGCACCGGCACGCTGTGATCCGCATTAGAAGGCTAACCTATTCCAATACTAGACTTTCAGTCGCTATAACCAACTATCACTACTAAACATAATGCGCGATGAACTAAGGCAACAACGCCTCTTTGGGTTTCTTTGTTCTGGAATGCCCGCCTGGGCGAGCGCTTTTGCCCTGGCCATATGCCGCATACATTTCTTGGATCCCTGCTTGGAAAATGCCCACACGAAACTATCCTCTGCATGTAGCAGACAATGGGTCAAGCGTTTGGTACAGAGTTTCTTCACCGCAGCTAAATTTGGGTATGTTGGAAGTCGGCCGGTGGTCAACTAGCATCGGCTTTTGCTAACTGCATTCAGTGTGAAATTCGTTCTCTTTGGGATAATAAGTCAAACATATATCTTTTCGTTGCTACAATCGCTTCAGCTCGTACCTGTATTCGCCTTACCATCCATTCAATCATTTCTACCTTTTGGCGAATATTCGCTTTTGCAACTACCACCGCTTCCTAATGTTGCCTCCGCGCATGACGTTGGGAGATTCACTGCAAATCTCGTTTTCTCTCCATTACCACTGGTGTATCTCCTCACACGCCTCCGGCCCGTGATTGAAACGCGAATTTATCGCCTAGTGCGACGGAGGCTACCAAAGCCAGATCGTCCGGATAGACTCTCTGTTCGTGTCGCTGCGGAAGGCGATTTGATTGAGTGGACCGTCCCTTCTCTTGGAAAAAGATCTCGAGAGGAGACTGTACGTGGCCAGCTTAGCCTGATCGACGACATCATTTTTGAGATGGTTACGTTTCAGAAGTGGTTCGTGAGTCTTTTCGACTGGAAACGTATATCAAAATCCATGTCCTCCCAATCGAGGAGCAGCGGCCCAGGCGAGGAGAGGATCGAGTCTCTCCATCGGAGAGTCGAACAATTACGGCGTGATCTGATCCCGGATCGGGCAGCCCCGTCGCAAACTCGACAAAATCAACCGCCACGCGAAGACGAGAATCCTACTGTCTCAGGTGAAGGTGAGCTTCATCAGATCTTAACGGGCGAAGACCAACGATTTGCGCAATCACCTCTTCAAATGCGAGAAGATTATTTCCCAGCAACTATCACAGCAGATCGCACCCTGCCACATGAGACACAAGCTGAAGCTCCATTCACGCATGCTCCCAGACGGGATTCAGACCCTCCACTGAGACCTCATTCTAGTACTAACACATTATTCTCCCAGCCTTCGACTCCCGAATTATCTCCTCTCGCTTCACCCCGCGTAAGAGCATCATTAGTACATCAAAATTCTGATGTCATTACTATGCAATTGGAATTGCTACAGAGCACCCGCAGCGCCAATCCACGAAATCAGGTCAGCAATGCCAATGTCAATGAAGGCAATATGTCAAGTCAACAGGACGGAGAGCCCCAAAGTGCTGCGGTTGACCGCGCTACTTCTGAGATTCTCGACGCACTACTATCGAACCATACTCACAATCGCCCTGCCGTAGTACCACGTTTCCATGAAGAGCTCGACACCAGCATGCCCAACACGGCAATTCCCACAGCAGCCGCTGAACTCGTCGAACCCATTCCGGCAGTAATGGCAGCTCAACCCGGTACACTAACCGGAGCAGCACTTCGAATACCAGAGCCGTTTGCAGCAGATCAACCTCAGGACGCCGAAGATGAGGTACCGGCCCATCCGCCTCTCCTGGAGCCCCGCCCACGGCGACGCACTGGAACGATAACAAACTTTGAGCGCACAAACCTGCCTGATCACCGAGTGACAATTCTCTCTACGCACCCAGTTGACTCATTGTCGTCGCATCTCGCAGTGCTGTTAACATCAATTCTCTTATATCCGCTTGAATCGCTTGCTCTTCGAAGTTTAGCCACGAGTTATTTGTCATCTCGCGCTCCTTTAGGTATCCGAACACGCACAACCCCATCGTCGATGGATATGATTGCGGGCTTAGGCCTACGCCCTGGGTTAGCTGTAGCGGGCATCTATTCAGTGCGATCCTGGTTTGGCGAAGGCAGCATTTCCGAGAGGTTCTCGTTTATCGGAAAATTGGTACTTATAACGGGAATAGAGGCATTTGTTAGCACAACTCTATGGGGCTTTGGGAGTTCAGTGGCTGTGGTGCTGGGAAAGAAGGTATTTGGATGGGGGCGACTCTAGAATATACCGCTTTCTCTCCTTGGTGTTGGGTTAACCAGGCACGATGTAGATGGAATACGTTCGGCGCTAAAAGGGTTCTGGAGGATTATTATTATTATGATCTTATCATGGTGGCATAAGCAATACCAATACTAGTTTTATTGTACTCGTACAGTATCCAATGGGATATACATCTTTAGAAACTAAGCAATAGCTCAGCTTTTCCCCTTTCCTTTCCCTTTCACCTTTCTCCTCTCCCACACCATCAGATACCCTTCTCGTGTGAACAATGTTTCGCTTTCCGCCCTCTGTACCCACAAGTCCTGAACCTCCAGCCACTCAGGCCCTCGCTGAGATTGTTCCTTTGCATTTTCAACACTCATTGCTTTATCATGCAGCTGAATCAACCAGTTAACCTTATGGCTACCTGCTGCGGCACCTGGAGTGGTGGCTGTAGTAGGCGCTGCTCCCCCGGCCCCGGAAGCGGCTGCTTCCGCCAACCCACCGCGGGTGTTCTCCGGTGCTCGGCTCTCAGGATCTCCTGGTGCTGTAACAGTGGCGTCGAGAATGACGTTTGCTACGAGATCGTAGAGAATTGGCTCGCCAGGGGGCCAAACAGAGGGGTTCGGCTCAACGTAGGGAGACATATCTAACCCCCTGGGAGAAGGGAAGGTGACAATAGTAGGGTTTCTTTCAGCGACAAACTTATTCTTGCTGAATCGCTTGATGTGGAAGAGTAGGTATTGCGGGAGTGGATGAAGTAAACGATGACGGACGCGGTGAGCTAACTTCTCAATCGCGGTGACACCGTTGTATTTGTTCAAGAGATTGATTAGAGGGACTTGCGGGATAATAGACTCTTTATCGGCTGACTGGAAAAGCGGAGTTGGGGGAAGATCCAAAGTCAAAATGAGAAAAGGCGTTGTTTGGGAGGTGGTCGTGCTCGATTCAGAGAAGACCAGGCGGGCATTGGCAGAGTCCGACCTCGCTGTTATGGCCTGGCTCTCTATCCGAAGGTGGCCCTGGAAAGCTGAGTGTACCACGCTAGTGGGAGTGGGAGAAGGCTTCTTCGATCCACCGAGACTCAGATGCAGGTTGTTGAGAAACCACGAGAGAAACTCGACAGGGTCGGATTGATGTGTTAAGGTGAAGCGTTTTGAGGAGCGAAGCGCTATTTCTTGAAGTAGCTCGTGAGGAGATACGTGACACTTGAATGCCCGGGGGTTCCAGAGTTTGCGCACGAGCATTCCAAAGCGGAGAGGGAGCTGAGGCGTCCCGGGGACCTGAAAATGATGTAGGAGGAAGAAGTTTCGTATCGGTCGGACATGGGCGAGCAATTGAACAATCACATTGAGATAATCGTTGGATTTGATGTTATTCATTCCAACAAACCCTATCACCTACACGTTAGCAGCCATAGATGACTTTATGACCAAAAAGATTATCTCACCTGGCCTATACTTCTTGCCTGCTAGATCCCAGGCTTCTGTAACCACCGTATCCAGCTTACCCACCTCGTCTTTCGTGTATGACGGGTCAATAACGTATTTGATATCATCTAAACTCTTGTTCTTCACTTCGTATCCTTCCGGAAGCACATATACCTTCTTCGTCTCCATATTCACGAAGACGTGGTGTCCGACATCCAACGAGTGGAAGTACGCGTGGGACTTTGGTCCACGGCCCTGGAAATATTTCCCGCAAACGAGACAAGCATAGACATTGATATTGGATAAAGTCACGGAGCATAGCTTCTCGAAGTCAAAGTCTAGATTCGCGCGCTGTATCGTGTCGAGGTAGAGGTCACTGTAGCCTTGGAGCGGTTCGGTCTGGCGAACGGGCGCCTGCACAGTCGGCTCCTCATCATCCCAGTCAGAGGCATCGCCAGCGGCCTCTTCAACCTCCTCTGCTTCCTGATCGGCGGCTGCTAAGATATCGGCTCCGTTCCGTTCATCATCTTCCCATCGTCGCGCACGCAAAGGCGTGCTGCCTTCATGTTCCTGTTCGATATCCTCCATTCTCTGCCGCTTTGAGGCTGGCGAGCCCTCAGCGAGCCTGTCATCATCAGAAAGTTCAGCGGATCGTTTAGTCATGACTTGTAGTACCTGTAGGCCCTATCACGACCGGTTCATTAGCTTTGGTGTGAGGACGATTGTTGCTTTTCATCATCCAAGCTTGCTTTGCGACATTTTGCCGCTCGACACCGCCCTTCGTGTTTAAGCTTGGCTTGCGCTGCTTGCTGGACATGAACGGATTCTGGGTTATAGGCTCTGACTACGGGCTACTACAAGCATAGGAAAGACCTCGGATTTAATGTGGATTGACTATTGGTCATATTTTAGATTTCTCTACGATGCTCTCGTTGCATCAGGTTCCATGACACCTCTTCAAGATGCAGCATCGGTGAGAGGACAAGCTTCAAGCCAAGGGCCATCCGTCGCGAGTTTAGTCTGCCACTGGAAATCATCACTTCTAGGCAACCAAGAAACTGTATGGAGAAAGGGATAGAGGGAAAATACATCATTAAGCGCTGACAACTTGCTTGTTGTTGCTATTGTCGAAATTCACTTCCTTGATGCCATCCTTGGTCACTACCTTAACGAAGACCTAACATATAGTTAGTATGAGAACATCAATGCAAATTAGAAAGGGAGTTCAGGTCAGCTTACTCCTTTAAAATCAATTGGTAACCTCCGCTTTAGCTCATCAGTACACATCTCTAACAACTTTAACCCCTCGTCGTAGCTAATATCAGGATGATGGTGTTTGTCTAGAATAGAAAGGCAGTAATATCTAATAGACCCAAATTAGAATCCATGGAAGGTGTAAGAGTGAAGATGGACATACTGTGCATAGCCATGGGCAGCGTAAGGTACTGGTGCCAATGACGCCAGGTAATCCAGCCAATATAGACAGGGCTTTTCCGTGATTGGGTCAACACCCCCAAGTAGAAGGTTGACCGTATAGGGGCTCCGTGACCGTAAGCTTCTAGCAAGCTCTCCACGTACAAAGTTAGCGACTGCAGATGGGCTAAGCTCGGTCTCGTTCCGCATCGAGTAGAGTTGAACATTGGCTTGGATGTATTCCGCGAATTGTACTATTCCACGCACCGACGTTAGCCTGCCAATACTCTTGTTCAAAAGGGTAATAGCCGCCGTATGTACCTGTATCACCGGCTTCTCCAGAGTATGCAATGAGGGTATGTTTGTTCAGCTTCCGAGTCTTGTCGTCGGTTGATTTAAGGATAGTAGGTCCTCTCATCGCAGCCTTGGATGCTGCGATAAGAGTGAAATCTTTTCCAGCAATTCCTAAGAGAACCTCCCTAGTTGACAATGAGCTCAGCTCTCAATGATGCTGGGTAGAAGTTGAGGGGCTTTGTCGCTTACATGGTAACAATCAAGCAATATGATCTCAGACAGGGTCTTGTAATTCCTTCTACTAGAAATTGAAGCTTTCAACACTGGCAAATGGGTATCTCATGGGCATGGAGAGTGGAAGAGCTATGCAAGAGCTCCCAGCGTCGTCGTTACAACTTACGCGGTGAGCTTGACGCCTAAACTGGAATGGACGTCAGCGCTGCTTAGTAAGGGCTGACCAAGCTTCCGTTTCATTTGCTTCAGTGGACTCAATCCCTCCTATCCTTAGCGTCGGAGCTAACCCTAAAGGGTATAGCTTGCTTATAAAGCACCTCCGCAGGAGGGCTT